>OX463838.1:14829380-15236880 GCA_949825065.1 Odontocerum albicorne
ATATAATATATATATATATATATATATATATATATATATATATATATATATATATATATATATATATATACATGTTTGATTTGTGGTTTGGTTCCTTTTTGCATGTATACGTCCAAATAAACTAAAAATATGGGTTTTTGGGTTGGGTTCCTTTTAAATAAAGGCGTTCAAATATGTGTTTGGTGGGTTGGTTCTTTTTTGCTTATTTACGTTGAAATAAACCAAAAAAGCATTGTGTGTATTCGTTTGATATTACATCTGTGCGTCCAAATAAACAAAAAAGTGTAAGTTAGACAATTTTTGCATAAATACGTCCATATATAAATTGATGTACACATACATAACTTATCGAACTCATTTTTTTTCTCTATTAAACAATCTAATCTTAAATCATAAAATTTTACTTTTATTAATCGTTTAAAATTTGGGACTGGTATAATTTGCAGTTCTCTCAATTAGAATAGCACGCTTTGTATGTTTTAATGAATTTTCAAAAATATATTTGAATTGAGAATATAAAAAAATACCTCATGCGGAGCGTTGATCAGAAAAGAATACACCGCGAAGTCCCGTTGCAATAGAAAGTACAAAACCTCCCAAAAATGGACACCTTTACTGTGATGTCGTTAGCCGCAGCGTCACGGTAACACATGTTCGCCATTGCCCATATATTATTTCAAATCACTTAACCAGTCAACGTCGTCGACTCATTCTGTCGATATTTACAATACAAAATTGTTTATTAAATTTCACATAGTTGTACGATTTTGGAGATGTCATGGAGTCATATGTTCAGCAGATAACGAATAAGTAATATTTTTTTATACATTATTTATAGTTAAGGCTTTAACACTGTGGAGATTTAAAGACATTGTAATTTGTTTAGTCAAACACTGTTTATTACATTTTATAAAACGGTATAACCCAAGGCTTTCACCTCATCATCAGGAGAGCACAAACAAGACTCAGCTGAAAACTTCGAAACCGGTAAAGTGGAATAAACAATGTTTGACTAAACAAATTACAATTATTTTTTTACTTTTCCCAAACATTGTTTTTCCCCAAAGTATTGTTGATATCGTTATACACTGAGTTCATTTAACGGCCATGAGTAGCAATAATAATTATGAAACAAAAGATGGTTGATTGGAAGAAATTATTTATTTAATGAAAAAAAATGAAAGCAATAAACCCGCCGATATATAGTACGAGTATTTGTACGATAGTGTTAAATAAATAAATTAAAATAAGAAGGCTGAAAATGATGAAGACGAATTGAATAACACGTCTTGATTAATATTAGTAATTTATTTATTTATTCGTAGTATAATATTCTTCTCAATATATTCGAATTACTAATGCTGGTATATTGAATAGTATACGAGTCGAATAATATTCTTCTCAATATATTCGAATTAGTGATGTGGGTATTTGAAGAGTATACAACGAGTCGAATAATATTCTTCTCAATATATTCGAAGGAGTGGTGTGGGTATATTGAAGAGTATATATAATACGAGTCGAATAATATTCTTCTCAATATATTCGAATTAGTGATTTGGGAGTCGAATAATATTCTTCGTAATATTATATATTCGAATTAGTGATATGGGTATATTGGAGAGTATACAACCAAAGAATAATTCAATAATTAATATATCATAAAATGTAATAAAAGGGTTTATGAACAATAAGGAAAAAAACATATGGTACATTAAAAAACGCTAATTAAATAAAATTGTGTCTTACAAAAATTACATAGAAGTACTTGAATTTTACCTAAATACCAAAATAAAAATATAACCTAATTACTCAAAATATGACAAGGCGTAAAAAAATTATCTAGAATCTGAGAACCTTCAATTGTTACAAAAGCAAAACATAACTATTATTGTTTTTGTCGATAAGGCATAGACGAGTGTATTTATGTACTCGTATATCCATTCTAAGTCGTCTAGACTCTTTGTATAATCAACATAAACCAGAACAAATTTTGATTTGGAACAACCCTCTTGATATAAAATAACGAGATCCTGATTGGCGTCCCCCTCGGAGGAAGTGACTACCATATGTGCATTGATGGAAGAGATGTATTGTTTTGTCAGTAATTCATGAACTGACAGATTTGGGCAGCGCCATTTATTGATTTCTATTCTCATGATAGAAATGTCTTGTCATATCGAAAAATTGTTTAGACAATAATTTGATATCTGATAAATTGTTATTGTTTCGGTTGTATTGGACAAAATGAAAGAAACTTTTATATTGGAAATACATATTTATTGGATACATTCAGTTTTAATATGTATGTTATCTTATACCTATATAATGACACTTTAATATTAACTAGATTGAAGTAGTTTTTTTTTTCAATAATACAAGTACTATGAAAATTATTTCTAGTATTAAATTTGTTCCAAATAACATTGACAACCGATCGATGTTTTCATGTTGTCAACATGATAAGTCGTTTCTTTTAATGTGTACATATTTTTTTCTTTTTCATATATGTTTTTTTATGTGAAAGCCCATCAGTTGAACAAGACCTTTTTTGATTAAGGATATGTATTATTCCAAAAAGTATTTTCAAAACATGCGTTATATAAGACATGTTCAAGGATTTACGCAGTTATTTTCCACTAAAATGTTTTTTTTCGGACTTGTTGCTGTGATTCCGTAATGTTGTTTTACATCGTCCTGAGGGTGAAGGCTGCGACAGCTTCAAAAGGTCGACCATAATTAAAACCACAAACTCGAAACAGCCATAAAATGAATAGAAATTATAACACTCTTTAAGCGACAACTTGCTATATTACAAAAGCAAAACACGACTATTACACTTACATTTTAAGTACCTATAATTTTTGTTACACTTAATATGTTTTTCGAACAACTTCGAAAAACATTTTAAATGTAATATAAAATGGTAAAACACATGACATCAACCTAAAAGATTCACAGTTTGATTGTTTACATACATGCCTTTATCATATTTCTGATTTTCTAAAATATTAAGCCTCTGTAACAACAAGCCTGCCAGATTATATTGTTTAGAATGACAATTATTTTCTTTACATTTTTTTTCATAATACATATTTAAATAGTTCTCCGTTAAAAATCTTCAGCTAAAAGTAACTAAAACTTTAAACAAAAAACTGGATTACGAGTATTCTCATAATTACTCGACCGTGTGTGTAAGCGCCACTCCAGAAAATGAATCAAGTTACATTTTGATGAATTGTATATAAAGATACAATTTTTTAAATTTGAATATGTAAAGTTTTCTAGTGCTGTTTCAAGTGAAGTGTATTGTTATCTCCCACGACCCTTTTTTATCTCCGCTCACTTCACACATACAATAACGTGCGTGGTCCTTGAATGTTTTATTTAAGTTTGTCTTTGTACAAATGTTTCAAGATAAATACCACGATGTTAACCATTGTATTCTTAATTGATTATAATGTACCACTAAAACAACAATGACGGAAAAAATCTAACTTTTGACACGTGGAATACACCTACAACTGTTTTTTTTTTGCTAAGCAAAATTTTTTGCTGACTGTCATTCAGGGGCAACGCGAGGAGTAATGACGCCTGGGTGCAAAAAATATTGTATTGTCCTAAAACATAACTTACATACAGTACCTGGCGGTAAGTAATACACATCGGGCATAAGAAAGAGACTGTCGGCCATAATCGGCTAACTTCGGCTTTGTAGAGCGTCGTCTCTGTCATTCATGCACGTGTTCCGTTGCGATTTGTCAGACATTGACAAGCGACAGAGACGTATTACTTACCGCCGGGCACTGTACGTTGCTGACGAATGCTACAAGTAATGAACTAATTTACACACAACACAATGTGATTAACACTTGACAACGACTGACCAATCGCGACGGAAAATGTGTATGAATGACAGAGACGACGCTCTACAAAGCCGAAGATAGCCGATTATAGCCGACAGTATATTTTTTAAGCCCGATGTGTATTACTTACCGCCGGTTACTGTACGAGTACATAACATTACGCCATGCACCTATGGGGTTTGTGAGGATGAATGTGGTCGTTTAACTATTTGCGTAAAATTCAGACTGCACTATTTTATGGAAAGTTTAAAATTCAGTTTAGTTGGATACATTTCATTGGTCAATTTAAAATTCAGTTTAGTTGAATATTTTTGCCAAAATGGTGTAGAATTAAAGAGTGCACCTGACGCAAGAGTAGTTCCACTTTCAATAACTTTTTACATTTGTCCCTCACCCCTGTTGCCAGCATCTTGCAGCCGTGGTATTTATTATACGCAATAATAAAAGCGCTGTCATTCAAACTATCATAAAAAAATATTCAGAATATCAAGGAAACTCTGATGTTTTAAGTTACAATCATTATTAGCGTGATGAATATTTCTGTTAGCATTCCAGTTCGTCATTCCCCCTTCTACACGTCGTCCTTGACGGTTCATACCATAAGACTCCCACCCTCGTTGATTTTCTTCAAACAGTGTCTAAAAAATATCATATCTCTCTTCAACGACAAGATGTGTTTCTCCATACTTCCAATGTTCTTGTCCTTTCTCATCTTCCTTCTCATTTTCCAGTATTTGATGACATTTGCAAATATGATTTTGGTGACATAACAATTAAGATAAAGAGACGGTAGCCCCTAACTTTAGACGCCTGCGTCCGCCGTACATATTACACTTATATGAGGGAAGGTCCTGCATCGTCATTAATCACTAAGCTAGTTTCGCAAGATCTTTATATCGCTAGGTTAGTTTCACAAGATCTTTATATTGCACTGACTCAGGTTCGACATCTTCTCATGGTATTTGATATTTTTTAACAGCTTATCTAAGTATATATGTTTATGTTGATTTTGCATCATCATTTTTTTTGACAAATCGAGATCGATGAAATTTTTAAACATATTATTCAATATGTTATATTTTAAGATTGATATTGATAATATCAGAGTTGTATTACACTTTCGTTGTATACTGTACAACCTGGTTTATGGCCATATATTAATCTTTTCCAGCCAAGCAGATGTGTTAAACAATCCTTAAGTGAAAAGAAGACTAACGAAATCGTACCGACAATCCACGGATTGAAATACACACATCTTATCAACTATGCCACGGAGGAGGGTTACTCCTATTTATTATTGGTTACTCAATTTAAAAATTACGATATGTTGTCTCAATGTAACCTGAAAACATTATTTAATATTCATCTTATTAGTGCGAGAATTTTTATTCGGTCAAACTTAATTCCTGCTTAAAAATAATACAAATGTCAAAGATTACGCTTTATTTGATTAAGTATTCAGGTCAAAGAACATTGCTTCTTTATAAAAGATAACGTAACGCGATAGCTTCTAAAATTTATACCTGAAGTAAACGACAGATCAATATTTTTTACAAGCATAAATCCATTCAACTTTGGTCACATTGAAGTATTGCATATAAAAATTATAAATCAATAAAACTTCGTGACCTCATACGGCTATAAAAAAAGATTCCACGAAATATACTGAGGGGTCTATGGCTAATGTAAGTGTTCAGTCACACCGCAGCTTACAATCGAAAAACTTTGAATAGTGTATATGTGACTGTACCTTGTAATTTTACTTGCGGATATTATCGTTTACAATATTGTTCTTTGATGTTATTATTTATTATATTGTTAATGGTATTCGCATTTTTTCTGCGTCTTTATAGGTCAAGATCTCACACTTCATTCTTATTATTGCCTGTTGGAAAAAATAATAATCGTGCATACATTAATTTT
Source organism: Odontocerum albicorne (assembly GCA_949825065.1). Classification (NCBI taxonomy): domain Eukaryota; kingdom Metazoa; phylum Arthropoda; class Insecta; order Trichoptera; family Odontoceridae; genus Odontocerum; species Odontocerum albicorne. Next base: position 14,835,170 of record OX463838.1, read on the forward strand.
GTGGCAGACTTTTTAGTACCTAAACAGAATCATTAATTTGTTTCTTAACTTAAAGGATTGGAAAACTTTTTTGTAATTGACTTATACGACTGGTTGATAATTCATTTAATTTTATTTTATATATTATGGAGCTCCACCAATAATTGTCAATCAAGAATTTTCAAATATTAGATTTTATCTCGATAACCACACGTATTTTGTATCTGCTTTATTTTCGACAAAAAATATTAAGTAAAAATATTATTCCACCGGTAATAAAGCAACCGTTAAAGTTTATTACTCATTATTCACTAAAACAGTATATTTTTAGTTTACATTAGAAAATAATATTATACTTATTAGCGAAAAAAGCTTTAATATTATGACTTCTCTCACAATATATGAAATACATAGTTATGTCTCTAATTGGAGTTTTACAATGGAGCATTTTTCTTAATTTTATTGTTCTTTTTCAAATCTTGTTTTAATATTAGCGGTTTACTCATCCTAAAAATATTTTATACTCGCATTTTAACCAATTAACTTGAGATTTTTTTTTATTTGTAGATAAATTATGCATATTTTCGTTTTTTTCTTTCTTGAATAGGTATAATTTAAGATAAACGAGTATTACACTCATCCATTGATTTACGTAGATAGGTTCCAAAAAAATCGTGTAAATAGAAATCGCATGAATTGAGGTGTGAAAATTTGTACTACATTGAAAAAAAACGTTGAATAATATCGAAATCCGCTTAACTCGAGGTACATAACTCATATACATAAATGTCGAATAAAGATAACAAAAAAAAAACGCGTAAACGAATCGAAGAAACTTCAAGGAAAGGTTTAGTAAAACTAATAGTAAAAAAAAACTTTAGTAAAAAAAATCAAGGAAAGGTTTAGTAAAACATTTTTATTTCGTGGCAAATATATTATTATTTGATATATTGGTAATACTCATTTAATATGATAATAAAATGGAAAACATATAGCTATTTATTGTGTAGCTAGTTTCACTCTCCAATGCCGCTAAGTCTGTTTTAGGAAGCAAGTACACGTCATCTTGGTGTATAATTAACTAGATAAAATTCAAACAACATGAAAATGGAGTTTATTTTAAAATGCATTTTTCTTAATCGCGTAATTCAAGGGATAGGTGTATATCAACAACGGCGAAGAATGCTTCAAGTGACTGTCAGAGAACGATATCCAAAACGGAAGAAACTATAGACGAACCAACACCAATGGAGCGTATAAGTCAAGATTTGAGATAATGCTGAAAAGAAGGTATAGTTGAGTGTGTGGTTAGGTCGAGAAATATATTTTATTTTATTCTGTAATGCTCTGAATATAAAATCCATGGATGTATCTTGGGAATAGGCAGTCACTTCGCAATAAAACTCCATAACAATATTCGTTCTGGCTACATTTGTATACGCTGGTGTCATTGAACTAAGAAAGTTTTTTTTATTATTGTCTTTGGGACGCTGTCAGCTCAAATATGAATTAAAGCTTGTATATCTGTTTGTACTAAACCTTAAGAAATATTCAACTACCTTAACTATTGAATTTACCTAGTCGTATATTTTATAACAGATTTGTAAACGTTCTTATTATTTTCTGTAATTAACACATAACATATGGACGCTCAGCGTAAATTAATAATTAATTATGTGTTATTTATTCCATTATTTACATTAATCCCCGTAACAAGTGTTTCCATCTTCTACGAGTATCTCGTGGTTCTCTTTGTATTGTATTACACTTTCGTTGTATGGTGGCAGTACAACTTCGCGGGCTTATTGCCATGTGGCGATATTTTCCAATCAAAAAGGTGTTAAAGAGGCCTTAAATGAAAACCAGACTGGAATCCTTAAAAAAAATCAACGGGAATCACACTCGCAACTTCCAGGTTAGGAGACAAGCGTCTTACCAAATAAGCCACGAAACTCGTTTATATTTGATCTTCAGCCTGAAGAAAGCCTAGAGATAAGATGTAGTAACACGTGTTGCGGGGATAAATGAAATAAATGGCATAACAAAGATATAACACATCGATCAATAAGTCCCGGGACTAACCAACAGATAGCGCATCTAATAACAAATCCATACCATTGTCAGTTAGTACCAACCTTTAGAAGTTACGTGTCAAACTTTCATGACATTCCGACATTGTGTCATTGAGTTACAGTGGTTTTAGTGACGCTACTTTTGCTATTTTCAAAACAATGGAAAAAACTGAATTTCGTGTGTTGATAAAACATTGCTTTTTAATGGGAAAAAATACCGTTCAAACTCAGCCATGACTTGAAAAGTGTTATCCGGGCATATATTATTAAATATTCGAATATGTAGTTACAAGCCAAAGCCGAAACATTTTATTTTTATATTGTAGTTTATGAGATGTCAAATAAGCGTTCTTCTATCCTTTCTATACCTTTATAGTTTATTCGAGATAACAAATAAGTGTTCCTCCATCCTTTACATGTCTTTATTGTTTATAAAAGATATCAAATAAGCATTCCTCAGTTCTTTACATGCCCTTTATAGTTTATTAGAGATACCAAATAAGCATTCTTCTATCCTTTCCTTACCTTTATAGTTTATTCGAGATAACAAATAAGCGTTCATCCATCATTTACATACCTTTATAGTTTATTAGAGATATGAAATAAACATTCCTCCATCCTTAACATACCTCTATAGTTTATTAAAAATATCAAATAAACGTTCCTCCATTATTTACATACCATTTTAGGCCCTGGAAAAAAATCATTATATACAACGTTATACATATTTCCTAAAATATCTTAAAACATGTTGAATGACAGTTGGACTATTTTTGCATATAAAGGTGGGTGGATTAGCAATAGGAAAAAAATCTACAGTTTGGTTATTTCAGTTTGAAAATGATAAACAAAAAATACCCAAATAATGGAAGATCCATTATTCGACTAATTTAATTTATTTCGACAAATCTTGAGTTAAACAATGCATCTAATGGGGGCTACCGACGATTTCCGTATTTGTGCAGCAACGCTGAAATAAAGCAATTAAGTTAATTTAAACCGTGTGAAATGTATTGCGTCTGTTCTCCATTTTGCTGACTTCATCCACTTTTATTGCTTTCCACACAACACGAATGACAAGATAAAATGAGAAGTGCTCGGTGTGGCGGCGTACTCTAAATATTTCACAGGTGGAGGAAGAGAGTAACTCACACCTTTTTGTGAACATTCATTTATCATTATTGATTCCCATTGAGAAGTGAACAGGGCCGGGCCAGTTTTTTTTTACACAAAATGGAAGTTTTCATAAGAAATGGAAGCATCAATAATATTAATGACTTTGATTTAGTCGTTCGTCTTCGTTTGCCTAATCAATTACATTAAAAATCTTTTATATTTCATAGGATTGTCCAAAGAGCTACCCTCTAAGTTTAATACGAAATTATCGTTATTTCGTTTATATTAGTAAGATAAAGAAGAACTCTTAGATGGTTTGGCCATGTAGAATGAACGAATGAAGAAAGACTAAGAAAATAAATGTATATAGTGCAAATGTGAGTGAAAAGCGTCGTAGAAGAAGACCAAAAAAGTATGGTTGGGTCAAGTGAATGATATTTTAAATAAAGGAAATATTGAACGTCACTTCGTAGTTGTATGAGAAGGTGTGTGGGTGTAGAAGAGGCGACGGATATGTGTCGAAATAGGAAAGTGTGGCACTATGTCTTATCTGCCTACCCCGAATGGGAAATGACTTTATGATATGTATTTACATTACTTTGTTAATTAATAAAAGCTATTGTACCGTACTTAAGGGGCTAAAAGCGTATAATCTCAGCATACTTCAGAAAAAATAACTTAGGTACTAATAAGGTTAATAATGTCTTAAAAAGAGAAATTATATTCAAAATAGGTTTTGTTTATCCGTTACACAAATTAACAGAAAATCTTTAAAAAAAAACCTGTCTGAAATCCCTCTAACTGAGATGATACAGTTAACACTTTACGCGTTATGTTAGTTTGCTTTATTTAATATTAAATTTGTATTCGTGTCATCCTTCATTAGCCTCGTAAAATCTAACGCAAAATCACGATCATCATCACCATCAAACCTATATTAGGGTAGGCAGAGAAAACCGATCACCACTTTATTATAATCCTGGCACAATAATATGAAATGCCTGTTTTTTTCTTTCTGTCATATCAAAAGAATTGAAGTATTTCGTAATATTCAGATGAACGTGAACCATGACTTAAATACTAACCAAACATCTCGCAAATCCAGTTATATATAACAAAAACATTTAAAATTTTATGATATGTTCAAAGATCTTCACAACTGTTTTCCACTACTTTAAAATGTTTTCCGGTAACACGAGTGACTAAGCGTGCCAAACACGTGCTCACGTTGCAGTCACAAGTGCCAGGGGCTAGGTAGGCTTCTTTCGTGCTTACTATATTCGGCAATGTTGTTGACATCGTCCTGAGAATGAAGGCTATGACGTTTCCAAAACGTCGGCGATTATTTAAGCCAACTAAACAAGGTAACAACTCCGGGAATATTTTTTAACTAATAATTACGTTCTTCCTAAAACGAAAATCACGCTACAAAATAACAGTTTGTATTATTAATTCTTGAAATCCTTATAACAATAACTCTGACTTTCAGAGTTATTGTTATAAGATATAAGGTCTCCAATAAGACGGTGATCACTGTAAAATAATTTACAGAAATATTTGCGCCGTCTTATTGGAGACCACGTAAAATTGTTACTTTGCAAAACTCCCGCTTCTAGTGTGTGTAAATTTATTATTTAAAGCGAGCGTAAATTCAATGATGGATAGTCGCATTGTTTCATGCAAAACCGTTTAGTAAATCAATTGTTGCACATTTACTAGATCCGTTTTAGATAAAATGCATGTTCTACTTCGTGTTACTGTGTAGACCGTTGTTTTATGTCTTTATTTGCAATGTTTCTGAAAATTTATAAAATAATTTTAAAGATATTTTGAAAACATGTTCTAATTTTGTATTGTTTTCATATGACTATTAAGCTTTTTATAAAACTACCCAAATTTATTAACAATAATCTAGTAACAAAATGATGGGATAAAGAATAACTGTTTGTTAGAAATAGATGTTAAGTTGAATTAAGAAAGAAATCTTGTTTAGTTCGGCCAGATTGAGAGAATGACTTGCAAGATACATGTCTGAAATGAATGGGAATTGTGAAAAGAATAGAGAAATTTTAACTTAGAAAAAGGTAAAAAGTTTCAGAAACAGGAGACCATGTATGACGATATGTACTCATATATGGATGTTGACAGGCGAGAACTGCATTCATATATAAAAAGGTGTAGAGATATGGCTTCTCTGCCAACCCCAAAAAGAAAATGTATTATAGGAATTAAAATCGAACCTTAAAGGGATATCTCTGAAAACGGACACAAATTTTTTTTGGTTCATCTTTTTTTGTCGATTCCGGATATCACAAATACAAATTTAAAACATCAACGCATATTAAATTGAATCTAATTATTTGACAAAGCATCAAAATATATATAATATCTTAATTTTTAAAAAAATGGAGTTGAAATGAATATAAAGCCAGAATAACGATGAGTATTAGGGCATACAAACTCATCTAGTGGTTCTCAAGAGGAATAAAAAGACTTAGAAAAGGACCTTAGGTACGCTGGATGAATGATAAACAACAATTGACCTGCAATTTTGGAGAAGTACTGTAGACATTTATGTTTGGCAGAGAACTAATAAAAAAAATTGATTTATTTACTAAATGATGTTCCTTTTTGAGTTAGAATATTCATTGTTTCAATACAATATACGAGTACAAACGCTAATGCGAATACAACGGAGTTGGACCGTTTCGCATAAAGGAGTTAGATTTATTGAAGTACAGGTGTAACGTGCGATGGTATCTAAATGAGGTGCACATCCAGTGAACAGCAGACCAATAATAATGGATGTAGTGTGTAGCGCAGAAATAGATCAAGTTTGTAGCATGGAACAGTCGCATAGGACACGGGCGCGGGACGCATCTGACAAGAGTAGCCTTTGTAACGAGTCGCTTCGTGTGAACATTCCCATACCCACGATAGTGTAGCTCTGTAGTACAGAATACACTTGGCGCGTATCGCTCCTAAAGTACTGATATAACTTTTTTCAATTATTGTGTCGTATATACACATATAATATGTATGATATTGGGGATACTGCGTGAGTAGGGTGGATAGAACGGGTCCAAAGTAGAATTCTTCTGGAGAGTCGTCTTATCCATTATAGTTAGTTTGAAGTTTAGGATCGTATGGATTAGGCTGAAATGTTTTTTTTAATTTTTGTTTATTCTATTGTATGATTAATTTCATCATATGAAAATATATATCTATGGCTAGTATGTGTAATTGTACTCTATTGGTCTTAAAATCGCTTAACACATCACTTAAATTGACAGTTAACCTTATTCCTCAACTAATTACAGGTTGTTTCCTAGTCAGTTGGATCATGAAGATTTATATTGTATTTTTTTATCTTTTGAAAAATAAAAAGGATGATGATAAACGAGTTTTCTTTATTTTATATCTATTCGTATTATCAATAACGAACTCTATGTCCTAGTTGGTAGAAAGCTTTATTCGAACCCGAGGGTTTCGGGTTCGATTCGCGATGGAACCCGAAAAATCGGTCCCAGTTCGGTTTTTCACATAAGTCCTATTGACATATTTCTATTTGGTTGAAAGAAATTTGGCAATAAGCCTGCCATTTTGTAATATACACAACTAAAGTGTCTAGCTATTAATGGTGTTTCTGAACATTGGTGAAGCGGATGTATTGAAGAGCGTGACCGGAATACAATATTATCTGCAATCTTAATAGATGTTTGTATTTAAAACTTATAATTAGTCAAAAAACTTACTGTCCGTCGTTGTCAATTATGAACGATCGACCAGTATTAAAATATACAACTTCAAGTTTTTAATCTTATTTAATCTATAATATTATATGATTGTTGCGTCGTGTAAACGAACCTTTATAACACGACTGGTTGAAAAATTAATTATGTTTTAGGTCAAATATTTCCTGCTCCTATCGACCCATTAGTCACGCGGTAATTTTATTTGTATGACGAAAGCCTCCCCTGTTATTATTTCTTTGTATCACGCACAATTTCATTATAAAGGGTTATTTTCTTATAATGAGAAGTCTCGTATTTCTTTATTGAATATTTAAAATATTTTTATAAACCTATTTTGAAAACAAATCAATGTGTTTTCATATTTCAAGCATATGAGTACCTTAAAATAAATTGTTTTAATAAAGCCACCAAATTTTTTAACATCTATAAGTTTGTTGAGTTCTAATACACTCAGTGTTAGTTATTAATTTATATAAAAATTGACATCTGTATCCTAGGCAAGTTATGTTGGCAAGACCGGCGTCTGCGGTGTCCCACGGAGGTTACGCGTTCGACTTCGTTTCACTTTGGGCATATTTTACACCTTTCTGGTTGATTGGAAAATATTACCACATGGCAATAATCCCGCCAGGTTGTTGTAACATATACAACGAATGTGTAATACAATACAATAATATAATTATCACAAAAAATTGTCAAAACTTTTATGTCATTAAAAATTAATTTTAATTTTTAAATCGCCAATTTATTTTCGAAATGGCTTAGTTTTGTCTTCAAATGATAAAAATACAAATCTTGTCATATTCCATACTATTTTCTATAAAATTACTAGTTTTCATCATACAGGGTGTAACACCCGGTGGCGATCAACGGAAGCAGGGTGATGGGGGACCTCAATACCTATCTATTTAACCCCATGTATGTTCCGCGATATTCAGTGGTTCTCAAGTAATTTGGATTTTTTGTGAAATTTGAACCACTGAATATTGCAGAACACACGTGGGGGTTAAATCGATAGGTATTGAGGTCCCCCATCACCCTTCTTCCGTTGATCGTCACCGGGTGTTACACCCTGTATATTAAATACGATTAATCAGAAGAAACATTACATTTTGTGAACCATATTTTTAATTGCAACTATCTTCTTCCACATTCATCACGAAACATTTATTAATAAAAACATTTGATAAACCCACTGTTTAAACACAATTTACCATAAATTTTCTAAAGCCGGAAATGAACCTTGATTAAATGCTTTATGTCCAATTGTTTATAGCATTACTCAAATACTTGACTTCCCTGGAAGTAAACTAATTTATTATCATTTGTTGTTCAACTCTTCAGAAACCATCGAGTACCTGCAATTAAACTTGTGATTTTTTTCTGTCTTCGTAAAACTGATTTCTTTTCTTCTTTCTTGTGCGTGTCATTTTTGTACTGTCATCTTCCGTGATGAACTCTTGACCTCGTTTCATCTGGTCTCATTATTTTCTTTCAAAACTTCTCCGCAATCTGTCAGCATTATAGGCACTCTTGGATCTTTTTTTAATTATTTTCGATTGTTAAAAGAAATGAAACAGATCGAGCGAAACTTTTTTGTTTCCGGCGAGGAAGTTAACAATGGTTGACAATTATCGATAGTCGCTTTGTCGAAGTTTGTTATATAAGGAAGCTGGTTGCAGGGGTATTATTGAGTATCAAGTGCATTATTTACTTCCTTTATTTTAATGAAAGTTTTTTCTCCTTATTACGTTTTCTATATATTCTGCTCAGTTTTACAACAGAGGTTAACATTTTTTTGATATCTCATCATAAAAAGAAGAAAAAGGGAAAGGTTCATGACCCGCTTTATGCCCAATGGTCCCCTTTTTTTTATTTAGCATAGATAGCAAAGTAAACAATTTTCAACAACCGATTTTATCAGGTTTCGTTTTTTTTTATATTTTGTTTGATTTAATTCTACCACAAGTCGATAATAATTTGAAATCGATTACTAAATACAATTACTAAACAAATTAAAATCGATTACTAAACAAATTAAAAATCAGCCTTGTATTGAACAAAAATACGAGTATATCAAACAAAATTACGTTATTTGCAAACTACAATAAAAAAATGTATCCTTATCAGTATAAAGCCTAAGCAAACCTTAGCATGGTAATGTTTCTAGAGTTTTAGCGTTAACGCTATGGAAATTCATTTTTAATAAAATATAATAAAAGTAGAAATACTGTTTAATCCACTTGATAATATATATCTAACCCAACTAGTTTCAAGTCATATGCGACTCATCTTCAGGGGTATTCCGAACTAACTGGTTAGTATTTTTTTTCAAGGGGATTACACTGTGTTTCAATTCTTAGCATAATAATTATTTTTAATTGAAAGGATGAATTTATAAAGAGTTCGCATATGTCAAAGTTTTGTAACATGGAGTTAGGTATAACTAAATATTTATCTTTGATTTATAATAAACGGTTACCTGAACAGCACATGATGCAGTGTGGAGCGCACAGTGACCTGAACAGCACATGATGCAGTGTGTAGCGCACAGTGACCTCATTCTTGTGTCATTTTCCTCCTCTCGCTAACTGCCTTCATAGAATGACGCATGTGATTGAATGATCTATCTCTTGTGGAAATTACGCATAAAATAATGGAGAATACCAAAATATAACCCACAAAAATCCTTTATATTCCCTTTACGTGTTCCAGGCAAATTACTCAAATATTACATGTATATTACTCAAACAGTTATAATACTCAAATAAATTATTTGAAATACATACTTTTTTTCTTAAAAAGAGTAGATATGACCAAAGTCATTGGTATTCTTATTCCTCCAAATACTAAGCGGAAAAAATGCCTGTGTCATTCGAGGAGAGTAGCACAGCGCGGGGTTTGGAACTGGCCTTACTTATACTTTCCGCGCGGAAGTCTAGCGCGTACGGCGCGGCCATGCACTTAAATTCCCTTTTTCAGGAATTGATTCACAAAATAAATATAATCAAAATAAAACTTGTTAACATATTCCTTCATAATACGTTTTTCATAGTTTTTGGTTGAACCTTGAATAATTTAATAAGTTTTTATTTTATCTTCATATTAAATCTCCTTAAATTTCCCTTTTTTCTCTCTAAACTTTGGATTTTATTGCTTAATTAATGCTTTTTTCCATTATGAATAAATTGTAACATATATGGACGACTATAACCTGTAGACATAATTACTAATACAAATATTACTGTTACCGTATGTCAGAGGAACGAAATAAAATTCTGAAATTTAGTCTCGACATATAATAAATATTTTATGAACTCTTATACGCAATAAAAACATGAAGTTGTCAAGCATTAAACTATTTCTATGTGTCGTAGTAACATGATATTCAGATATATGAGTTTTTGCTTTAATTCCATACTTAAAGTCATTTCGAATCAAATGCTATGTTTATCAGACAATTTTATTTGAATCTATAAAGCACATGTCTTACAGACTTCGATATCTTGATATTGCGATGAAACAAAAGCATAAAATTATCATTCACACCAAATAAATGCAAATATAATGTTGATAAATGTAGATTATAATAAATATTTTATTCTACTGGTTTTCCTTTTATGTGCGTAAGGTAATTTATTGTAGTTTATAAACATTTTTTATTTTTATTTTATTGTTTATTTTTTGTAGTTTATAAACATTTAAGTTGCTTGTTAGAAAATTGTATCAGTGTGTTAACTTTAATATTATTTCACCTTATACAGTTTTTTTAATAGCGATTCTTTCATTTTAAAATAAATCACACCTTGAATGTATTTTAGTTTTACATTTTTAGGACATCTAGTAAAAAAATATTTTTATTCTAATGTATAACAATGATAATGTGTGTCAATGTTGACAACAAACGACATTTATTTTAATTTTTGGATACATTTAATTTTTATTATATTATTTCCGATAAACTGCTTTGTAGTGTGACAAACACAAATAAAATTATATGAAAAAAATGTGTAAAATAATTTTTTAAATGTATTGATACTTGTTTATTTCAAATCTATTTTACCTTATTTTCACATTCCTTCCAGAATTTAATGTAATACTTAAAATACAAATACCTGAAGTATATAAATTTTACTTAAATTATTTTACGATAAAAGTTTTCAGAAAATATGAATTTTGATTTTACATATCTTCCTTTAATATTGGAATGCCTTAAATTGGTCCTGAGTTCGACCAGTATCCTGATAATTTGCATTGGTTTTATCAATATCTTAGTTTTTACGGAGAGTTTTGATTTTCTTGCATTAAGAATTTACTGTAACCGTAGAGAAATGAACAGCAATAGTGCACGCCGTCACCTCGGGACGCTGGAAACCAAGAAGTGGACAATGACAAACAAGCTGTATATTATGAGAACAAGTTTTTGCACCGCTGTCCCTCGCGCAGGTCGCCAGATTTTGGGGGCAGTAGTATAACTGGTTATTAAATTGCCATCAGCGCGTCTCTGCCGACGGGCCTGTCATTTCTTAATGACTCAAAAGCATTTCAAAAACATCCGTGGAATTTTATAATGAAAAAAATTGAGATGCGTTATTCAATATCCATAACTGTTTATTATGGCTGCCAACTTTTAAGACAACACCTACATTGAAACAACTACTACTACTAAAATACAGTAGATTGAGGTGATTTACAGGTCGTAAAAACATCCTATATAATATTTTTCTACTCGTAATTGAATTTGATATATATACATTACCTTTATTTTTTATGCTAAAAAGCGCTTTTATATATTTTTTAACAACCTCCAAGTGTATCAATATCATCAGCACTATAATATACACTAACCCATGATAGGTACTTTTGCTTCGCTAATTTTGTCATAAATTATGAAGAGTTATTCATTTTACATTGATCTCCACGCACCATTGTCACAAATTGGATCGCATTGATGCAGAAGTGTATAATTTTTATCTCACGTCCCGTTCCCAATGTCCCGTTTTGTAAGTGTCCAGGTATCCGATGCGGAAGTTAGAACAAATATTAACTGTGTTTTAAAAAGTTAACTTTTTTACGTTCCCTGAGAATAAGCTAGTCTTCAGTAAGATAATAAGGCCAAAATAGCATCTATTTGTTGACAATGTTTTTTTGGTTATTTCTCTCCTGTTGTTATTGTTAGAGTTGGCGTATGTTTTAAGCACCTTGAAAAATTGTCAAAAAAGTAACAACGGACACAACGTTTCGGTTGAAAACGTTGTAATATATTTTAGTAATTTGTAATGCCTAGTTATACTAGTAGTATGCATTTCGACTCAATCTATTAAGTACACTTTATATGTTGAATACTTTATAGGTGTTAGGTTTCACTATACGAGTAAGTCACTAAAATCTTCATATGAAAACGAATCAATCGTGTGATAATTTTCTCAATTGTTCAAATTTTAAATCGGCTTTTTCCATAATTAACCATGTAAAAATACTATATAAAAGGGTTTATGTGGTAATTTTCTTGAAACTGTTTCCTAATATCCATCATAATAATATTTTATTGTTCTTTTTCCATAAACCTTGGAAAATAAATGCAAAACACCGGTCATATATGTCTATAATTTTACATATGAACTTAGATAATTGTCTATTCGCGTGTCATACATCAAATACAATAAAGTGGTACTGCTATTATTAATGGAGTGTACTTTATATTCCCGTAGGCCCGAGTGTATACGAGTATATGGTTTAATTACTCGACGGATATGTATATAATACTTATTTATTAAAACCTGAGTCCATTATGCTGCTTATTTGGTTCCACATGCAAAAATGAGTTAATCATGAAGCGTAATATCAAGATTTTTGAATTACAAAACTGCTTAATTTTCCATTCAACGCAGCACGTACACGTACAAAGATTTATTATTTTTTCTGCGCTAGTTTAGTATTAACTATAAATGTAGGTTATTACTCTTTCAAGTTGCAGTAACTACTCAAATAAATACTTATTATTAGTTTAAATATTACCTTGACGAGTTTAATTTATTTTACACATATAATAAACGCGAATTTTTACAACTCATATAAGCTGATAAAATTAATAGTTATTGTTCATACTGCTTTTTGTTATGACTCTTATTAATTTAATTCTAATATTGTTATTTTATTTAACGAAACGAAATTTTATTTGATTTAAAAAAAAATAAGGCTATACCTACAACTTCAACAACAAAAGTATTTATGTATATACGAGTATATTTATTTCTACTGTTTGAGTGATTTTCGATAATTGTCTAGCAAACCGATCATCCAAGCAGTGAAAATACATATGTTGAACTTCAAATCAGTTTTTTTATTTCTATTTGGAAATTCGTATAGGATTATTTCTCCGAAATTCTCAATGAATTTCTAGTTATTGAAGAAACTAAATTTCCAGTTAACATATTTTGTGAACCTACAGTAATACTAACAATCTGCACTTTTGCAAATTTATTTTTCAAAATCTGTTAAATATACTCAAAATAATACCGAGGATATTGTTGTTTTGTATACTTATACTCAGTTAGTAGATGTCATTGTTATTAAAGAACATTATTCTCGCAAGCTCATTTACAAGGACTAACTAAATGTGTTTCTTTTTTTAATTTTGAACCAGGATAACGGGCCTGACATTGATAAATTTACGCTCATGCGGCAGAAAATGTGTTTTTTGCAAACGTTTTCCTAATATCTCGTGTTTCAAACTTATTCGCCATAATTTCAGGCGAAGAAAATAATCGGATGACTTGTACTATTTTTTATATAAATTGAAAAACATTTGTAATTTTTTAAATTGTTCAAGTATATGTTTACACGATAACCATTTTTATTTTCTAAAAACACCTATTTACCCGTTTTATAAAAAATAATCATTTTTTTTTTTAATATTTTGGTCTTTCACAAATATCTAAAAATAAAAGTGAAATTCTTTCTTGATAAATCATATCGTATAAACTTCTTATCGAAACATTTGATAATAAATTATGTTGTAAATTAATCACGTTGTGATTAGTCACATTATGATTTAACGCTTAAATGTGAAAAAAATCTACACAATAAACATAAATTTAATTGAATTTAAGTGACACCCTGTTTCGCTTAACATAAGAATTGTCAAACTGGACTCAATACATTGCTTACCATGCGTATGTATGTGGTGGTTTCCAACATGTTAAAATGGTCGCCTCCTGTTAAGTTCTTATGTTAGTTTTAATCCATAGAATGTAAAATATTTTGCTATATAAATTTGGTTAACGATTTGACAATTCTTTTGTAAAGTGAAACAGGCCTGTAACTTTAATTTAAGTTTATTGTGTAGATATTTTCACATTAAGTGTTAAATTATTATGTTTAAAAAATCTACATTATAAATAATTAATATTTTCAAACATTCATTCATTTTTATTTCGCCACAACTTTCACTATCGTGCACTTAATAATTTCTATTACATTTGAGTATTCGAAATCGATATTTTATATTCACAAATCTTGGTAAAACTGTGTTTATTGAATGACACTTCTGTGCCTGGGAACTTTAAATATTCTACGTAATTTGATATTAAAACTGTTTTTAACGGCAGATTATTCTATTCATGCTTCTTCAAAGGCATCGTTATTGACTGTTAATCATAATTTGCATTCTGGTTTATCGTATTGTACGAACGTGTCATCTACCGTTTTTTTGCTTTCCTATTTTCTCGGTAATATATCATTAGTGGAAGGAAAGAAATTATCGTAATTCTTGAAAGAATTTTCAATATATCTAAGAATATTTCTCACTTTCGTTGAACAGCACAGTTAAAAGTGCTATTCAGTCGAATGCATTCTTTGAAATTACCAATTCAACTAACATACCATAGAACTCAACTATGTTACTATATGGTCCAATGTTCTCACATTTCTTTGTTAAACCCTTATTATGTAACGGGATAAACTGAGACTCCATCTATTTAATTTTACACATCAATGTCCAGTTAGATCACATTATACAATATAAAATAACTGAGACATTTTACAAAAGAAAAAAATAGTTTATCATTAGTTTGAGTATTATCTCAAATTGTTTTTATTTTCTCATGGGCTTAACCTGTCATGTCAACATTAAAATTGAAAAAATATTCTTATAAAAAAAATGTTATTGTGTTATAGCAAAAGTATTTTGACATTTTTATTTTCCTCCACATACATACCATCACGCCGTTTCCTTATTGGGATAGGCAGAGAAGGCATAGCGTCGGATTTTACTATCTCGACGTACATATTTCGCGCCTTTTCCACGTCCAAACACCTACTCATACAAATCTTACAAATTCTCTTACTCTTACGTTTCCTTCTCTCAAATTATCATTCGCTTGATCCTACCATTCTTTCATTGGTCTTCTTCGACCACTGTATATTTATTTTGTTAGTATTTCTTCATGCATTCGTTCCACGCGCCCAAACCATCTCAGAGTGCTCTTCTTCATCTTACTCAACACATCAACCTTAAGATCAATTTTAAGTTGACGAATATTCACCGATTTTTTTAGTATAAAAATATTCCGTACTTCTAGAAATAGGTATAGGCTCATATTAATTGTGTAGTAACCCATAAAGATACACCCTTATCCATAGAAATGAGCATGGTACTGTTAACTGTTTGCCTACTCACCAAGGGTTGATGTCTCACCAAGGGTTGATGTCTCACCAAGTGTTGATGTATGTTTATTGTTTATGATCATTAAAAAATCGTTACAATTGTTGTTGACTTTACATTGAACCATAAGTCAAATGTACGAGTATACATACATCCTTCGTCTAAAGCCATCAACCAACTTTGTTAAATTATAAGATTAATGGTTCAATATATGTTGAATCATCATCCTTGCCATCGTTTCATATTCCTTTTCGGGTAGGCAAGAAAACAGATTTCCACTTTATTCTATTCTACCTCATATATTTTGCTTCTATCACGTCCATAAGCTTCGTCATACATTATCTCCTATTATAAAGACTTTTAATTCTTCCTTTTTTGAAATTTGATTATTTCGATTGTAACACGCTTTTCCTAAACTTTTCGAACCTTCTTGATATGTTAAAAAATAATCCAGACATGTTAATAAATCCAATTGTATTTTCCCCATTATTAGCTGTACTTATGTCAAAATTACTTTACGGGAGGTATTCGGAAGTTGGTGTATAAGAGTTCCGAAGAATAGCCCATCCACTTTGATTACATAATTGAAAGCAATATGTTTCCCTACTCGTATAGTATATCCCCATTGTAACGATATGAGAACCTCGTCCGATATTCCTGGGAAAGCGGCTCGCGACTGCCGACAACAAAAGAGGTTACTGCCATCCTTTTGTTCGCGATTGTTTTTTGCCTTGTTTATACAAGAATACACACCACGCACGCAACATGATGGTATCTACAATACATAACTACTTTTTTCCTTCAACAACTACTTGCTGTACTTTATTTTGTAGAAGCATTTTTTTTCGAACACATACTTAACACTTTTTAAAAATCATTTTTATGCATAACAATAATGTGACAGGCTATCTATCACTCACGATGAAATATGATTGTTAGTAATCCTGTGGATACAAGACGCCTGTGCACATACGAGTATTGGTTTTTATTGTAGTTATCAGAGTGTTATACTCAGCAAGTGCACAGTCTTGACAGATCTAACCCCAAGTTCCGATGACAAAGATATCAAATATCGAAGACGATCGGCAGATTTAATCTGCTACAGCATATCATTAGTATTGATATGTTATTCAAAAGCACTATAAAAATATGATAAACATTATATAAAATACAGAAAACACAAATTTAGATGTAATGTGATATATGAGTAAGACTAGTCTGAAAGTGAGTTCGCCAGAAATTGAACCTAGGACGCCCGCTTGTTTAGCGTGCTAAACCACAGTTGCCAACAATAATAATAACTATGTTACTATAATAATAATAAATAGATCACTAGTATCGCTCATGTTCTTAAAATAGTGTAGTTTCGAGAGCTTTTTGTGTTTTTATTTGTAGAAATCAATAATGGTGGCCACTAAATACGCTCATATGGACTAAGGCCGAAAGTAAGTTGAGAATCGAGATGTTAATAATGAATTAGTCTATTATAGTCTAGTACCAGCTAATGTTTGAGTTTTTTCTGTAAATATGAAAATAACGTCTAACCAGTAACAAGGCCGAATGAAAGCCACCACTGTCTACGATTTAGGACGCAAAATATTACGAGTACAAATCCTTTGTTGTAAATAGAAATTATAAATCTACTAAATAACTAGTTCTTGATGGAACTAGTGTGTCCTTTAGATTAAAATTTCAATCTGAGATACAATATTGATCTAAATAATATCTAACAATGAATTACTTTGTTATTCCACTACTTACATTAATCCCGACTACACGTGTTTCTACCTCCTATCCCAAGGCTCTCTTCAGTTTCGCTAGAGGAAGTACACTTACGTGTAGCAAGGATTAATGTAGTTAGTGAAAAAAAAAAGTTATTTTTAGTTAAATATTCTAATATGGAGTTCCACAAAATTATTGCCGATTTTTTTTTTAATAATTCATATCTCTTAAACTCATTATTAAAAGACTAATCCTACACCATGGTAGAAACATTTGAAATGTATCAATGTGAATTTTTGTTATTTATTTATAACTTGTAGAATTTTTTTTATTGAAAAGTATCGTAATTAAGTTTTAATATTCTAAAGATAGCATTAAGTAAACTGATATTTTTCGAGTTAAATATTAATGTGTTTAGTAAGCTCTACTTTTCCTTTCATTTATATAGCGAACAACAATAAATAAACTTGAAAAAACACGTTTTATAAAAATCAATTTCGATCGTAAACTTTTTTTCAAAACTAAACATAATGTTCACGACAAATGTTTAGTTATGACTTCCCTAGCCATTTTGAATCAAATTATAATTATCAACAGTTACAACAGGAAACTAATAATGGACCCACTTTTTAGCTTAACAATATCAGTGCTAACAAATTACGAATGTAATATAAAAAAACTTTGGCCGATGATCACATGAAGTTGGCTTCACTTTTTTGTAAAAATAATTTGCTTCTCAAGCCCATTATTCAGACCGGCAGAAATAATTTTTCATTTTTAAGCAATATTATTCTATCGGATCTCAAAAAAGCTTGTTTAATAATAATTGATCATATTTATTCAAAGTAAAATGCCCATGTAAAAACCACCACCCTTTGCCACTTCTCCAAGGAGACAGAAGTGTTTCTGAATGATAGTTTTATTGTGATCCTTAAGGCTTGCCGGTTGCCTCTTCAATGCCTCGAGTCTTGTCTTCTCGCTCTTCGACACTTCCTTCCGGCCTTGCAACCTCTTCTATTCGTGAACAATGTAATCTTAAATTCAAACAACCCACTTACTTCCTCACACGCTATCATTCATCTTGGCGTACTCTCGAGTACAATTGAACCACTCCAGTAAGGGCATTACATTTTTCACCTTCTAGCTTCTAATTATCGTTAATGAATATTTTATAGTTGGTAGTAACTTACAGCATGTTAATTGGTCCATTATATGGTTTTGCCAGGAAATTCGTTTTATTAAATTGTGAATGTTTTTGTGATAATTTAGAACAAATATCTTGTTAAAGTATCTCATTAAAGTATCTTGAATATCTTTTTCAACATTTTTTAAACTTAATATAAGATTTGTAAAATTAGGCAACACTTATTTAAATATATAATAATGTTTTGCGCAGTTTGAAGATAAATCAGTACGATTCTGTTGATCTTTACTAAGTGCTTTATATTTTTAAGTTATACATGCCATCACGCCATCTCTGTCGGGGTATTCAGAGAAGAGAAAGCGCCAAACTTTCCTATTTCGACACAGCTTTCGCCTCTTCTAAAGCAAAACACGTTCTCACATAACTCCTAAGATATATCCGACTTTTACATTTTCTTTCAAAATATCATTATCTTGATCCAACCATACTATCCTTGGTCTTTCTCAATAACGCCTTCACTTACATTTGCACTATACGTTTTTGTTCTTGGACATTTATTTGCTAAACACAAATCGAGGCTTATCGTGTATGAGTGACCTCTATCGGTTTTAATTATCTCTGCAGGCAGTATTATGACCAACACATACTTATAGATGAACTGCAAGGGACGTGTCTACCACTGATATTCTAAATCCGAAGACTCATTTATGGAGTCGAAGGTAATTTTGTCTCCTCAAAACACTTCAATATATCCCCAAAACCAGTGCTGATATCAGATACCGAAAAGTCCACACGAAGGAAGAATTTTTTATATGTAATATGCATTCATAATATTTGAAAAAACAAGATCGATAAAAAAAAACGTAATTTCAAGTGAATAATAAAAAAACAAAATAGATAAAAACAATGTAATTTCCAGTGAAATTATATGGATTTGGGTTTATTACCTGTTATTTGTCATGGTCCCAGTAAACTTGGATTTTACCTGTACCTTATTGTGATTATCTTTATGTACGAGTATTTAGATTTATGATTTTTACAATATATAGATTATGGATTTACGCTAATTCCATTTTTGGTTTAAAGATAACCTGAAATTACTCAACGGCTGTTTTCCACTAGCTTAAAAAATCGGAGTTATTGCCGCATTGAGTTGATTTAAATATTCGATAACTTTTTTTACATCGACCTAAAAATAAAAATTGCAACGCCTTCGAAACGTTGGCCATAATTTAAGCCAACTCAACGCGGCAACAACTCCGAAAAACATTTTTAATCTTGTTTTTCGGTCGATTTGACAAGAAATTTTTATGGTATATCTTTTAATAATCTGCTTCAAACGTGCGATATAATTATTTTCTAAAATGCACAAGCGATCATATGACCTGTTCATTCTGGAATTGTATGCGTATTCATTTTATAAAAAAATACAGTGCAATCTTTCTTCCCACGGCTGTATTTTAACAAATAGATTAACACATACATTTATTGTAAATTTCACTGTTACACCTAATTCATTTTAGCCTTATCGGATCTGCAGTGAGTAATTTGATATGTAAATTAAGTATTAGTTTATACAACTGGAAACATATTTAATTCGCACGTAAGAATGAATATTTAAAAATGTGTGTATTTTTACGACTTAAGTAACACGTTTCTGTTTTGAAATATTAATACGAACACAATTTTCTGATGTCTCGTATGAAATCTAAAATTAATTGGTTATTTATCATTGAAAAGATAAAGTAAGCAATTATTTTCACCAATATATATTATTATTTTATATTTGTGAATGATTTTTTTTAATGTAAATTAATTAAATTCTTTGGCAAACGGTGCTCAAAAAACTAGAAACTCGTAAATCGTTGTTTTTTTTTTTACTTCTGACACCACAAGTGCTCCAAAATTACGTAATGCAGCTTCTAAGCTCCATTTTATCGTTAAATTTAGATAAAATAAGGTATGAAATAAAAACTTTTCCGGATTATGGCGCCGGCTTACTATATCGCCGACAAAGGAATATTTTTTAATAATTTAATTGGAAATAGAAAATAAAGACATTTCTGTTATATGTTTTTAGGTTTAAATTTATATATTGTTAGATTTGCGGTAATAGGCATAGCTTTTCCATAAATGCCATAGTTGCCATAGTTGGTAAGTTACGAGTTCGATTTCCGATGGTATAAATAAAAGTAAAAAATGGTACTCTTGTAAAAAAATTCGGCTCGTAGCAATGATCATACCAGCTAAACGTGTGCGAGTGTTGTTGCCTCTTTACGTGAGATGTAATATTTTAAACACGTGCAACAATGAACCGTAATTTGTGTGCCTATCATACTAGTTCTAGATCCCGAGACTCGATTAATAGAGCCAAAGACAGTGTTGTTTCCCGGCAACGCTTATTAATATGCCGGGATTACCATTTTCGACATGTTGAAAGGTTGCCATGCGAATAAATTAATGAACGTATTAAAGTAATTTTATTTTTTAATGCTTGTGCTGAAACTTTTTAAACATTCATGTTCTAAGTTAGCCTATTTCATAAATTGAGTTCAAAAAACATAGCACAAAAAACTTGTTTTTTTATCTATAGTATATTGAACGTTTTTTTTCATACTTCATTTAATTAAGAACCCATCCTTTTTAGGTTTCCTTCCGGTGTTAGCAAAAATCATCCGTTAAAAAAGTACGGGTGTTTGCAGTTTCGGTCGGAAGATATATCCAATTTCCTGCCTTAAAAAAGTATTACTTCCTTATAGGGTCTTCCATGAAACAGATCCTAACAGGACGTTCCAGGTCAGGGTACCGAGATGAGACAGGTATCCGGAAAGGATGTAGACCATGTACGGCTTTCTATAATATCATTTTCTCCCGTTGACACCGGGACAGGAAATTTTGTTTTAATGTTCTTTACTATTTTCTAGTATTATTATATTCCCAGAGATTTTTTTATAAACGTACAACACAGAAAAGAAGGCTCTGTAGACTTTATAAAATACACAGTGTTCGGTTTTTATCACATTATTGAGAAAACGATTTTTGTCACTGAGAAAAGGAAAATTTCAGATATTATTCATTGCAAAATGGTTAAATTGTTCTAACTGGAAATTTCTCAGATAAATTTGTAAATATTTTACGTTATTTAAAGAGCTGTTATATTGAACTTAAATTTTGTGTCAAATAATATTCATATTTCAATTATGTATTTATATTTTTTTCTTTGTAAAATCCTTTAAATCTCGATATTTATCTTTCATGAAATTGCTGGTACAGTACCCGGCGGTAAGTAATACACATCGGGCTTAAGAAAGAGACTGTCGCTTTGTAAAGCGTCGTCTCTGTCGCACGGACAGTTAGTGCATCGTGAACAAGAGAAGACGCTCTACAAAGCGACAATCTCTTTCGTAAGCCCGGTGTATATTACTTACCGCTGGGTACTATAAAAGGTTTTGTCTTTCACTCGGAAATTTCAAGTTTGATTCCTGATCTCCAAAAACCAAGAGTATCAATACAATTAAATCAGATCGTTTTTCTCACATAAGTTATTTTAACACATTTGCAGCTGTGGCAGTAAGTCCACCAGTTTGTACTGTATACAATGTAATAATGATCTCAGTGGCCTAGTTGGTAAGATGCATGTCATCCATCCCGCGGGGGCTACGGGTTCAATTTTCGTTGGAACCCAGATTTTTTAAATGAGGTTTCAGAAATCTGGTTTTCACTTAGAGCTTATTTAACACCAATTCTATGACGTCCATATTTTATGCCGAGTTTCCTAGTAACTGCATTCGAGTTTTATACTACTGCAGGATCAGTTCTAGACGGCGAGCCATGGCTATCGATTCGCCACGGCTGGGTTGCGATTGTTAACGACAGCTACTATTAGTCGCTAGAAATATGTCTTTAGCAAAACTTTTGCAATAAAACAATGGTGAGAAATCTTACTTTTATTTTATTGGCAAACCATCTGTTTTAGTTTGACAGCGATTCGCATTTTTCTCGCCATCGCCACCTTGTGTCAAATAGATATAAATCTTCACTTTCTTTCCTGATTATGTAACTGGTACAACGATAATATAACATAGATTTAATGAAATCATCAACATCACGCTATGACCCTATAGGGCAGAGAGAAAAAATATCCATTTATTTCTGGCACACATATTTCGCCTCTACAGTGTATATACATCCCATCTCTTTCAAAATTATTCATTTGGTCATGCCACGTTTTCCTAGGTATTCCCAACCTTCTTATATCTTCTATACTAAGTGTATAGATTTTTTTGTTAATCTTTCATCAGTCAATCTTTCTACATGGCCGAACAATCTTCTTTCAATCCGAATCCTCTCCTAATATCCTCATTCCTTATTCTGGCATGCATTGTTTCTTTATAAATTTTATGAAACGCTCTAATTTCTACTGCATTTATCTTATTTCATTATTTTTTAGCCACGTCCAAGTTTCATTTGCATATCATAATATCAAAACCAAGATTCCATAAAATATTTCATTTAATTACAAAAATCATTGAATATATTTTTAATTAATTTGAATAATTTCAATTTTAAATCCATCGCGCCTTTCCGATTTAGCTGTTTGCGGTTGTGAAAATATTTAACTTCTTTCTTCTATCTTTTTCTGTCTTCTACCCGACAACTACACTATAAACCACTTTTCAGTAAGCTTTCACACATGTTTTGAACATCTCGCCGATAAATTTAAATTTAAAGGAACATCTTTAATGTCCATTATCATTTCTACTATTTGCGCTCTCTTTAACTTCTTCCAGTTTTATCTTATTTTGTACTCTGTTGTCCTCCTCGACATAATTTTCTTTATGCGTATCGTTTGTCCTATAAAATGTATTAAAAGTCCTTTTCCTTCTTATTTACTATTGAAGTTTCATTAATCCGTATGGTACCTTTCAACATAAGAAAATTCCATACGATTTTAGTATCGTCTCTTGCAACCATTAGTATGTATCGAATTATGTTTCCGTAACAGGAAACCGCCGAGCGCAACGGCCCGTTGTCAAGACAGGAAGTGGCCAACGTAGACAAAACACGTCGATTTTTTGCATGTCCTAAATTAAGAGAGCATTTAATTTTGCAACTTGCTATTGTTTTCGGCTCGAGACCTAAAATGGTAGATTTACTCGTCAGCTACCGAACTTCTAGTTAACAAATCAAACAGAATTGACAGTTGCGCTTTTTTATAACTCTATCACGTATAGACAGACCGAGTACATGTGGTTAATGCGTGAATAATATTATAATTATGAACCTTTCTTTGTAAAACATTCATTAATTATATTTTTAGGGGAAATTATTTTAAACCCTAAAGATAAATATGAGCTGGAGTAAATGGTACATGAACAGGTGGCTATATGATCCCTAACACAGAACGGAAAAGAAGAAATTATACCGAGTATGGCTGAACAACCATAAAATTTCATAACATCTAATAATGACGACCTCCGTTGCCTATTTGATAAAATACCTATTTTCCGACCTGGAGTTACAAGTACGATTTCAGTTGGAACCCAGATTAAAGAAAATGGAAAGAATACGTCTCTAACATATTTCTGTTTGGCTGGAAGAAATATCCACGTAGCAATTAGCCTGCCAGATTGAAAGTGCAATAAAATATTTACATGTTCCTTATTTGTTAAAATTCTCCGATACTCATTTTTTTAATCCAGTCTACAAATAACTCAAAGTTTAATATTTAAATTGTACATTTTTTTCTTCAATTATATAATAATCGTCAAAAAATACAACCTCTGTAGTCTACTCGTAGTTGGTAAAACGCTTGATTACGGCCCGGGGGTTCCATTCGCGATGGTACCAGAAAAAAAATTGACCCAGTGTGGTCGAGTTCGTCTGGTAACAATACCCACATGCACTAGATGTGTGCGAGTATTGTTGCCTCTTCGCGTGCAGTAGTATTGCAAACACATTGTATGACGGAGGTGAGTTCGGTGTCCACTCTATTAGGTTCTAAACTCTAAGGCCTATTTAATGGGGATGAAGGTAATTTTGTCTCCCGGCCACGCTCTTCAACATGTCGGCATCGCCAATTCAGATATATTTAAGGTTACCTCACGAATGAATTTTAAAAAATTACGAATAATTACGAAATTATACGTATGGTAATATAAACATTTTGAATAAATTTGTTTTATATTGCCATTTAATTTAATTTAATTTCAAAAGAGCACTTTATATACTCGTATTTAACACATTTATTTAATATAAGCATATTAAGTATTATACTTCACTAATTTCTCGTGTCGACACCAAAAATCTTTATGTGGGTTGTCTTAAAGAAGAAAAATGTGTAGGCACAATATTTCCTTAAAAGAAACGTCACCTGCGGTTTAAATTTGCATTTTGTTTACAACTTATATATTTACGCGAATTCTTAGCAAAAGTCAAACCTACGTATATGTTTATTATGAAATTTGAACTTTTATTAAATTAATTAGGTCAAGACTTTAATACAAATAAATTCACATAAGACATATCATTTACTAAATGAATGATGTATTTTGTTGATTATTTATTGCTTATTTATATTTTCTTATTTTTTTGTTTTTATTTCTACAAAAAATTATAATACATTTCAATCATTTTTAATAATCAAAGAATTTTTAGTTTTCTGTGATATGGTATTTAGCACATTTCAACATATATTTAAGTACGACATACGAGTATATTAAAGTTTAACATATATTTAAGTAAATATGTTTAAAAAAAAAGGTTTCGGTTAAAGGTAACACATACGCGTATGCCTATTGGTCTTGTAGTAATGCAAATGGACGTGGAAAAATACTAAAATAAGTTAAATAAATGTTGTAGAAATGCGTGCACTGAGAAGAATATATGGGGGGACAATTGATAACAGAACACGGAATGAAATGATTAGGGATTAATGAATGTGAAATTAAAGCTTATATGTTGAGTAAGATGAAAAAGAGCACTCTTAAGATGGTTTGGGCACTTGGAACGAATCTACGGGAAAAATAAATATAGTGTGCAAATGAGGGTGGAAGGCATGGTAGCGGAACACCAAAGAAAATATAGTTGTTTCAATTTTTTTATATTTTGAATGAAATAAATTTAAGAAGTCAGGATGTGGAAGATGTGAAGTATGCGTATTGAGATATGAAAATTTTGCACCGTTCTCTTGGGTTACCTCAACAGGGAGACGGCGTGATGGTATGTAGTATGTACCTAAGTGACAAGTTTCCACCTCAAACTTGAACATTTTTATCGGTCATAAGTTTCAACTGCACTTATTCGCTGTCGCCTGGTAACACTTTGCCGCTTTTTAAGTTTTCTGGAAAATTTATCTCTTTCTGGAAAATTCCGTCAAGAAAACTTTTTAATGCGTCTCCCTGTCGTAAAACTAAATCATTTAATATACCTTATACAAGCCAAAATATATAAACTATATCATTAAAAGACGCTATATATTTTTTTATACAAACATTTACGTTATTTATAACATAAGCTATCTGACTTTAAAAAAATTTATGTACTTGGAATAAATAAATAAAAATTGTTTAGAAACTAGAATATCCCCGGTTTCATTATCGGCGGTATCACTATCGGACGATTTTACCATCAGGCCTTTAAAATTTGATTTTATTCTTTCACTCTTGCTTCGGAGCTGCTTAGCTTAAAATCGTTTTTTTAACGACTATTTACCCAAATTTGAATATTCCCAGATATTGAGCATTGATCAGTTGATTATATTCATCGAGAGTGCAGACCATACAGAAACACAATCACAGAAAGCTCACGCTATCAAATTTAGAATAATACCACATTTACAAATAAAAATACTAATTTAATTCATTAGAGAATAGAAACTTAAAGAAGGCAAGTTTAATGAGCATTCTCATTTTGGTTGAATTAGGGTTATTCGTCAAAACTAGATACATATTCAAGGAATATAAGAGTATTATCCAAAGTGTCCCCTCTGAGGCCACATTCGCATATACTAGAATTTAAAACTTTGATCTTTTTCAAATGTCCCTAAATGGAAGAATTTCCAATATGCATCTGACATAAGACCACATTTGTATATACTAGAATTTAAAACTTTGATCTTTGTCAAATGTCCCTAAGTGGAAGAATTTCCAATACGCATTCGACATATCACATATGTTGAATACTTGTCTAGGGATATATTTATATTGATATTAGACCAAATATCAATATAAATATATCCCTAGACAAGTATTCAACTAGACCAAATATTAGACTGCACTTTCGGTTGCAGGCTTGATTTCTTGGAATACTCTTTTGAAGTATCAATTGTTTCTACGATATGTTAACGTTGGGTTCTTTCTTTTTATACATATAGCTTTTTTAACTGTAGCTTAATTGCGCAAAATAATTATTTAATTATATTACGCTAAACGAATTAAATGGTATACAATATATTGTCGGCAAAAAAAACACCAAAGTCGCGTTTCTATCAATTCTTATGGAACAAGAGTGTCATGGAACCAAAAAATTTAAAATGATCTAAAATATAGGAACATGGCAAAGGACTGCAGTCAAAGTTAGATCCTCACAAAACATAATTAATATTTTGTTTATAAGTAAGACGATTATCGAATGTCTAAAATATTTATTATGGCAATCATATTCTTTAGCTGTCGAAACCGTACAAATATCAGTGATGTAAAATTTTATATTATTGTTCAATTGTAGCTTAAATAATATGTGCTTACTTTCGTTTATTCGTAACATTATTAATACCCGAATCAATTAATTGCTCTCGTATTTAATTAATTACACTTACAGTTTATTATATATTACTATCACTTTTTAGGTTTTAGGTAACGAGCTTTTACCAACTAGAGATGTATATATATTTTTTAAATTTATATTGAGCATTAAACATGTGACATATGGGTTTGTGCTATATATTTAGACATTAAAGCCTTCTTTTATTTATAAAAATATTTTTAAATATACCATACTCGTTTATTTTCGATAATACAGAGACTATTATTATTTTCCAGTTGATTGATGTATTGATATTTTATTTTTGGATTCTCTTTTCAAAGGTGTAATTCTGCTATACTCAACACGCTCTGCAAGGTTATAAAATACGTTACCATCATATATTAATAAATATAATATATGAAGATGGCTGTCTGTACTGGCACATTATATACACCATGGAACTTTGTGTTGACGCTATAAAAGTGAACTTTTAACGACATTGTTAACGAATTTCCCATTTCTAACAGGAAATTAGATGTCAGATTTAAACCATGATTTGTATATTTTACTTGGAACTTAAAATTATTTTGAAAGATGTTTATTCAGATATTAGATACATATAGATATTAGATACATATAGATATTTAAATAAAATGATCGTCTGTAAACATTCTTCTGACCCGGTGTTACGGCTTCGATTCCCTTTGCTTATTTAAATAGGGTTTTTTTATATTTTACTTTCGTTGTAAACAATACAACCTGGCGGGCTAATTGCCATGTGGTTATCTCTTTCAACCAAACAGAAAGGTGTAATAAAGGGTCTGAAGTAAAAACCAGATGAAATCCTTTTTGAAAAAATCTGGGAACCAACGGAAGTCGAACCCGCAACCCTAGGATCGAAAGACAGATGTCTCACCAACTTAACGGAAGTTTCCAATCTGGTTTCCACTTAATGCGTCTTTAACACCTTTTCAAAAAGAATTCCAGTAGTTTTCACTTAAGATCTATTTAAGATCTTTCTGATTGGTTGGGAGAGATTGCAACATGGCAATAAACCCGCCATGTTGTACAGCATACAACGTAACAGTAATACAATAGAGTACTATATTTTTCAATTTAAAGCCTTCTTTGTCGTATGAACCCATTTAAACTATCGTGGCTTTTTTTAAACTTTATTACTTTTGAATATAATATAAAAGAGCGTGGCATTCATGGAGCAACCATATTTGGCCAAGTCTAGTAAATTTCAAATCACGACTGCAGATTCCGTGTGACATTGAAAAGTTTCGAAAGGTTCACGTTTTGTGATCGAATTTCACATTTAGCGTAGCGAATAATACGGACAGAGCTCACGGTTTCCGCTCTGCGCCGCTCGTGACGTCGAATCGGCTTTCCACAGTTTGTCCATATGTCCTAATTTTTCGGGATTTCTTATTATTTTATGAATATTCATTTGTTACATTGAGATAAATTAAATGTTAAATTTGTAATTTGCTGAAGAGCAGAGGAAATGCGTTCACTGAAAATATGTCATGTCGATTTATGACAAAATAACAAATGTAATTCTAAAGGATGAACATGAGATAAAAAACTAAATGTGTTAAACAGGGGGGGGGGGGGTAAGAACACAGTGAGGCGGTTTGGTCATATTGAACGAATGGGTGTCTAAAGACTGACTAAACAAATTTATAATGCAAGCATGACTAGGAGGCTTGATTAAGGACGACCGAGTAAAGTACGGTTGGACCAAGTAAATGAAAGGTTGAGAGAAGGAAAGTGAAGAACTAAATGAAACAGGAGTTGTATGAACAGATGTCAGTATTTGGCTTGGCGCTTTGTCCTCTCTGCCACCCCACCAGGAAATAGCGTGATTATACACTCGTATATGTATGTAACTTTTTCAGCGTTATCCCTATTTTCTGTTGCTTCTTAAACTTTATTCAATTTAAAATATCGTGCCTGACCAATCTTATTGGTTTTCAGTTTCAGCGAAAACATATTGTAATGAATGTTTTTCTTACAGTTTTTTATTTTTTTATTTTAATTAATCCATAATATACACACAGTTTTGTAATGTGTACGCAGCTGTAATCAGCTCGTCCTTCGGAAAAACTTTCCGAAATCACTTCCAACCCGTAGAAAACTTTTATTATCATACACACAAAGTAAAATTTAAGAAAAATCTCTTATTGTTAAAATCTTTACCCATTCTGCAATATCAATCGCAGTTTGGCTGCTTAAAATATGAACACCTTACTTGAACTATTCGTGTTCATGGCCCGCGTGGCAGTAGCGAGCCTCGTGCGAAAGATTACTGTAAAGCGGAAGGTAGAAGCTAAGCTACTCGTAACATTTAATAGAAAACTGCTACCGCAACGATTAACCTATTCAGAAACCAAATTGACTATCAAGCAATGCTTCGTTCGACGTGTTACATGGTAAATATAGAAAGGGCAAAACAAAACGAGTCAAATGATGAACGATTCATTCCAGTTTTTAGTGAAGCATTTTTATATAAACAATGGTCAAGACACTAAATAAGATATCGATGTCTTGATTGCATTTTTGGGAAATTATGGGTTATTTTCTCTCAAGCATTTCAAGTTTGAGACAGTTTTCACACTGACATTTTTTCTTAACTGAAAAGACTAGTTGTTAAATTATTTTTGTAATAACTGTTGTGTATATTTGTTTATTATTTTGTTACAAAAACGAATGTATTACAACTCTATTCATATTGTGGAACATATATTATTCATATCTAAGGAGTATAATTTATGTGATTTACTCAATTGGGCATATTCAAAAGGTATATCGAAGAAACATACCTCAATTTTATAACTGTATTACTTTCGTTGTAAACAGTACAACCGCGTTATTATTTCTTTCAACCAACCAGAATTATGTGATACGAACGTTCAGTGAAAACCAAACTGGAATATTTTTGGAAAAAAAGGTACCAACGGAGTTTGAATTCTCAACCCCCGAGTTGGTAGACATACATCTTACTAACAAGACCACGGAGGTCGTCTTACATATTTGAAAATATCAAACTATTAAAATGTGTATTTCTCAGTTTCCTTCTTAAAAATATTTTTTTCCATACAAGCTTATACAAATCGATAGAATATTTTCTCGATTATCTTATAACATTTAAAATGTAGATTGGGTTCTATCATATATTGCGTGTACACGTTTAGTCGGGGTATGGGCTGCGTTCTATATGTATCTTGAAATCTTAAAAATAATCTGCGTTGAAACTTCAGATGCGATTCTCATCCTTGTTCAAGATCTGCTAAGATGATAGTCCAGAACATTATTTTAGTACCAACTTTTATGTACGAGTATATGAATGAAACGTGGACGTAGAAAAATACTGAAAGGAGCCGAATACTCGTAAATGCCGTAACTGAGAAGAATACATGAGGTGACAATGTATATTATTATAGAATACGGAATGACGCGATAAGGGATAAATTTAAGCTTTGAGCTGATGTGGTGAGAAAGGTGAAGAAAGGCACTCGGAAATGGTTCAGGCATTTAGAACGAAAGAATTACGAAACAAATATTTATTGCAAATGTGGGTGTAAGGCATCGTAGAGAAAGAGCAAAAAAAGCATTTTTAAAGAAGTAAAAGTGAAAAGTCAGAAATCGTATTAGTTGTATGAGGTTCGGATGTAGAAGAGACGAAAGATGTGTGTGTCGTGGTAAGAAAGTTTGGCACACTTTTCTCTCGGCCAACCCCCGTCAGGGAAATGGAGTGATAGTATGTAGTATGTTAAAGAGAAATATACATTTGACCGATACTCTTAAATTTACTTACAAATGTGTTTGAATGATCCGACCAGGAGATGAAAACGGGCAAAAATCAACATTCTAAGAAAGTGGAACCTGAGATCTACAATAGTATAAAAATAATTCATTTGACAAATATATTCAATAGAAATATTTTGATCCATATTTGAAAATTCTTCATTTTTTAACAAATAAATAATGGTCTCCTGAAAAAAAAAACTTCATTCGAACATAATAAACATTGCTTTGCGTCACCATAATATGGATTGCTGTCGACCAAAAGCAATGATAGCAATCGGAGCACCAAACAGCCATCACAGTGTGACACAACACCAGGTATTGTGCGCTTCCATGGACACTAAACAGGAACATGACGCTTTTTGATGTGTTTGACAAACAAAGGAAGCAATTAAGTGTCTCAGTCAAGAGATCGGCCATAGCTGCAAGGCTGTTACGTAATCGCGTTAAAAGCTTTCAAAATGCCGACACCTTCATGACAGTCGTTTAGTTCTCTTTTCATAACTTCCTCGTGTACTTTTTATGGTGCTTCGTCGTATCATAATATTCAATACATCGCAAGATGGCGAAACAAATCGTTAAGTGATGGGTCGTTCATTATTTATTTCCGCATAGTTTTTTTTTTACTATTTTCTTGTTAAGGTATCTAATATCACTGACAATACGGTTTAGGTATTTAGTAATAAGATATTAGACAAATAATTAGGAGTTACATTTTGTGTAAATTAACAACAACAAGTCTCACAACTCATTACAAAAATTAAAATACCCGTTTACAAATTATTTAAGAGAAATAAAGATTACAAACTTTATTTCTTGTAAATAATTAAAATAAACTGATGTATGTGAATAACACGTGAACGTGAAAACAATCTGAAAGGAACCGAATAAATGCTGCTGAAATACGCGCACTGAGAAGAATACATAGGATGACAATGTATGATAGAATATGGAATGAAATGATTAGGTGTGAATATAAACTTAAGGCTGATGTGCTAAGTAAGATGAAGAAAAGCTCTCTGATATGGTTTGGGCAGTTGAAACGAACGAACGAAAGAATACTAACAAAACAAATATACAGTGCTAATGTGAATAGAAAGCAAACCAAGGAAGGAAGAGGTCAAGGAAGACTAAATAAATATGGTTGGATCAAGTGAATGATATTTTAAATGAAGAAACGTAGAAATTCAGAGAAGTCTTTTGAGTTGTATTAGAGGTGTATGTATAGGATATGGAAGAAGCGAAGGAAGTGTGTCGAGATATTCAAGTCTGGCGCTATATTATCTGTCTATCCTGACAGGGAAATGGCGTGATGGTATGAAATGATTTCAAACAATTATACGCAATCATATAATCGACCAGTTACATTAAAAATCTTCATATTAAAAAATATTTTTGAAAGTTAAATTGATTATTAACATATATACTTTAAAAATGATGCGATACTCTAGTTTTGAGTGTTGAATCGTACAAATGAGAATTGTTAATTTTATCTTAACTTTACTAAATAATTTTATATAAAAGCTACGTTTATAAAACGTAATTCCAACTTACAAATCACCATGGGTTCATTTCTCATTCTTTATCTGACGTTGAAAAACGAGATCCCTTGACTTCCAGTGAATTTAATAAATCACAAAACCAAGACATACGATGAGTATCACCAGAGAGCTAAATAACGATCCATTAAAAACCGCATGAGCATTACATCACATTTTCTCTATGACTTTGGTTGCGTCCCACATACTCCCTGTGATTTTCCTTACATTCCCAGTGCGGTGTTTCTATGCGAAGAAAACGCTCATTTCTCATCACAACGATGAAAATAATACAAAAAAACTTAGGAAGTCCAGAAAAAATATTCACAAACAAATGATACTTTTAAAACTTACTTTGATGATCGTTCGTTCGTTTCTTGACAAAGGAATACTTGTGTTTTTACTAGTATGTCACTAAATATAAAGAAGTATTCTCATTTCATAATTTTCTACCATGGTTTTTTTTAAGTTTTTCAATATATTTTAAAGTTTTTTACGGCGATCACAACACTAAAAATTGAGGGGGTCCCAAAAAATGTAAATGCACCCGTACCGTTTACTTGAACTTGCTGTAGGAATTTGTCATACCATACATTCGTGAGAAGTTTAGGGATGATAATTTCCAACAAGATGTTGCACCTCCCCACTACCATCGTGAGGACCTATCTTGATGAAAATTTGCCGAACACATGGATTGGACGTAGAGGTAACATTGAACCCTCCCCATACCTCACGCCAATGGATTATTTTTTTAAAACTTGCCTTACTGTGCTAAAAAATTCCGCCAGCCACGGTGCTGGACGCCAAGCGTCCAGTGAAAAATGTATGTTTTAAATTAAAATTATGCAAAGTCTGCTAAGTTATTTTTGTAATTAGCTATAAAAATCATTTTATTATGTATTAAAATGTCGAATAATCAAATAAAATATAAGTCCTGGTCACTCGCTATCCATCACAGGGTGGCAAGTGTTAAGGACTCATCAAAGATAAAGTTTATGGCATAAAACTGGTTAATTAGAGAGAATGCGCCCAAATACCAAAACAAAGTGTTCGTGTTGTTTGCTATTCCACATTATCAGCACTGCATAGACCAAAACGGCCATCGATCTAAGCACTTGCGATAACAAAAAAATCCACATCTGTTTTTTTTCACATCAATTTGACGTTTTTATTGTCAATACACCTTAATAAATGCTGAATTTATATAATTTAAAGTGTGAATATATTTTTAGGGACACCCTGTTATTGCCAAAGACCCGGAACAATATTGAAATGCTGAAAGTGAACTATATACTTGATTTTATATAACTTGACATGAGATCTCATCATTAGCCTATTTTGGACAATTGAGGAATGAAGACATCGTCTCATGATTTTGTTAGCCATTTTTCATCACTTTTTTAGTCTTCCTGAAATACCACCACAGTGAACTGTTACTTTAGAAACTTTTTATTTTTATATTTACTATTCACAACACATCGTTTAAATAAAAGGCAAACCCTCGAGTACAAGTAAATATTAAAAACCTTCCATTTCGTGATTTAGAGAATCGTTTCACTAGGTAAGGCCTATGACGAAGTGGCCTAATTCCTTAATCACAAATTAAATATTATTTGTGTTAATAACAGCAAATTTATTAAATATAAGAGGTACATTCAAAACTTAAGCAATTTATTTTTTTGTAATTATAGTTATCTACTATATTCAATACTTAACGTCGAATTTTGTCATTATAGTTATCTACTATATTTAATACTTAACGTCGAATTTTGTCATTATAGTTATCTACTATATTCAATACTTAACGTCGTATTTTATCATAGTTATCTACTATATTTAATACTTAACGTCGAATTTTGTCATTATAGTTATCTACTATATTCAATACTTAACGTCAAATTTTGTCATTATAGTTATCTACTATATTCAATACTAAACGTCGAATTTTGTCATTATAGTTATCTACTATATTCAATACTTAACGTCGAATTTTGTCATTATAGCTATCTACTATATTCAATACTTAACGTCGAATTTTGTCATTATAGTTATCTACTATATTCAATACTAAACGTCGAATTTTCAGCGATATTAACTAACATTATTCTCAAACTAACAGCGCAGAAATAGAAAATCATGCTAATAACAATTTCATTACAAATGTAAGAATCAGCGTATTCATTTATGCAAATATTATAATAATTGCCAAACCAGTTTTGTACAAACTCAGCAAATGTGGTGTGTAAATACGAGCATTATCCTTACACTCTTCATATGGCGATCAACAAAACTTGACAGAATAGATTTTAGACTAGTTAAATAAGAAAGAAACATAATGTATAATATACTCGTATGTTATACCAAAATTATTAGATCGTATTCCACCAGCAGATTTATTGTTTATTCGAGGGAAAGATCTTAGTGCTCGTACAGTATTTTCTCCTGTATGAACTAAATTTATGCCAAGTTTATCATGGTTTATTTAACTGCCCTGGAACGCGCGACGGACCAGCCTAGTCGAAGAGGTAAAGCACACTTCAGTGTGATTGCATTGGGAATTCTGTGACTAACTCCACTTGAAATCAATTCGATCCGCAGTCGCGATTTGTCATCGGATATTGCAACTCCCCCGACCTCGCCCAAGGCACGTAAAATATTGACGTATTTCATATGTAATTAATGATTCTACGACGCTTCCTAATTTTGGTGCATTATTTATTATATCAATTTGAAAACGGCGTATTTATTCGAAAAAAATATTGATAATATTAATTCATTGATTGGAGCAAAAATATTTCCGGAACGGAATAACTGGCGTACATAATGAGCATTCAAGTTGCTTCTTTTTCAAATACAATGAAAGCATTTATATTTTCTCTCCCTAGCAATGTCCCCTACCTGTTTTGAGATAATTGAGCAAATATTTCGCTATTTTGTATGAACTTTTATGGAACAAAAAAGTTAAGGTGTAATTTAACCATAAAATGCCCATTTTACGGACGTGATATTTAATGTAGTAATTTAAGCATAAAATACCTATTTAACGAACTTGATCTTTTTAAATATATTAGGATTGGTGTTGAACATTAAAAAAATCAATTGAATATGGTAAATTCGTTCGAAAGATAATAAGATCCCTTTTTATTTAAAGCATAATTGTTCTTACATCTGTCTAATATCTCCGAAATTTGAAATTGACATGTGTATCATAAAAGACTCTCTATAAATCTTTCATATGATAACCCGTTTCAACACGATATTACGTTTGTCGGATTACATGATAAATAAACTTAAATAAAAAAAATAAAACAATTAGTTAAAAAATCGCAGACGTTTTGCATATTTTTCTGAGTAACAAACGTTTCGAGCTTAAGACAAAGAAAAATCAACCAACGTTTGTGTATATTCAATGAATAAACAAACATTGGTTGATTTTTTCAATATAAATATCATACGATTTGATAGTATTTCAGACAATTATTGTGGATCTCATACAGTAATCAGTGTATGAGAATTTATTTTATTCAAGTATTTTTTTATATTATCAATTTCTTTGGAAAAAAAAGTATGTTTTGAAATCCTCACCGATTGTTTTTCTTTTCAGGAGCATTCACACCTGGTGGGCCATGACGACGCGCTGGGTCCCGTGGTCCTGTCCATCAAGACAGAGAATGTCGCCAATCAGGAGCATATGCGCATCCTCCTGAGACTGCGGTCCGGCACCATGCACGAGCTCATTCCCACCTCCTGCCTCGGCAGCACACCATCCCCGGCCAAGATGGCCAGGATTCTCAACGACCGCCTCACCGTGGAGAACTTCTGCCCTGTCGTGTGCCCTAAAGCGTCACCCCTGATAGCCAGTTATGATGAACACGTCCTCGTCACCAACTTCAAGTTCGGAGTCATGTATCAGAAGTTTGGACAGACGACGGAAGAGGAGTTGTTTTGTAATTCGGGTTCATCGCCGGCTTTCGACGAGTTCCTTGATGTTTTAGGCCAAAGAATACAGCTTAAAGATCACAAAGGTTAGTTCCCTTTTTACTATGTTTACATTGAATCTTCTAGCTTTTCATTGAATCAAATGAAAATTGATTAGTTTAATCGTTTAACTTTACATTGAATTTAATGAAGATTAATTAGAATACATTAATCCCTCCATTTCCGCGAATTCACTTTTCCGTGGTGTATTCTGTTTAAAATTAATGTATAATAATGTCATTTTTTAAATAATAATTTGATTTCTATATCGCTATTTTTATATACAACTTAAAAAGTGACCACAATAAAAATGGAAGATTCATATAGCGAGAGTGATTTTGAATAGGTACAAACAACAAACCAATTTTTTTCGTCGTATTAACAAACTGTATAGCTCTCAAGAAAATATGATTTATTCATTATCAGGAATCGCTTATGTATAGACATATCAGAAAAATGAGTAAGAATAGAATAATCTCGAAATATGATCTATTTTACGCATCATGCAATGGTTCCAATTACATGGTTTTCATTTGCACCTCGTTTTCCTGGAACCAATTACCCACGAACATAGAGGGATTACTGTATCTTTATAAAAGATTATACTCGTATGCTAATGTCAGAAAGGCAATATTAATCTCCGATGATTTTTTTACGTAATATACAATTTGTAAGGTTTTTTCGTATAGCAATAAACCGTGAATACTATTTTGTATGACAAAAAACCATAAATACTATGTTTAAACGCAGTAATACATCATATAGTTAATGACTTTTTTATAGTAATCATTGAATTTACACATTTGAGTGACTGAATTATTTCGTAGAATAGATCGTATGTAAAAGTTTATGATTAAACGTTAACATGCAACAAAACTCGTATGGCAATTCTTGTTACTTGGTAACGTGCAGTAAAATGTCCAGCACGTGCGATGACGAACTGTGAATTACTTGCCTACTCCAGTGGTTCTTCAACCAAAAGCTCGATTACTGGGACCGAAGACAATACTATCTCCTAGCCACACTCTTACACATGTTCGCATCATCAATTCGGATATATTCAAGAGTGTCGTACGAATGAATGAACGATAAAACTACGGTTAAAAATAAAATTTAATGATAAACCACGTTAATGACGAAAAACCTACTTAAATTACAATATCCACAAATTCGTATAAAAACAATGATTTTTTTCAGTAGTTGATTTATTATTTCCAACTTAACCATGTATTACATTGTTATTCCACTAATTACATTTAATTACCGCGACACGTTTTTCTATTGCCAAACCCAATGCGTTCCCATACGGATAAGTCTTGGTAAAGAAAGCATTACTTAAATATTTCTAGTGTCATATTTCAAATGTAATATTTCTATAGGAGGGGATTTTAGTTATTTATTACTTTAATATGTATAATTTAAAAAAGAACGCAAAACGATACAAAGTCAACGGACCAGTTAAATAAATGTTCTCGAACCGAACAGTTTTTAAATCTGCTAAGATGGTAGTCCACAATAGTATTTTGGTGCCAACTTTGATGCATGAGAATGAAACGTAGACAAGGTAATAAACTGAGAGGAGTCGAATAAATGTTGTGGAAATGCGTGCATACGGAATGAAGTGATAAGGGATGAAGGTGAATTTAAGGCTGATGTGTTAGTAAGATGAAGAATAGCACGATGAAATGGTGTGGGCATATGGAACTAATGAATGAAGAAAGACTAACAAAACAAATATAAAGTACAATTGTGACTGAAATGCGTGTGAGAAGAAGACCAAGGAAAGTATGATTGAATCAAGTGAATGATTTTCGGAAAGAAGAAAACGTAGAAAGTTATAGAAATCGTAGAAGTTGTATGATAAGGCGTATGACGTAGAAGAGACTAAGGATGTGTATCGAGATCGTAAAGTCTGGTGCTCTGTTCTCTCTGCCTACCCCGACAGGGAAATCGCGTGATGACATAGATGTATGTAAAAACAACGCAATATTGTTCATTATTATAAAGAGTTAAATACAGTTAAAATTGAAAGTTTTGCTAAATATTTTATGAATCCTGGTTTCATTTAGCATCACGTACTTTTCACATAAAATGTAAATATTTTACCATAATACATATTTAGTATTTAAATTTCGTCTGCTCTTAATTAGGTTCATCGACAATATCCTAGTGTTTTCTTTTACGACTGCTAAATTAATTCAAAAATTTGAATAAATTTGACTTACTTGACCTTCCGCCAAAACTACCGACATTGGCACAAGGTCACCGAATTCTAATCACGTAACAATATTTCATCAATACACGTATTTACACCGAAAATCTCCGTATAAAATCGGAAAACTAATTAGATAATTCAAGAAAGAAAACAATTTAACCTGCTATTATAGTATTAATAGCAAAATAACAATTAAAATATACACTACACTCCACTCCACTATAAACCAAATGTGTTATTATCACATCGAAATATTTACAAAGGTCTCTTTTTAGTTTGCTTTCTACTGTGTTCTTATCGAGTGTTTTTTTTCTTAACATTTCGGATTCGGAAAAATACTTAATCTCATGACCAAATATGTTATTACCACCTTTCTATTCTTGTATTTAAATTATTTTATATATTTAAAATATTTTTATTCCATCAATAACAGTGAGTTCGATTTCCGAGTCAGAACGCCTTTAAGAAGTCTGGTATCTAAATATCGCTGTTTCAAATTGTCCTTCAATACTATTTTTAATATAATATAATAATAAAGTAACCTTAGTTCAGATAAGAGTTGTGAAAATATCCTGACTGGTTTTCACGGAAAACAAATAATTAAATATATTTAAGCCAGAGTCGGCTCACAAAAGTTGTTCGTAGAAATCCCCTTCATGAATTGTTAAAATATTATATTATATACGAGTATATATTAGTTTAGCCAATTCTAGGAAGCTTAAATCATCTGCTTAGAAGACTTTAGAAAAAAAAAACAATTGTGCAAAGCATTGTTTCTCAACCTTTTTAGTCTTGCCAAAAGAAAAAAAACGCAAAATTAAAACTTGACGTCCCCGGCCAAGTGATGAATATCTCGTTCGGAGTCTCGGTCCAATGGTAGGACGCCTTACTCCTTCATCGGATAAGTTCTGACTGGTATGATATTTTATTTGGATATTTTGGTTCCTGTTTTAGGAGACGGGGAGGGAGTTGGCGTCCCCGTGCAAAAACTTATACATTGTATAACAATGACTTGAACTGCATTTTTTTAAATTAAACTCATTTGGTTTTTTCAGAAAATATATACTTTTCCTTTTGTACATGTAAGTTATTGTACTGTCACGCCCCTTCTGATATTTCACCGCGGATCGCGACCCACAGGTTGAGACACGGTGCTGTAAAGCTTTTACATCATAGTATAACAATGCTTAAAAAATAATCCTTAAAAATAATAAATGGAACACAGAGTACCTTCACCAGGGTGTATTTCAATACTAATAATGACCTCCGTTGCCTAGTTGATAAGACGCCTGCCTTCCCACCCAGGGGTTACGGGTTCAAGTTTCATTGGAATCCAATTTTTTTTAAAGGATTTTAGTCTGGTCTTCCCTTAAGACATCTTTAACATTTTTTTTAGTTGATTGGAAGAGATTGTCAAATGACAATACGCCCAACAGGTTAAATAAATGTTTGCTACATTCTAAAAAGTAGTACGAGTATATTATTTTTAAGTAAACTATTTCTTTCTATTTTTCCTTCTTAATGTTAGGTACGCGAATAATATATTGTCTTGGTGATTATATTTAGAAAAATAGGATAAGGAAGGCTCGGAAATAACGTTTTATTTCATATTTAAAGTATAATTAATTGTGTACTTAAAGAATTAAACGGAATGGGGCCTAAATTAAATTATATTTCCCCCAATAAATTTGGACCGAGAAGAAAATGTCTGCTCAACGAACGTTGAAACATAAATAAAACCGTTTCAGCTTCGTTACATCTCATTAAATACACATCTCATATTATTCCACAAAGAGGGAGGTATTGCGATGTACTACCGTCTCCAAATATCCTCAAGACATGACCAACGTATGTAACTTACAGTAGTCTAAAGTGGTTCGCCCTATTTCATAACTTTGTTTGCATATCTGAGACTAATGTTCGAATTCTGAGTCCAACGTTAACACTAAATCTTAATAAATAAATTAGTATATGTTATAAAGCTAAATTTCGTACAAATATGTCGTGGCTTCCTTAAATAAGAGTCACGTGGTTTAATTACCTCATTTGAAAGTTTGGAGCATATGTAGTCCTAATCTGAAAAGAAGTCATTAAAATTTAGGCCGAACTATGTATGAATTCAGGCCTAAGAATTACTACTATATGCACGTATTTATACATACATTTTCCTTTCTTATACAATATTTTCTCAGGGGTTAGTTGGAATCTTAGTATGTATGTCTTTAAAACGTGTTTCTTTAATTTTTTCATTAAAAAATCACACAAGACTTTCTTGTACCTACACTGCATAAACCCACGTTAATTTAAATAAAATTAGAAAAAAAATTACTGAATATTTACTAAGTTTTATCAACAGTATTTTTAGTAAGAAAAAGCTGCAAGTCCTACTGCTAACTTCGTACCAACATAGAAACAGGAACACCTCTTTACAATAATCACAAAAAAAACTACACAGTAATTTTTTTTCAATAAAATGGTTGATAAAAGAAACATAAGGGATGTTACATTCAATAAAATGGTTGATAAAAAAACATAAGGGATGTTACATTCAATAAAATGGTTGATAAAAGAAACACAAGGGATGTTACATTCAATAAAATGGTTGATAAAAGAAACATAAGGGATGTTACATTCAATAAAATTGTTGATAAAAGAAACATAAGGGA
This sequence comes from Odontocerum albicorne, assembly GCA_949825065.1. Classification (NCBI taxonomy): domain Eukaryota; kingdom Metazoa; phylum Arthropoda; class Insecta; order Trichoptera; family Odontoceridae; genus Odontocerum; species Odontocerum albicorne. Next base: position 14,876,578 of record OX463838.1, read on the forward strand.
TCTTACATTCAATAAAATGGTTGATAAAAGAAACATAAGGGATGTTACATTCAATAAAATGGTTGATAAAAGAAACATAAGGGATGTTACATTCAATAAAATGGTTGATAAAAGAAACATAAGGGATGTTACATTTTATTTCGTGATCCATTCCAATATAATCTGCATAAAATTTTGACGCAAATTTAGATAAAAATATATAAATTACATTTGAACTTTTCGCAGGATACAGAGGCGGGCTGGACATCCATAATGGACACACGGGAGACCAGGCCATATACGAGGTGTTCAAGGATAGGGAGGTCATGTTCCACGTGTCCACGATGCTACCCTACACGGAGGGGGATCCTCAGCAGCTGCAGAGGAAGAGGCACATCGGCAACGACATCGTAGCGCTGATCTTCCAAGAAGACAACACACCCTTCTCGCCAGACATGATTGCTTCCCACTTCTTGCACGCCTTTATCGTTGTGCAGCCAATCGAACCGAATACTCCTAACACAAGGTTAGATATTTTATTTAACATTTTCTTTGTTTTTCCTCTTCTTCTTCAAACTCCTTGCCCGTCTATCAAACGTTGAACTGGTGATATTTTGTCAGATTCCCGGAAAAGCTGCACATATAACACATTACAATGGATAATACACCAGGACATCAAATTTGAGGAAAATTTCTACGAAATAGTTCCATCAAATAAACCAGGTCACTACAGCTTAACAAGAATTGAACCAATAAGAATGAAGATTGGATATTTAACAATAAATTACTTTATTATTCCACTAATTAAATTTATCCCCGCTGCACGTGTTTATGTCTCATATATCTAGGCCCTCTTCAGGTGTAACGATACAATACAATAAATGTCAAGTTTCCTATGCGTAACATACATAACATAGATGTCTTTTGACTTTCCTTGTGTAAATCGACCGTCTCTGTATTATTCATAGCCTGACTGTTTCATAAGTCCCGATGATCATGTATTATATGTCTGGATGATAACACCGTTAACATATTTAATTTATTTATTTATTTGTATGTTACACTTAAACATATTCGAATCGGTGATTGGGATGTGTTGAAGAACGTCCGTTCGGTAGACAACATTGTCTTCGTATCATCATTGATGTCGTATCATCATCGACATCTATAGATAACACGTCGACATCCATGGTTGTGCACCGCACTATACTCCCATCATCTTGAACACCTTCCGTTAGTCTATTGTAGCATTTTCATTTTTGCTGTATAAACGGACATTTGACGAAAGTTTAACACTTTTTTTATCAAGTTTATATAACCATTTGAGTATGCACGTAACTCGCGGTTTGTTATCACAGTAATCCGTAATAATACCCCGCACTTGAAGAAGCAACAATAGTAGCGCTTATAAATACTGTTATCAGTCTGGAATTATTTTTATAGTTTTTTTTTGGTACAATCGGGAAACGAACCTGAAATCCCCGGATGGAATTCAATCTCTCACCAACTAGGTCACGAAAGTCACCACTTATTCGCAGATTACTTTTCAAAACGTAGTTTATTTATTTCTATCTATGTTATAACTAAAAAAAACTTGGCTCAGCTTAAAAACATAAGTAAGAACGCATTTCTTAGAATCTTAATAGTATGAATAGCCAACATAGTATTTTTTATTTTATGAATGATAAATCAAACACGCATTAAGTTATATTCGAAGATTTTCACGATTTTTTTCTACTAGTTTAAAATGTCAGTTGAATATTCAGTAATATTTTTAGGCACCGCCCTGAGGATGAAGGCTGCAACGCCTTCAAAACTTCGATCGTTATTTAAGCCAACTCAATACGGCAACAACTCCGAAAAATAGTTTAAACTACGCATTAAGATGTTTGTACTTTGTATACTGACATTCAAAAACAATTAAGTCCAAGTAAATTGCTCTCTGGTTTTTAAAATACTGAAAAATCACAAGAGATATTCTCAAACGGAATGTTTTTTTTAGTATTTTATTCAACATTAGGAGAATATATCACCATTATTCTGTAAAAAAATGTTTTTTTTTTACAATGTCTTTTACTGTCGGCATTTTCGTATCATGGTATTTTCGCTTTGCTGAAACCATTTTCTCAAATTGACCATATAATTTTCTTTAGCAAAAGAGATTTGCGTGTTAAGCGTCTATTTACATGCAATGGATAGCAAAAAAATTTATGCTCTGCTATAAAACACTCCAAAAACATATTTTTTTTGCTTTATTTATAAACTTTAATAAAATTAATTCCATTATTTTATATTACACGCACGTAAATTCTTCGTGTCGCGTTTTTTGTAATATTACCCGTTGATATAATTAAAAAGCTCTAAAAACCTTTTTAATTATACTAGAATCAAAACTACTGCCACAGAAGATCTTAAAAAATATTTCGTTGATTGTCATTAAAATTGTTACGAATGTCTTATTTAAATTATTTAAACATTAGAATGCTTAAAATTTGAACACATTTAAAACATGACTTATTATGTATCAATACTTTTTTTAAATTTTAGCAATACAATGCACCCCTTACCCCCCTGATTAACTAAGTATATGTTATGCCCGTTCTAAGGCAGGTTTCACAAAACAATACAGAAAAAAAAAGAAATATATACAGATCAGTCGTATTAAATAAATATATATAGAGAAGTAAAAACACAATTTAAAATATATCAAGAAGTCGTAAGTTAAAAAATCCCAACATAATTACGCTTCATAAAAAAAGAGCATTTAATTTACAAACATTACTTTTACAAAGTATCATTCAATGAATTTTAAACACAAAAAAGCCATCATAAATCCACAAAATTAATCAAAAGCGAACTGCACCTGAATGCTTTAATTCTCCATTGCATGATTTTGACCCAATTAGAATTTTCATCTTGTGTTGACGTTATTTCTTACTTAATTTGCTCTAATTTCTATCAGCCATTTTTAAATGGAATTTTTAAATTTACCGTATATTTTAATATATCTTATGACTTTAGGTAATCCTTTACATATAAAATTCAGAAAAATCGTAGTTGTATAAAAAGGTGCGTGAATGTAGAGAAAGCGAAAAGATGTTTGTCAACAAGAAAGTTTAGCGCTCTATCCTCTGCCTACTCCGATAGCGAAATGGCGTGAAAGTGTGTGTACATACACGATAGTTTTATTATAAATAACTAAATATTTGTAAATTTACTACACATATCCGTATTATACATTTGAATTTAATATAATTTTAAAAAATTACCTCAACTATTTATAAACCTTACAACATTTGGATGAATTACGTTCATGGACAAAAACTATTTCTTTTTTATAGCGATCAAATCTTCTTCGAATTCATATAATTAAAACTAATTCAGTTTATTATACTTCTTTTCCCTGACGTAGGACCTGTCTTTTATCTCCGGAGATTGGCTATTATGCTGGATGCCTTCATCCTGCAGGAAGCTGCTCTAAATAGGTCAACCGATGTGCTTGTGTACTATTCCCAAAAATGTCTCATCAATAAATTGTATTGAATGTCCAAAAAAACACTAATACAATATTCTAAGATCACGTTTAACACTAATACAATATTCTAAGATCACGTTTAATACTAATACAATATTCTAAGATCACGTTTAATATTTTCAAAGGGAAAGATTTTCTAAAAAATTCGTCATATTTTACACATTTACATTTTCTTACAATGAGCCATATTTTTAATGAGAAGGATTTCAAGGATTCATTGTAGCCAACATGACAAGACGAATAACTCAAATGGTCACTTGAAATATAAAAAAGCATGAAATCTAAATCTTTATTACAATAGAGTTCTAATTGTTTGACCTTTAATTATTCTTCAATCTGGAATATCCGATCTTAGTCAAAATGTAAAAAAATAAATATGGGCAGCATAACTTGGCTTCAAATAAAATGTAAAAGGCTGGGAACAAAAACCAATTACAGTTTTTTAAAGTGACGCTTTTTTTATTTTTAGATCAGACACAGACGCTTTTTTTATTTTAAGATCAGACACAATGATGTACATTAATAATTATTTACTTTTTTACGTATATAAATAGTACTGTTCTGTATTAATTATTGTAATATGTTAAAAAAAACATAATTCTTGAAACTTTTATGTAAATTATTTGTAAAGCACAGACTGTGTGTAAATATAGTTTAGTAGACACATGTTTGTCAAATATAAAACAACATGTTTTCAGATTGAAACACGTTTCCAGCAATTCCGGATTATCCGTCATTTTCGGTTATCCAACTTTCCCCAATCCCGTTTATGTCGGATAATCGGGACTCTCCTGTACTTGGCGAAAATTATACTTTCTGGGGGCTCGGACCTTTCAAATTAAATCGTCAACTGGCGTACCGCACGAAACGCAAAGACAATTTTCAACAAAATCTATCTGTGATGTCACAAGTCACGGAATTAACCATTATATGCATAATAAGGTTACATCATTTTAAACTTCGTGAGTAATGTGTATTTCTCATCAGTCACCAATATTTACATACAATTATATAAAACTAAAATAATTGTTTATTTTGTACAAATTGACTGATTCAAAGCTTTGTGATTTCTAGTTTTATTCACCGCGCCGTTGAACAAAAAGAGGCCGGTATATTTTTTTTGGAAATTTGTCATTAATCTAGTTCAAGGAAAATTAAATTAAAAAACATTTTCATAATGATCTAGTCATTATTATTAGATTATAAATTATTAACATACATATCCCTTAATATGATCGTCACATTTACGACATGCCCCTATTAGGATAAGCAGAGAGAACAGATCTCCACTTCATTCTATCCACATATTTGACTTCTGCTACGTTCATACGCCTCGTGATCTATTATAAAGGCTTTCCACTCTCCCTCTTTTAGAATTTGGTCATATCACGTTTTTCTAGGTATTTATAGACTTCTTATACAACTTGTATATATTATTTTTATACGTCTTTCATTATTCATATTTTTCCTGCGAGGCCGAACCGTCTCAATTATTTTTTCTTCATCTTAAACACAGCATATTCTTTCAACCCACATTCTTCCCTAATGTTCTCATACTTTATTATGTCGTACATTCCACCCATTCTACGCAAAGCTCTCACTTCTGCCGCATGTATCTTACTTTTGTTAACCCATCATATTACATGGACATCGATTTAACTCGTACGATGCCAACGGGCCACCATCATAACATCGGTCCTTCCCTGGTGATAAAATATTGATAAAGTCATAACACAATAGAAGGTCTGAGTGTCTAAACACCCTAACCAAAATAATCGTTAATAACTCAATCAATTTTTTAAATACATAAAAATATAAACTTCATCGTTTGTGCAAGATGACGATACATTCATTTCGAGTTTCTTAAATTATCTTATTATCTGAGGTTTGCAAGGAAAAGAGTATTTCCCTACGTGTCGTCAAGGTATTTTATTTCAAAATACCTTGACGACATGTGTTACCTAGTTGGCAAGACGCCAAAAACCCAGAGGTTGGAGATTAGATTCCCTGTTGGAATCCTATTTATTAAAAAAAAGGTTGCAGTAAGATTTTTACTACAGCCTCTTAAAGAAATCTAGTTGATTGGAAAAAAAATACCACATGGCAATAAATCTACCAGGTAATACAATATACAACGAAAGTGTAATACAATACAAAATATCTGTATTTTTAAGTGTAAATAAATTCATTTAAATATTTAAAAAGCTGATAACATTTTTAAATAAAATATAAAGGATAGTTTTTATTAAATAACTTACTTTAATAAATTTTAAATACTTATTGCATCTAGGTAGTTTTTAGAAGAACGAAGACGTTCTTTTAGACATTTCAAAAGCCTTGGAGTTGAATTTACTCAATGAGCTATTAACAAATTTTGTTTTTAAGATATTTATTTTATTATACATTTCAACCGAATTGATACTTTCTAATAATGTTAATTATCCAGACAAGCCTTTGAATGTCTCTGTTTCACGATTCATTACCATCGTATTCAATTGTAGACGGGCGATTTACCCGACAGAAAATACCAACCACTTTATACACTTACGTAATTTTGCCAAATTAACAACGAATTTTAATGGAACACCGTTGAATTGAATCTGCATTAATATTTCTTGATGAAGAAAACATAATTACCCTTTTGGCATTTCTGAAATACATATTAATATTGCATATACAGTTTCTTTTTTAATTTCATTAACGGATATTTAAAACACATGTTCATCTATTATATATCAGGGTTTCCCAACCGTTTTTGACCAACGCCCCCTTGAAACATCTATTATCGTAGATCTTTTTAGTTCTTGCAACGTGGAGAAAGTAAAGAAAATCGTTGAGTAATACTAAAATTATGTTTTATTTGTTTCGTTAAAACAATAAATTTGGTTATTTATAAAATTATTACAAACTAAAAACTATTATAAAATCTGGAATAAACTTAATACATATTATTATAGTGAGTGTGAGCCTTACAACATTTAATCAAGTCAAAAACAAAATGTACTTCTAACTAAACATCAACGAAATCGGTGAAACTCGCAATGCCATAGATGTGTTATAATTATTACAGAAACCATAGATATAATTTCCACTTCCATAAATAAACAATGTCATAGATGTAACCTAAAAGTAAGATTGATTCTTCTTCTCGAATTATGGCCACGGACTCTTTTATATAACATGAAGGAGTATACGCGAGTCGAGAGTCAAGCGATGCCATAGATTCCATATTTGAATTTTACATGTACAATTTTTTGGAGTTGTGAGAGGAATAATGTTTGTAAGTGAGCTACCATATAGGGTCAAACAGATATTTTTATTATTGGAACATTTAACGAATACCACAATGACCTCTTTAAATGGCCTAACGTCCCCTAATAATTAAGTTAACCTCAACGCCCCCTTAACATTAAAATCAACCCCAGGGGGGCGCATTGGTGCCTTTGGGAATCGCTGATCTGCATAATAAGATATGGAACATATTATATCCATCTTCGACCACAATCGTGATACGTATATTGCAACATAACACTCGAATCCAATTATTTGTAATATTACAATTATTGTATTGCATTATTTTAACTATTTTTATCTTAATCATATGTTAGTACTCGTAATTTCCTTTCACCGATCTTTCTCGTTACTGCCTCGTCTAACAAATGTTACTCTCCTTCCTTCGACGAATAATTTCATCACATTTTAAAAGATAGTTGAATAAAATATACTCATTAGAAACGTTGCATTACTATCGACTCAAAATTACTATCGGACTTTATTTTTTACAAATTAACTGTTTTAGTACCGCTTTATTGGCAATTTTCTCAAATATTTAACAAACATCAAATCACTACGATTACACTTATCTTTTTAGGACCTGCTCAAGTTTCAAGGTCTATGGTTTTTAAATAAGTATTCAATTGACTTGAAAAGCGATGAAAAAAAAAACATTTTGTGACGACTTATCGAATTCATTGGATGAATTATTGTATAAATCTGAAATCCTAAGTACACCAGTCTAGTTGTTATTTATCAGGTAGTTCAGATAAGACGACCTCCGTTAACTAGTTAGTAAGATGCCTGTCTTCCAAAGCAGGGGTTACGGATTCGATTCCAGCTGGGACCCTGATTTTTGTTTAAATGACTGCAGTCTGGTTTTCAATTGAAACATTTTAAATGTTTTTCTGATTGTTTAGAAGAGATTACCACATGGAATTAAGCACACCAAGTTGTTTTGTATACAACAAACGTATAATACTATACAATCATTTATATCAAAACGTACGCGATATCATGCTACAGCTCAGTAAATTGTTTTAATTTTATTTTATAGCGTTATCTTTGTGGAATATTAAATTAAATATTATACTATTTTATCCTCTCTAAAGTAAATTAATCATCTGGAAATTGAGATTTACGTCATATCTTGTTATACCGTGACCAGTTGGTAATACGCTTGTTTCCCAACTCGGAGGCTGCAGGTTTGATTCCAGTTGGAACCCAGATTGTTTCAAAAAGGATTCCAGTCTAGTTTTCACTTAAGGCCTATATAAGATCTTTCTGGTTGATTGGAAGATATTGACACATGGCAATAAGCCCGCCAGGTTGTACTGTATGCAACAAAAGTGTAATACAATACCTTGGCAAACTTGTTTGTTCGACTAATGTTCTCGATTTATAGCCATTTTTTAACAGGTTTGTTCGAAATATTGACATGAAACCCTGTAACAATTTATGTATCTGTTTATTTTCTTCTAAATTGCAAGTAAAGATACAATAATAACAAAGCAACAGTTCAAAGACACACGCTTCAATAATCATATAACAACACATTCCCCTTCCCTGTCATTCTTATTTTTTTATGTTGAGATACCATAGACCTTTTGAACGACTAACTAGGAATTCTTATTTTCAGTCAACCAACTTATCACAAATGACAATTAAATAATCTCGTCACTAAAAAAACAATAAAAAACATACTCTAACAGTATATTTTTTTAATGTTCTGTTAGAAATATGTGACATTTTAACAAAAGAGAAAAAAAACAATAGAAGCAACTTGTCACAAACAAAAGATGACCACACTCAATATTAGTATATGTTATGATGCATAAACGTCAGTAATTCTGTATGATGATGGATACAATGATGGAAGCCTGTTGGCTGCTACTCCTCAGCATGACGCAAGCCTCGAGTCGCTGAATCAGCGCAGAGCTACCTAGTCACGACTAAAATCAGTAGCAGAATTGACTGTAAACTGTGAGCTAAGCCGGTAATTGAAAACATCTCGCTACGGGCTGGTTTATTAACCCGCTCTGTACGGTATTTGTTTACAAATCAAAGTTATTTCATTGAAAAACTTTTTGTCTACCTAACTTCTCACCCAAACTTTTGTACTTTTCTCACATGGCCTGTTCATACATACATACTTTCACACCATTTCCCTGCCGGGGTAGGCAGAGATGACAGAGCGCCAGAATTTGCTATCTCAAAACACATAAATCGCCTCTTGCACATCCATGCACACCTTTTCATACAACTCCGATTTCTCTGACTCTACGTTTCCTCTTTCAAAATTTAATTCAATTGATCCTACCATAATTTCCTTGATCTTCTTCTTTCGTGCATTTGCACTTTATTTGTTTTGTTAGTCTTTCTTCATTCATTCGTTCTACATAACCAAACCATCTCAAAGTGCTTTTCTTCATTTTATCAACACATCATGATTTGTATGTTTTTCAATTTGATTCCTTTAAAATTACTTCGTTAAATATTAGAATATTATTTTATTTTCTTATTCTACTAATTACATTAATCACCGCGACACGTGTTTCTACATTCTATCTCGAGGATCTTTTCGAATGTTGGACGTGGATGAATGCTGAAAAGAGCCGAATAAATGCTGTAGAAATATGTGCACTTAGAATAATATGTGACAATGTATGACAGAATACAAAATTAACTGAGTTGAGATGAATATGAACTTAAGGCTGATGTGTTGAGTAAGATGAAAAAGAGCAATCTGAGATGGTTTGGACACAGGGAACGAATGAAAGGAGTAATACTAACAAAACAAATATACGGTGTAAATGTGAGTAGAAAACGTGGTAGAGGAAGACCAAGTAAAGTATGGTTGGATTTAGTGAATGATATTTTTAAAAAAGGAAAAGAAAGAAAGAAGAGATGTCGTATGAGATAGTGTATATATCTGGTTGAGATCTTTCTCTGCCTACCCCAACAAGAAAACAGCGTGATGATATGTACGAGTATGTATGTTAAATGGTGATGCGATGAGGTTATTACAATCGTTAATTGCATTTAATAAAAAAAATACATTTTAAAGATCATACGATCATTTTCGTTTCCTGGAAATGTGTAATCATATTGTTAAACGAGCTCAGCAAGAATCGTTAACATTTAATTTATTCATGACTGTCATCTTCCCCACAAGAAAAGTAGAATAACAGCAAAGACACTGATTTAAAAATAACAGTAGAAATGTTGATTAACACGCTTCTACTGTTATCTCACGTTTAATTTATGGTAAATAAATACAATATTGAAGTATTATATTTATACTTTTAACTCGTGGAATCTTATTTTTTCCTACCTTATATACGAGTATATATATAATCCTGAATCAATAAAAAAAAACAATAAATCTCGTTCTAACAGAGGCATGTATTGTATTATATTACACTTTCGTTGTATACAGTACAACATGGTGGGCTTATTGCCATGTAGAAATATATTCCAACCAACCAAGAGATGTTAAAGAGGCCTTAAGTGAAAACCAAACTAGAATCCTTTTCTTTTAAATTTGGGTTCCGACGAGAATCGAACCCGCAACTTCCGGACTGGGAGACAAGCGTCTTACCAACTAGGTCACGGAGGTCGTCCACGGAGGTTTATACTTGGTGTTTTATTTGTTTCTACGGGTATTTTTCATTTTTTTATTATTTATGTTCATTAACTGTCATTTTGTTACTTTCTGTTTGCTGCTGCATGAACTTTAGTGGCATGTATTTTCTATAAATTGTAATTTAAACAATCTATACGATATGTAGATTAAAAAAATATCCTTACTATAGTTCGGAAATTCTAGGATGAGTCCTGTGACAGCTCACAAATTTGCCCCAATACAACCTTGTAACGATGTTCAGTAATTTTAATTATTTTATCAACTTGAATATAAGCCTCAATTCTAATAAATAGTAAGTTATTTAGGTAAATACATTACATAAGGTTGTATTGGGGCCAATTTGTGAGCTGTCACAGGACTCATCCTAGAATTTCCGAACTATAGACTAAATTCGAATGATATTAAATAATTAACCTTAGAGTAGTAAATATCTAATTGAAAAATGAATTTATTTTATTCACTGTAATATAATATTTCTTTTTAATTTTTTTATTTTTCTTGACTCAAAACGAATAACGCGACGTCCGTGGCCAAGTAGATAAAACGCCTGTTCCCAGTAGCTTCGTGTTGGATTCCCGTCGAAACCCATTTTATTTATTTTACATTCGATACAGACGTAACCCAATTACATCAAATGACATTAAAAAAATGCATAATGACAATAGTTACTCATGCTCCTTGTGAAATGACTCAGTTATACCTACAACGTTTATTAAAGAGTTCAATTTTCATTTTATCCACCGAGATGTGAAATATATCGATATCAGAAAATTCACTCAATAAGATCAATCCGTGTGCGAGTGGTGATGCTCAACAGTTAAGTTCATGAATACGACACCGAAAACAATATTAATTCACGGTGACATAAATAACATATTTCTGGTTAGTTAGAAAAGATTGGCACATGGTAATATATCCGCCAGATTGTAGTGTATACGCCAGATTGTAGTGTTATGAGTATAATAATGGAATATAATTTTAATCTGTATTTTTCACCTTTAAAGGATTCTAATGTACTACAAATATAATGTTCTTTAGATCATAAATATATATTTCAGTAAAATATAATATGAGACTCATCAAAGTCGCACATTGTGTGAAGTCGTGATAAGCTTGCGCGCTACTCCATCATCTGACTACATGGGGTTGAGCTTGCGCTTTACTCCATCATCTGACTACATGGGGTGTTTTATTTTAATATAGATATGTCAATAGATACTGCATTATTATGAATTAATTTAGAAACACTCATTCGATGTTCATGTTGAACATAAATTCATTAAAAGACATCTTATTTTTATTGACAAATAACAACATACAACAATAACAAAAAAAGACAATTTGTGTAGCGCCGTTCAGAGAGCAGACTCTCTACAAGGGCATTTCGACTCGGGAATATTATTTACAAAATAAGAGTATTACAAAACAAATTTACAAATTGAGTGCAAAGGAAAATAAGAAAATAGTGGCTGAGGCCGTTAGATTTAGTACTTCCTCGCATCTACACCTGTTTTATAAAACATGTTTGGTAAGAAAACTTACTAAGACAAACTTCAAAAAACCTTTGTAGATCTTCCGATATTTGGTTGTGACATACGCGACTTTAGGTGTAATATTTTATTTCACACGTAAAAACTTGATTAAGCGAAAAGAAAAGTTGAGTAGTTTATCATAATAAGATTAATAACAATTATATTAAATGCTTTATTAAAATGTATCTTCAGTAGCCACTGCTCACATCTAATATCGCGATTAACTGGATTATACCACAAAAGTATCTGTTTTATAAAACATGTTTGGTAAGAAAACTTACTAAGACAAACTTCAAAAAACCTTTGTAGATCTTCCGATATTTGGTTGTGACATACGCGACTTTAGTTGTAATATTTTATTTCACACGTAAAAACTTGATTAAGCGAAAAGAAAAGTTGAGTAGTTTATCATAATAAGATTAATAACAATTATATTAAATGCTTTATTAAAATGTATCTTCAGTAGCCACTGCTCACATCTAATATCGCGATTAACTGGATTATACCAGAAAAGTATCTTTGGTTATGATTTATCGTCAAAAGCTAAAATTGGCCGTCGACTCATACCATAATATTATATATCCGCCCACGATCCCCACAAACCGGTAGTAAACGTGGAGATTTATTAATGAAGCCACATTTCGCCAATTCCATTTCAAAACAAACCTGTACTGATGGCCTGGTTATGGGTCTGATCGTATGATTGGACCAAATACCTAATAATTCAGAATAGATCGTGAAATGGAACCAACTAATATTATGAGCCAAGTCTTGTATCTTAATATATGAAAATAATCAATTAAATTTAACAGAATTTATACTATTCAAATAAATCGAATAACGTTTCCAAGTTTGTCAATAAATGTATTAAAAGAATTGCAATTATTTTGAGTATAAAAATTAACACCTAAATATACTTACAAAGTTATACTCGTAATATATTGTACCATTAGCCATTAATATCACGACTTTCGTGGCCTAGTTGGAAAGACGCCTGTGTTCCAACCTTGGGGTGGCGGTTCGATTTTTTAAAGGGTTCTAGTCTGGTTTTCACTTAAGGCCTCTTTAAAAAAAAATTCTGGTGATTGGATGATATTGCCACTTAGTAATAAACCTGCCAGGTTTATTTTATACAATGAAAGTGTAATAATATATTAAATACAAACATGTCATCAGTATTCATTCAAAAGTCCACATACATCAAGATTCGTTATTTTTGTGCCACGTACACGTCAGTTTTGTTATATCTCCTTGTTGGGTTAGTCTAATATATACTAAATAACCTAAGTGACATAACAAATCCTTGTTACACACCTTTTGTTATTTTAAACAAATCAGTCAATGCACCTTCAGTCTAATGCAGGCTCGACTCTCAACATACAATGACGACATGTCACGGATAAGTTCGCATTCCACACCATGCTCTTTCAAAACCTTCTACAGCTTGTTCCTTATCACATGGTCTACTTTGCTGAGTTTATTTAAAACCACAGTTTCATTATAGAAATAATGAACACATAATCACTGTTTCAAATTATTTTTTGTTTACTTTTTTTTTAATTAGCGAATTACTCTTAATACACGTGTATCTATCCCATGTTCACGACTCCTATATAATTAAATAATAAGACTTTCTTCTATCTGCCTGAAGAGAGCTTCAGAATAGGCGATAGAAACACGTCTCGCAGTGATAAAGTTTAATTAATGAAACCACAAAATAATAAATGTATGCTAATAAGGAGTTTAAACTAAATCATTTGATAAAACAAAGATTTCATTCAATAAATCACATTTGACCTTTTTTATATTACCGAAAACTTTTAAATTTTACTTCAAAATATTTGGCGATTTCAAATCAACTATAAAATTATGTACATATTTAATCCTATCGATATATACTGATCACATTTTTATGGAGGATATATCGTATAGCAGTGAAATATAGACAATTACAAAACAATTATGGATGTCGAAGACCAACGGCTTCATTAGCCTAATTATTCAATTGAATTGAGTCGTCTTAATAATTTATTACAAGATTCACAACCACGCATGCCCAGATTCATGCAACCTTTTTTTAAATTCATCAACTAGCTGTAGACGATCAAATATAAAGACAAAAGGTTATATAAATGCTAATTAACTTCTTAAGATCAATACCGTTAATATAGGTTTTTGATATTATCATCAATGTCGGTGTCAATGTTGATTATTTTCACCGTTTATATTATTTCACGGATTCATTCACGTATAGTTATATAAAAAAGAGCACTCTTGAGATGATTTGGGCAAGTGAAACGAATGAATGAAGAAAGACTATGAAAAAAATACATTGTGAATTTAAAAGAGTAATTTCACATCAATATAATTTGGGAGTCATTTTTGTATGGGTTTATTTTCTAAACTATCTTACGAAATAATAAAAAAAACACCAAATTGGTCCTTCATTTGAAATAAAAAAGACGAACCATTTTTACGAAAAAAAATACGAACAATAAGACAGAGTCGTTGGCATAACTGTTCCAAAATGTTCTTCAGTCAATTATCGTAGAGACAGAAAGTAAAAGGGAGGGAATAAAGTGACAATCGATGTTATCAATCGGAATACTTAACAAGTTCTTACTTATGAATTTCTCAACATGTTGACAACACAATCAAAATACTTTGTGTAGATATTTGAAACCCCCTATCACACAAATCAAAATTTTAATGATAAATAGATAAAAAGTATGAAAGGAAAAGAAATGTAATATATGGATGATTAATGATAGATGAGAGCAAGTTGAAGAATTCTGTTATTTATTGTATTTAGTATTTTCTCAGATGAGTTACGAGTTATATCAAACGACGTATAGCGATAGAAAACAAAGTTAATGGGACACTCAAACATACTCGTATGTACTCGAACCGGACAGTATCAAAATCTGCTAAGGTGATAAAAGTTTTTTAGTACCATCTTTGATGTGTGGACGTGAAAAAAACGAATAAATGCGGTAGAAATGCGTGCACTTAGAAGAGTACTCGTATATGGGATGTCAATGAATAACAGAAGACAGAATAAAGTGATTAGGGGTGAATATGAACTTAAGACTAATGTGTTGTGTAAAATAAGAAGAGCACTGTGAGATATGTTGAGCACGTGGAGCAAATGAGAAGAGCACTGTGAGATGTGTTGGGCACGTGGAGCAAATGAGAAGAGCACTGTGAGATGTGTTGAGCACGTGGAGCAAATGAGAAGAGCATTGTGAGATGTGTTGGGCACGTGGAGCAAATGAAAAGAGCACTGTGAGATGTGTTGGGCACGTGGAGCAAATGAGAAGAGCACTGTGAGATGTGTTGGGCACGTGGAGCAAATGAATAAAGAAAAACTAACAAAACAAATAGGCAGTGAAAGACGTGGTAAAGAAATACCAAGGAAAGTATAGTTGAATCAAGTGAATTATATTTTGAAAGAAGCAAATGTCAGTGAAATCGTATGAGTTGTATGAAAATATGTATGCATCTAGAAGAAGGGAAATATATGTGTCGCTATAGTCCAAGTGTTTTATCAAATAGACCACGCAGTTCGCCTAACTAAAAATAATTTTGAATGACATACCATCACGCTGTATCTGTGTCGGGGTAAGCAGAAAGGAGACAGCACCAGACTTTCCTATCGCGACAGACACCTTTCACTTACTTTACATCCATACACATTCTCATGCGAACATACGAATTCTCCGACATTTACGTCTTTCAAAATATTATTCACTCGGTCCAATCATACTTTTCTTGGTCTTTCTCTTCCACACCTTCCACTCACGTTTTACTGCGCTTAATAAGTAACAATATTCGTAATGCAAATTTAATATATTTCTAAATTAAATTTACTTGAGTGACCACGAAACATGTCACGCACTTTAGCGTAAGTTTTTTTAAGTATTATGTTATAATTTGAGCATCTCGATGCAAATCAGTACGTAGGTGTTACTAGCTCTTAGTAAAAATCATTAATGAAAATAATATACGAGGTGTTTGAAAGGTTGTTTGCATAAGATTATTCATGAATTTTTTTAAATATCAAGATTAAGCAATAACCTTTTGTATTTTATGTAATTTTAAAATTCACGCCACTTACCATAAACAATACAATGGATGTTTCAAGACACTGGCGGATTTTTTTCCGGAATCGTTTTTGTATTTCAACTCCTTTATATTTAGTGCTTTCGCATTGAAATGTTTTTAAGTTTAGAAATTTCTCCTATTTTATCACGTTATTTGTAAACAAAACACAACCTCGCTGTACGCTGAATATTTTATGAGAGTTCACGTAATGCATAGAAACATGAAAACTATCAAGGATGTCCAAATACACTTTTAGCTGTGGAAAGTTCTCGCCCATAAATACTTGCTAGAACTGTTTTACTCGGTTCTTTAAACACCCCACTTACGAGTACAATGGGATAAAATATAATCAGTAAAGATTTTTTTATTGGTCATTAGAAGGACATTCAGAAAGAATACGCATTGAAAAACAAACATTATTTAAGATGAAGAAGGAACTGTTTAGGTGGTTCGGCTAATAATCTATAAAAGTAGTAAAGAAAGTACGTTTGGGAAAACGTGACACGACCAAATGACTCAAATTCTGAAATAGGAAACAATGAAAAGCCTTTATAATATGAGAGTATGCATCACAACGTTTATGAACGTGACAGAAGCAAATAATATGTGCCGTGGTGGGATGAAGTTGAGATCCTACCCCAATAGAGGCAGCGTGACTATGATAATCTTGATTATCACCACACACTAATCACAATACATATAATTCTGTTAGTAGACTTAAAAGTACGATTTTTGTTCACACCAAATGAAATGTATTTAAATATTTAGAAAACTGTTATTAAAAATATCATGTTTTAGTGTTTGTTCTAAATGTTAAATAAACTACCCCAACTCATAATTCCAGCAAGCCTACACAATGATTGAAAAAACTTTTACATTACAGTATTTAACTTCTAATTATTCTTTCTTGAACATTCTTATCACTTAGCGTTCTCAACGATATAAGCTTTAATTGATTGAGTATGATGATACTGTAAGAGTTTTACAAACTATGTATAAACATATTCATAATTTTGGGCTAACCTCTTCATTAGATACAATTTACTTTCTACTCTTGCGAGATATCTTAAAAGTGTGTTAAATTTTCTTATCTCGAGCCAATTTAATTTCACACTCCTGTTCCAGATAAACTTAGCTGAAATGTCTGCATACTTTGCAAAGTGATGTCACTTGACTCCCACACAAGATTGTTTTAACGTACTCGTATATCCTTCAACTCAGATTGTCAGAGACACGGAATCTTAATCTCTCACTTTATCAGCAAACTGGATTGCCATTTGACCGAAACTATTTGAAGGTTACCATTAACATGCCTCAATAAAGCTACTGATGGAACAATGGAAGCGCGAGAGAACTGATAAACTAAACTCTTCAATCATTATGAGCGAATCCAAATGTATTTGAAACTAAGGAACTAACTTCAGTTAAGACTCGCCTTGAAGCATTGAGTATTTATGTGGTCATTGAATTTTGGCAGTTAATAGCAAACATGTTATCGATGTCTGAGCGGATTTAAATAAGTAGTGTAAAATCAATTTTATTGAAATGTTAACTCTCGAATGACACGACAATCTTTTGAGCAGTAAGATACTTAGGCTAACCCATACTTGCACAATATGTCAGTCGGTGATCGTGGTCTAACGGTTAGGATTTACGCTAAGCAAGTGGGCGCCCCTTGCAGTTTTACTCTTAGACCATTTTACATCAGAATTTATGTTTTTCTGTAGCTTATATGGTATGATGCTTATCATAAATTCTTATAGCGCTATTAAGCAACCAAAAAACAGCGCTTTATAAAATTCTGCCTAACAAAAGGCTGTATTAGATTGAACCCGGCAATCTTGGCAGTTTGACTACTTTCCCATCGGAACTTTGGGTTTGATCTGTCAAAACTGTGTACTTGCTGGAGGGTAACAGCTTACTTACAATAAACCAATACATGCACTGTATTCTTTCATCCTCAGTATGACTGAAAAGCATACTCGATCACGATGGATAATCCATCATCTGCCATTCAATTTTTATTTTGTATTAAATATAAAACTATGTATTTATCCGCTTTAAAGGAGTGAAATCATCACGTTTTTGGTCGTTTTTATTAAATATGTCAATTTACTTGAATTTAGATTAGAAAAATGGCTAGATGATCACTGACACAATATTTAATTCGTCGGATTTTATTATTGTATTAAAGTATATTTTAATAATGTTTTCTGCAACACCAGCCAACATTTGCAATTGAGCAACTCGAAAATTTTCGATTCAAAATGACAGTCGTTTTCTAAACATGGAACGAGCATTGCAAACATACGAGGAATGTCCAAACTTTCACTCACCAATTTAATATGGACACAGTTAATTATATGGCGAAGAGTGGATTTTATTTCGCAAATGTTTTTTTTATCACTGTCGGTGAATGAAGTGTGAACATGCAAATTATATACAAACGCCACCTTCTCTATCCATAGTTAATAGGTCAGGTCCGACTGAGCTGTTATACTCAAAGATTTCGGCGGCTGTGGGCTGAAATCATCTGATGTCCTCACAGCCGGGCTCGCCCTATATTGGTGGGGGTATTTCGGCCGGGGATGCTATGAGATGAGCCCTGACCTTTGATAGCTTCTCTTTTAAATGTATTTTCTGTTAATTATCTTGAAATATATGTGCGTTTTTCGAATGTATTTGTTATTTAAAAAAAGTTATATGCTGTGTTGTTATGTATTTATTTATAAGATTTTATTTAAAAAAAGTTATATGTTTTAGGTAATTTACATTATTTGTCATTTTATAAAAAGTCAAACAGTGCCCGAAATCTTTGATAAGGAGCATGTTTGATTGATACACTAAAATGGTTTTGTATTATTCATTTTCGGATTTTATATAAAGATAGGTTATGCATACATATAACTAAAAATTCACGAGTAATTTTACCTCCCTCCCCCGCTCGTTGTTGACAGATTTAGTGCTTGTACCAAAATGAGTTAGATTGGTAAACCTTGAAATATACCAGTTACTATGCAAAAATAAATGCACAATCAAATTCATGACGTGCAAAAAATCGCAGATGCTGGATCTTCTTGGAGTTCCAAATATTGGAAGGCTGCTGAGGGATATGGGAGAGTAGAATTGTGGAGACCAAAACTCGATATGGTTGCAACGTTATTTAAGAATAATAACCTTGCCCTTTCGAAACCTTATTAAAATAAATGTTTGTGTGATATATTGGAGTACAAGCATTTATCTAATTGATTATCCAAGATGTTATTGACAACGCTGCCGCTTTAGCGACTAACATTGAACGTTTTCAATAGATAGTCCGACTTCTGTTTTATTTTTCAATTAGAAATTACACCCTAGATTCGCCCCTGTGGCAATTCTTTTTCCTCCACTGGCGCACTTTCCCGCCTCCTGCCTACCTCTGGTGTTTACATTTGACATTTCGGCTGTGCGTGAGTCACGACCTGGCCGCAGAAACCGTGCCATAAACCGCGAAGCACAACACAGTAATGCCGGACCAGTGAATCTCCATCTCTTTTTCCGCGTACCGCTATAACATAATTGAATTATAAGTATTGGATTATAAGAATACCGTTTGCTTCGATCATGACAAGTATCAATAACTGCTACATACATAACATATATGTAGTCTCCCTAGGAAACATTAAGGCACGAAAAATAATTTGACCTAAATACTAATTTCTTACCTTAAAATTTCGTTATTTGTATTCAGAATCGGACCTCATACAGTTCAAATTTTAAAGTGATGTAATGAAACCACGTGCCACGACAAATTTATACGAAATTTTACTTCAAATACTAATTTCTTCTTATTTAAGCCCGTTGGCCTGTTATGGTCCTGCATCATTGTTTCCCTCTTGTGACGTCGACTGCCAGCTGTCTTTTTATCTTTTGGGAGGTCGTCCTGAAGGTCTGCTTGCTTGGGGGATACTGTCCCTGGCCATTCTTACGGCTCTTGGTTCCGCCATTCTGGATATATGTTCGTTCCAGAACCGTCTTCTCTGTCGTCCTCATCTGACAATATCTTCAACTTCGCACATCCTTCGGATTTCTGTGTTTCGTACTCTCACGAAATCACGAAGGGTTTTGCCAATTTTTTCTATAAATAAAATATTTAAGATTTTAGTATTTTGGTTTTAAAACGTCGGACTGCGAATTTAAGCATTTGTCTCAGATGTGCAAATAAAGTTATAAAACAGGGCGAACCACTTAAGACTTATTAAAATAAGTAATACACGTTTGTCATGTCTTGAGGATATTTGGAGACGGTAGCATATCGCAATACCTCCCTCCTTGTGGAATAATATGAGATGTGTATTTAATGAAGTTCTCTTCTTAAAGGAAACTACGACAAATTTGTACGAAATATAACTTGAAATATTAATTTCTTAAGTTAATATTTATATTTAGTGTTAATGTCGTACTATGAATTTGGGCCTGTTTGAATAAGTCGTCATCATCTTGATTCTACAATGATGTGTCAATTTTGGCCTTGTCGAGAATTCGCCTTAACTGATTCAAGTTCCAAACAGCTTATTGCCAGTTTTTAACTTGTATTTATAGTTTATCCTCACTTCTGGATTTATGCCGGTCATATTCTTATAATGACCTGTCAGCTTGTTTGTATCATTCAGTCTTACTATTGATGTGTTAGGGGTGAGATTCTGTATCAAACACTGCAAATCATCAGCCACAAGAATGTTTATAATTTAGTAAAAACAACTAATTATATCGATAGATTTGTTTGGTTGATACAATACAAGAAAACCAATTTACAAAAGTATTATTACAAGCATTGATATGAATAAATTAAGAAAACAATACTGGAAAATTTAATTATCTTCCGTACTTGCAGGTGCAAGTTCTAGGTGTTCCACAGTTTGAGATCTCCTAATCCGTACCGTGCAATAAGGCACTATGTACCAATATACTCGGGGCCTACAACTTACGTTACAAGAGTATTATATAGCATGACTCATCACGCTACTGAGCATATTGTTTCACGATTCTCCTTTTCGATTACATTTTCTATTCTCATCTGTAAAGGAATAATGAATGATACACTAAAATCTTCCAAATTCAACAGAAACGTTGAAAATATCGAACAAAACTTAACTTGACCTAATTAATTTTAAACAGGTGATAATATTAATATTCCTCAATTTTTTTATACACAATGTTTATCTACCACTGGTTTACGTGTTCGGATTTATTTATATCAATAAATTATTACGGAATATCAAATCAATCATGTTCGCAAATTTGCTATTTTTTTATTTGATAATTAGTATTCTGAAAAGAATTTGTGTTTATAAATGCACTATACATCTATGAACCATGCAGTTGCAAAACTTTAATGAATCGTTAAAATGGATTTCTTTACGAAATGTCACGTGTAAAAGCAAGAAATAAATATTAAATCGGATAATTCAAGGATAATAAATGCTTACGGATCTAAATAAGACAATCAGAGTTTTATGTGTTTCATTTAACGCCCGGGGCAAATCCGCCTGTGTTTTGTTTCATTTCAATTGTATAAAATACGTATGTAATATATTTTTGTCGAGTAACATATTTTAAATATGTTCTAATATTCACAGCATAATTTTACCGATATAGATCTAAAACCTCAAATTTAATATCACAAATCTATTTTTTTAATATCCCATAAAATTACAATTCGTTTTTTTTTTAAGTTCAAATATTTTGTATATTATACGAAAACAATGCACCATTATTGAAATTAGTTGAACATAAAAATATTCTCTTTGAGGACAGTCAAATAATGTTGCTCGTATTATCAACATATTTATTACTTGAGTGCAGGGCTGCAGACCGACCTGGATGGAAGAAATTTTGTGACCTTCCTGTGTTTTGACGGAACAAAAATGGGCGCATTTTACAAAAAAAATGCAAAATACTAAATTATCTAGAATTTTAATAATACTCAGATCATTAGGTACATAATTAATTATAGAGAAATTCCCAATTTCACATATTAATTAACATTGCACACAATTGCAAGTAGCATCCACAATTACCTATTTGTCCGCTAATGTTTTTCATTAATAAATAAGCATATCTATTTACATACATTCATTATCCATTGATGGCAATCTGATAATAATTTTATATATTTTTATCCTAATAGCAAATTTAATTATAGCTGTCAAAAATATAAATTTTCAGGAATATAGCATTATGTCTAGCGAGCATTTGAACTTTTTACATATTCATCTCCAAATACGAGTAATATAATATTACAACATGCGCAAATTTGTCATAAGACCTGTTTGTAGAAAAAATTGTTAAAAAGATTGATTGAACGGAAAAAAGGCTAAAAAAGATTGATTGAAATGCTCTGTAAGCTACTACAAATACAAGTATCAACACTATTATTTATAATTATTTATAATTATTCATATTGGAAATATTTCCTTGTTTTTTTATAAACTCATATATGTGTATGTGTCGCATTTTATTAATTTACTAGACATTTTTCAACACTCATTATTATAATGATTTATTTTTTTATTGCAGGTATCGAGTATCGGTGACAGCAAGAGACGATGTTCCATTCTTTGGCCCAACATTACCGACTCCATCCATCTTCAGCAAAGGTCAAGAATTCAAAGAATTCATCCTCACAAAACTTATAAATGCGGAAAATGCTTGTTACAAAGCTGAGAAATTCGCCCGTTTGGAGCAAAGAACCAGAGCATCGCTACTTCAAAGCTTGGCTGATGATCTTCGGGAAAAGACGAGGGAATTCTTGGGATGTGGTCCAACAGGACCAGGATCGGGGCCAGGGTCTGAGGGGGCTAACTCCCCAGGACCAGAAGGAGCCAAGGCTGAAGGAGCTGGGGCAAGATTCATTGATACTGTGAAAAAAGCTCTTATATCTAAAGTTAGGTCAGTAACAAATTATTTATATTCTATTTTAATAGTTTTTGAAACCCAGTATATATTTTCACTTTTATTCCTGTAGGTTGGTTACCTTTATTAGTTCCAAAAGTGGATTTTTATTTATGTTAAAAATCTCTATTAATTTTTTAAACTTTGTAATTTATTTTATCAAACACTGTTTATTCCACTTTTTTGTAAAGGTATAACCCTACCGGTTTCAAGGCTTTCACCTCATCTTCAGGATGAAGTGAAAGCCTTGAAACCGGTAGGGTTATACCGTTAAAAAAAAGTGGAATATCCAGTGTTTCATAAAATAAATTACAATGTCTTTAAACCTCCACAACGTTAATGCCTTAACTATAAACAATATATTTTTTAAACTTTTTCCAATGTAAGATTCTTGCCCTTTGTTACCATTCCATTTTTTTCTCTTTCAAAACAATAATAACTATTTTATTACAAAGAATAAAAATATACACATCTTAGGACCTTTTACAACTTTACTACATTTTTAATATACTAGCACCTTTATTGACATGTTTTTCTTAATTTCCAGATCTCAAAGTGTAGATACCAATTTGTCTGGTGAGAACAAGCATGGCACCTTGACAAGCAAGAAATCCAAAGAACCCAGTATTCAGGAGACGCCAACACCAAATGTAAGTAAATATTATACAATGCAGAAATAATCCTTTAATACCCTTAAAAAAAAATCTAAAGACATTAAAGTAATCATGCAGTCATAGGAAATTAACATTGTAAAAGTTTATTTGTTTGTTGAGATCATAGTTTAATGTGAATGTATTATTTTTGCCTTAAAATAAAATAATTTATGTAAGCCAAATTTATACTTAAAAACCAAGTCTTGACACATTGATTTAACTCTTTGAACTCCAGATTTTTTTTTGTATGACATACCAACAACTCCAGGGTATTTTTTTGAAATTTTACTATAAAATGATAGGTTTTAGAAATAATTTATTTAAAAAAAAATTAATAAGGTTTCATGCAATTTTTTTATTCAAACTATTAGATAAATGTTTAAATGAGTTTATTTTGATAAAAAAAATAACAATTCAACATTATTTTTTAGTTTTATAATCTTTCAAAGTATGATATCTGAGGAAACAATCCCCTAAATGCATCCTAGGTTTTCCAGGACAGGTGTCGCAAAACTCATATGTTTCATGTCGTTTGCCCATTTTGCCTCTATTTGAGCAGACCACACAGTCCTTCTTCTTTCCCTTCTGCAAAACATGAAGTTTACCATCTAGTCGTACATCAAAAGTAGAAGTTGATGGCCTACTTCGCAGCTCCCGAAAGTCTCCTACCAACTGATCAACTAAATTCTTGACAAATTTCAAATGAGTTAGTGGTTTTTCATTATTTTTCAATTTTATATTCTTGTAGAGGATGTATGCATTGATTGAGCAAATTTCCATTCCCCAGAAAAAAAGTTTTCTCCACCATTTTAATGACTTCCTGAGAAAACAATATGTGGAAGCATACTGGTCGGCACGGTCTACTCCACCCATAGATTTGGTGTAGTTTCGTACTACATTTGGTTTTTCTGTAACTAATTGAACACCTCCCTTCCCTGTTCTGGAAACAGACGACATGCCAGCAGAATCACCAGTACTCAGCATTGTAATTATTCTTTTATCCTTCCATGCCAAAAGCATTGTTTTTCTTTTTCTTACAGCCAAAACTTTTTTATTGCCAAACTTTGGTTTTTTTATGGTGATCGGAATGCCTTTTCTGTTGGTCTGTATCGTCCCAGTTAAATGACATTTCATCTTCAATAGTGCTTCAGCAAGTGGAAGACTTGTGTAGTACCTGTCTGTAAACAAGTGGTATCCTTGTGCATGGGGTACCTTCTCCAAAATTTTTCTGAACAAGTAGATGGGTATTCTCGAACTCACAGGCAAATCTGGGCTTGGTAAATTCTCTGTAGTAATACTACCGTAATAGGGAAGAATACTGTACACATATGATGTTTCAGAATCCGCCAAAACGTAAATGCGTATTCCCCATTTAGTAGGCTTATTTGGATTGTAAGTGATGAAGCATATTCTTCCTTTGAATTTCACTACTGATTCGTCAACACAGATATTTTTGTTGGGTATGAAATAGTCAGCAAATTTTTTATTTATATATTCTAAAAAATTACTGACTTTCTGAATCCGTGTTCTTAAATCACTATGGCCAGTTTCTTGTGTATTCAAGTGTAACATCCAGAATATTTGATGAAATCGAGATCTCGTGAAAATATTTGCAAAGAATGGGACTCTGGAATTATCTCTAGTAGACCAATATTCTTGCATATTGGCAAGTGGCATTGTTCCCATATTTAAAATGACCCCAATGAATGCCCAAAATTCATCTTTTTGTACATCACGCCAATTTTGCCAAATAGAATTTGCAGTTAGAACTTTTGATTGAAGTTTGACTTTTGCATATGCATTTGTTTCCCGTATTATCTCCGTTACAATTTCTTCCGTGAAAAATAATTTGAAAAATTGACTTGGTTCTTTGATTGTTAAAGGAACATTTGGTCCGACATTCTGAGCTCCGATGTCAAAATTTATAATGTCAGGAGAATCCACCGTATTGGATATATCAATCCATTCATCGTCTTGTGAATCTTGAGCGCTTGTAGTACTTGAAGAACTATCTGATGATAGAAGAGGACCAACTCTGCGTTTTTTATGACCAATGTACTCTGATTCATCACTAGAGGTCTGAATATTGATGTTACTATCACAACTTTCATCACTATATACATTTAAAATAAATTCGTCTTCACTTTCACTCAGTTGCGATTTTTCCATTATTTTAGAGGGTAAAAAAAAAACTTGTGTAATCTCAACGGTGTAAAAGGGTGCGTACTGATTATTTTTCAACCGAAACACGTCTAAACAGTAGAACAGTTGTTGTGAAACTAATGTAACATGTTTATACCTGCTCCTGGGTGTCCCGAGATGTTTGTTTATGTAAACAATACAACCATAAAAAATGGCGACATATAGTCGCCTCTGGAGTTATTAAAATAATTACCATGGCGACTATATGTCGCCTCTGGAGTTATAAGGGTTAATAAAATATAAATTAGAGTGCTATAATTATTATATGTTACAAAAACTTGGAACAATTGAAACATTCAGGAGATTTTTTATACAGTTGATTAATTTTAAGCGCTTGTTTATTTTCAGAGTGGAAGATCCAAATCAAGTCTCGGTGGTGGATCATTCAGTAATGGCACTGCAGGAGGATTAAAGTGCAAGTCTGTCTCTGGGGGGAGTAGTCCGGAGTTGGGGGTAGGAGGCCCCATCAGACCCTCAGCCCCTGCGCCCCCACCCCTCTCAGAAGCTAGTGATGATTCCAGTCTCAACAGCATTGATCTTGAACCTATGGGTATGTTTCATGAATGCATATTTAAAATCTTTTCTTAATGATTGTTTAAGTTATTTTACCTTCCTGTTTACTTCTCGAAACTACATGGTTCAAATAATGTATTTGAATATGTTTATTATTTCCTATAAGATTTATATTCAAATAAATACTTTAAATTAAACTTGTTTATTCAAGACTTACAAACTGTTCAATTTTGTTGTTATAATTTCTTCTGTTTCGCTTTAAAAATTTAACAAAATCAATACATATATAGTTAATTAAAATATGAAGAAGAAGAATGGTAAAAAAAATCTTTTAATTTCTCAAGCATTATTTTTTTTGTGAAATATCTCTTTTTGATTTAAATTATAATAATCATTTGCTGTCAATTTAAATATTTATTGTTATCTATAATATTTACCCAAAGGTGAAAACCTGAAGCAAAAGAAATAAATAATTCAATATGTAGTTGTGCATATCCCAGGTGGCGGTGTATACGTGGACTCAGACACCGGGCTAGAATCCATGTCTTCAGCAGAAGCTACCACCAAAGCTTGTTCCCTCTGTGCGGAGAGTCCATCGGCCACTCTCAGCGGATCCGCCTCGGACTCCCTGGCCACATTCACCCCTGCAGATCAGGTGCATCAGTGTTCCCCACACCAGTGTGCCCAGCAAGCTGACGCGCTGCGCCAGGAGGTGGCCAGGCTTAAGTGTGATAAGCTAGACTTACTCAGGCAAAATGTGGTAAGTTTCATTCAATTCTTCAGTTATAGAAATACATACATCTCTCAATTCTGAATCTTAACTTCATCAAAATATATTCTGATATTATTAAAACAAAATATTATCAAAATAGTATTAGCAATGAAGATTTCCATAAAATATTTTTTTAGTCATATCATATTGATTTTTAATTATCGTTATACTACTCGTACATAACAAACAAGTTCTGCCTTAAATATGTTATCCATATTTCTATTCAAAGAATATGCTTTTAAGTTTATCGTGTATTTTACTCATATTTCGATGAAAACCATTTTTGTTTAAAAATAATTTCTTCATGCATTTTAAATATTTTGTATAGAATTCAAGATTAAAGATTGTTAGTTTATGAGGCTCCTAAATATAATATGTAAAAAAAAAATTCAATACAGATCTTTGGTTAAAAAAAAAATGTTACTATTACCTCAAGATACATATAAAATAAGTAAATTGATTTAAGTTTATTTAATATTTTTATTTATTTTACAGACATGTCAACGAGATATAAAGAATTTACGAGAAAGAGAACTTACACTTCAAGGTGAACTTTCGGCTTCTTCCAAGGAAATCAACAGGTTACGAGATCTTCTCAAAGAATACACCGGCTGTGAAGATTCAACAGCATGAAGAATTAATTACTGTAGAAGGGTTCTTAGAATTAGGGAAACCATTCGACATGTGATTGTTTTAATCCTTAACCATACACTGTTACCTGCTGTGTTATCTTGTGTGACAAAATTTATGCATTAATTTTCTTTATTTTGCTTAATTTTCTTACATTAAGTATTTTGTAAAGATCGAGCATGCCCTGAGATAACATCAGAATTTGTAAAAATCAAACATGCCCTGAGATAACATCAGATTTTTGTTTCTTTATTATTTTTAATCTAGACATTGCATTTAAAATAATGTTACACTAAAGTTGGTGTTTGCATTATTTTTATCAATTTTTGCTTAGAAGAAATTGATAACTTTGTGTATATAAATTTCCTAGATATGTTTATTTATTTTGTTTGTATTTTATATTGTATTATTAGATTTAAATTTTAAATATATCATTTTCAAATTATGTTTACATAAGTTATTTAATTTTATAAAATTATCTTTAAATTTTAGTTGCACTTCCATTTTGTGTAAATACATAATGTTAATTTATTTTTGTTTTCCAACCAAATACAGATTTTATTTAAAAATTACGGTAAACACATTGGATAATATTAATCAATATGTATGCGAAAATAATTACCGTGCAACATCTTTTTTACTAAAAAATAATATATTTCTTGTTTATATTTGAGAATAGTGATTTGAAAAAAAAACTAATAGACCCACAACGAGATTGTGTTGTTGATAAATAACTGCCTTTTTTGTAATATTTTTTTCATCTTTATCTTAATACATTGCAACAATGCCAGTCTTGTGGTGTGGGGATGTTGTTTTTTATTTTAATCACTTTATGGACCATTATTGCTTACCAAAAACTTAACATTAATGTCACCACTATATATTTTGACTTGTTACGAGTCATGATTATTTTTTGCAGCCATTTATCATTGAAATTATCTATAAATAAACAAATGAAAATAACATTCATATAATCTGGTAATTTTAAATCACTTGTCATTTTCTTTAAAAGAATTCAAAATTTCACTGAAGAAACATTAGTTAAATGAGAGAAGTGAGAGTAATCAGTTCTAATAGATTTTTTTACTACCCTTCCTTACATATAAAAATTAGGTTTTTTTATTTAAAAAATCATAAGTTTGAGCAATTATAGTTAGGTAATTTGTAATGAGAATTAATTCAATAAGGTTTTTCCAACTGAAAAAAAATCAAAATTTAAAGAGAAGTGGTGGCTCAGACTTGACATTCTTATGATATTTTTATACTCGACACATATTTAAATATGTTACATATATATAAAATATGATCATTTATATAATCTCTCTGACATTGTTAAATCCTCTATTCTTATACACAATGTTTTATTGTTATAGATATTTCTATGTATATAAAGTAATAATAAAATTATGTGTGGTGTGAATTATATAAAGCCATGATCCACATTTATTGATGTTTTATGAATATTTCTTTTATTTCATATCTTCTAAAAATAAATGTCACCCAACAAAATTTTGAATACTGAAAAATAATTTAATACAAAATGGTGAGAATATCAGACCCAGTTATTATTTTATGGAGATATCATTGTACATATTTTGTTGATACAAAATGTGTCGGAACATATTAAAACTAAATAATGTTTATCATTGTGAAAAATGGTATCCACAATGCCATTTTAAAATTTAATGAGGTGTAATCATTTTATCTGTCAACTTCACAAATTGAATTTAAATTTATTGACTATTCTATCTTAATTTTAATTACCTAAAAAAATAATATTGAGCTGAATGTATTGGATGTGGGTATCCTGGTACTCTTTCATTTAAAAAACTCACATAATGATAAACATATGTCTATGTAGATTTGCCTTCAATGTTCTGTGAAAATCGAAAAGTATATAAAATATTTAGACTAATAAATAAAATTATACTTATCAGTGTCTACATATGTAAGAAAACATAGGTTTTTTCAACAAACATAGAATTTAGTTGACTCTATGTACCAACTGTGTAGGGTAAATTGAATAATTGCATATAAATGTTAATACAATCAAACAACACAAAATATTTATTCATTAGAAACAAATACACACTCTTTTAGTTGACATTAGATTTATTAATCAAGATGTGTGATAATGAAACATTTTCTGTATATACAACTGTTACTTATTTTATGATTAAACAGTTTTCTTTTAAATCCTACAAAATTATATCAGTAAAAAAATCTCAATTATCTTTTTTCACTATCCTTTTACTCTATTCAAATATTGATAATACCTCTAAACAAATGCAAAATATGGTACTAGACTCGCCAGTTATAATGCTGTCTATTATACCACAGTTTTTTCAGTTCCCTGAAAATCCATTAAAGATTCTCTAAATGGAAGAACAATTATGACCCCCAGTGTCTTATAACGCAGGTCAGATCAAAACTCTGTAAACACATTAAAACTGGAGAGTTGTGTACTGCTTTTGCTTTGAATGTGTCAAACAAATGTATTCATCAAATTACTGATCTATGATATATTATATTTATTTAATTCCTTCTTATTAAAAAAACTAAACAAATATTTTTTTATTTAGTTATCTTGTTTTTTGCTTTCCAATTCTAAATTTTAAATTTCATGAAAAAAAAAATCATCAGCTTACGTTCTTTTTTTCGTTGACATTATTTCCAATATTGCAAATTACTAGTATATATATTAAATATTTTTTTAAATTTCTTTTTTACTTAAGAATCAAATATTGAATTTTTTTTTCTTTCAAATGTCACTGACATTTACAATTATGACAATGTATTGGTTACTTAATAACTGAAATACCAAACATTTTCTTAAAACAGAAAATATAATTACCTGATTGCGTTGAAAAATATAGGAAAGATTATTCAATAAGTAGTTATTTTATTATTATACCTTTTAAATTTCAATGTACAATATAACAGTTGTATCAACTCTCTTAAATCCATTAACATGTTGTCATTAATAATAATAAAAAATCCAGCTTTCCATTATTCAATATATATTTTTGAGTTATTTTGAGACATTATTCAATGTATATTTTTGATTCAGTTTATATTTTTGAAGTTACACTTATATAAATTAAGTCCAAGTATCATTAACTACTAACATTTTTTTATTTTACAGAATTACCTAGTAAAATAAACTTTTCGTGTATCACTTAAAGTGTATTTTGAATTTAAAAAAAGGGAAGCATTTTGTAATTTTTTTAGTTTCTGATGTGCAATAATATCTTCAATATTCTATGATAGATACTTAATGTAGTATTGTAGTTTTGAGAAAAGATAACCCTCATTTATTAATCAATACTGTTGTGAAATAAAACAATAGAATTGAATAAATCATTAACGTGCACAGATTTTTCCTTAAGTCGATAGATTAAATAAAAAATAAAAAATTTATCCCACGAAAAGCGGCAATTTTAATTTAAATGTCACATGTTTGATATAAAAAAGAACACAATTCTTAATTTCACAATATTCTTTAAAATTCTATGTATATATTAAATATTTTGTTACTAAGCTTTTATTATATTTTTTCTCTCAATATATTTTTTTAATGATTTCATTACCTGTGAAATGATTATTATTTTGATGCTTTTTCATTTAACAACTCTAATATTCTTTAACCTGTAAAGTAATGTAATATTTTTATAAATTTATATTGCATTTGCACTAACAAATTTACTAATGACATCTGGATCAGTATGACCTATTTTTAGTGTTCTTGAATAAATTATTTTAGAAATAATTTTAGCATAGAACATTTGAATTTATGGTATAATAGAATATAAGGTTACTTTTTTCAATTTTATTTGATATGTTTTTCATTCTGCCAAATTTATTTATTGTTTAAAATAATTTTAACATTAAAGTTTGAATAAGAACTTTGTTTGGTCTCCTTTTTAGTTGTATAGCGAATGTTTATATATTTTGTATTTTTAAGTACCAACAAACACGATACCAAAGTTAACATTCCCGAGAAATTTATAATGTTTTAAAATTCATTTTTAATTAGTACACCTATTTCCGTTTCCTTTGATGAGTATAATGATCGCAACAAACAAGCAAGTTATATGAAACTATTGTATCATATATACAGTATGTTGAGTGACACTAATATTAATTTAATTCTTTAATGAAAAATAGATATTATTGTTTAACCAAAAATGAATAATTGTGAAACAATTGTTAGAGTTTATGTTAAAAATATTGAATAAATAAATATATATTACCAATATCATATTATTTTATTTCTGTGAACCCTAATCATTCCAACATTCACATTTTCATAACACAAATTTAACGATTTTATTTAATGTAAAATACCTGGTATTTGAACCGGTGTCTTCAAAATCCAGCAAGTTAAATTCAGAGATATAATTTATAAATGTCATATGACTTATTAATGTCCTGAATAAATTTAGGACAGTTAGTTATATACATAATTAACATAGACAAATTAATTATAAATCTATG
Organism: Odontocerum albicorne; assembly: GCA_949825065.1. Classification (NCBI taxonomy): domain Eukaryota; kingdom Metazoa; phylum Arthropoda; class Insecta; order Trichoptera; family Odontoceridae; genus Odontocerum; species Odontocerum albicorne. The sequence continues at coordinate 14,908,847 of OX463838.1, forward strand.
AACGAATTATAAACTCGAGAATCAAGAATTTGGTGGAAATACATGACAACCAGTGTGGTTTCGTATCGGGAAAATCAACAGTAGACGCCATTCAAACCGTTAGACTCCTTGTCGAAAAACACCGTGATGCCAAGAAAGACCTTCATATGGTCTTCATCGATCTTGAAAAGGCATTTGACAGGGTCCCTAGAAGCCTAATTTGGGCAGCACTTAGAGCACATAGTGTACCAGAAAAGTATGTACTTGCCATCCAGGACGTGTATGATAACGTGAAAACGCAAATGAGGTGCACTTCGGGAACTTCACCAGAATTTCCTGTAAAGGTAGGGGTACATCAAGGATCGGTACTCAGTCCGCTACTGTTCATCTTAGTCATGGACTATTTAACTAACCAGGAAATGAACAGTCTCCTAAAGATCCTACTATTTGCAGACAATATCGTATTAATAAGTGAAAAACATGTACGCCTGCAAAATAGTCTGGAAAGGTGGAGAAGAATCTTGAAGGACAATGGATTGAGACTGAGCAGAAAGAAAACAGAGTATCTGTACCTACCATTCGAGAACACAAATGCTGTCACTTCCGTAATGCAAATGAATGGAGAAACATTACCAAATTGTAACTCCTTCAAGTATCTTTGGTCACTCATCCATAGCGATGGAGGATGTGCAGCAGATGTAACACATAGAATTAGTGTGGAATGGATGAAGTTTAGAGCAATGACGGGAGTTCTATGTGATCAGAAAATGTCAGTAAAGTTAAAAGGAAAAGTATACCAAACGATTGTCAGATCCGCACTCCTCTATGGCTCCGAATGCTGGACGATGTATAACTCTTACTCTAGGCAACTAGAAACTGCTGAAATATGCATGCTAAGATGGTCAGCTGGTGTGTCCCTAAGAGACAAAATAAAAAGCTCATGCATTCGTGGAAGCCTAGGTGTTACAGACATCAACAGTAAGATGGAGGAGAGGCTATTGAGATGGTATGGGCACGTTGGACGCAGAGCACCCGATCACATTGTGAACCAGGCAATCTCCATGGATCTTCTTCAAATAACAACCAGAGGAAGACCAAAGAATTCATGGGTGGTGCAAAAAGATAACCTGATGCAGAGGCACGGCCTGGGGGGACGTAGTCTGGGACAGAAGAGCATACAACCTGAGGGCGAGGAGAGCTGACCCCAACAGTCTTCGCAGACAGTGAGTTGGGATGGAGCCAGGGAGAAGAAGACAAATTAATTATAAATAATGATAAATTATTTCTGTACCCTAGAGGATAAACCACGGAAGTCACTTTGCACCCTAGCGGATAAACGTCATATGCGTCATACATGAATTGTATGATGCAACGTCGTTTATACTCTGGGGTAAAATGTGACTCCCGTGGTTTATCCTCTAGGGTTCAGATTTTATAATTATTAATTTCATGTTTTCCCTACCTAACAGAAAATAAATTGTCTATGTTCTTAAAGCATGCACTCTTGTGGTGTAACTAGCAGCCCAAGTTCATTAGTCCGAGGACTCACTTTCAGATCTTATTCCATCTAAATTTCCGTTTTTCTTAAACTTATAAGCTACACACATAGTGTTGTTAAAGCTACTTTGAAAAAGTAACACTTACATCTAATTTTTTATCTATAGCTGAAGTAGCAGTGCTACTTTAAAGCTACTGTTATAATGAAGCAGCTAATTGTAGCATGTTTATTAACAACATTGATTACATATCATCACACCATTTCCCTGCAAGGATAAGCAAAAAAGGCAGATCACCAAAATGTCTTATTATGTCAAACTGCTTTCGCCTCCTCTACATCCATTTATTTTCTAAAACAGTTCGTTCTGTTTCTTTCACTCCTTACTTTTCTTTCTTTCCAAGTTTTTTCCACTTGGTCCAGCCATATTTTTAATCCTGCTCATATTTGCATTAGTCAGTATTTTATTACTTATCCGTTCAGACTCCCTCAACATATTCTTTTCCACTCTACTTAATACAACATTCTTATCGTTAATCATTTCATTTCTTATAAGCCTCATTACTAAAATTATTAACACTATCCAGCAACAAAATATAATATAAGGCTGCAACAGATTTTACCCACCAATCATCTTAAATCGCTTTACTATTGATACTTTCGATTTGTGTGTCAATACTTTTACTTGCTGAAGTAAAACAACACGTGCATAATAAATCAATAAACCTATGCATGTCTTCCATCTAAAGCAAGAGTTCCTAAAGCGGTCGATATCAAGCCCCTGGGATCAATTTGATTTTTCTAGGGGTCGATAGTTTCAATAAAAAAAAATTAACTTGCCTTTCGAATAATTATTTTTTGAATGCCAATAAGTTTATTTCTGTCGGAATCATGCTTTATGCAAAAGACATGAAAAATAATGTTACTTTTCTTTACTGGCAGCATTTTTTCCGCCATCTTGTAAAATAGAGGGGATAAATACAGTTATCAAGTATGATATGTAAAACATGGCGACCATTCCATTTGTTTAGATTATTACCAGTTGTCAGTTTTCAGTAATCTGTCACCTTCAGAGTTTACGAGTAAATTTCAGTGTTTTCAAATCGAGATATTTATTATTTAAGCCTCTGCTTAAACTGTAGTCGAATCGGTCCAAAGAAAGTTTACAAACCTTTTTTGCATTTTAATATATCGCCTTTCTGCAAGACTTGATAATTCAACGAGTTAAAGATGAGTGATACAGAATCTGGTTCAGCCTCCAAATCTTTCGCAGAGAAGCAGGCAGAACGGATAAAACGGTTACGATCGCTTCATTCTGCCAGAAATGAAGCCCGGAGCCACAATCACCAGGAAGTAGTGGCTGAAGATGCCCGTAACAAACTTCCATCTAATCACGAATCCTTGAAAAGACAAGCAGAGTGGTTATTGGAAGATCAGAACGCGAGGGAGGATGCTAAGGGAAAAGGACTGAATTACGACCAGTCGAAGTTGTTACATATTTCGGCCATCGAAGCAGAGCGCTTGGAAAGGAAGAAAAAGAAGAAAAACCCCGATGAAGGTTTCTCCACCTATGAGCAGGCTACAATTAGACAATACAACCGTTTAGTGAAGAACATGCCTACGCCCAGTTTTGAAAATTACGAAAAACAAAAACAGAAGTATGGAGACGCATTCTATGGTGGTGCTAATGTGATACTTCAAGGACTTCATGAAGACAAGAAAGAAGCTGTGGATAAATTGGTTCAAGATGTGGAGCAACAGATCGCAAGGAGACAAAAGTATTCCAGGAGGAGAACGCACAATGATGATTCGGACATTGATTACATTAACGAAAGGAATGCCAAGTTTAATAAGAAACTTGAAAGGTTCTATGGTGAGCATACCATAGAAATAAAGCAGAACTTAGAAAGAGGAACTGCAATATAGTTAGTTCTCAGGTTTATTTTATAGACAATTTAGTTTTTAAGTTATATTTGTAAAAATTGTATATAGTGATTCATTTATTTTTAATTAAATTGATAAATTTACAAATTTCTTTTATTTAAAAAAAATTACATACATTGACCAGCATTAATTTGTTTACAGTTATTTATAACTCGGTTCGATGTTTTTTTAATACATAAAATTATTAAATTTCAAAAAATATGTATTAAATTTAGTTTTAAAAATATTTTTTTTAACTTTAAATAAAAAAGAGAATTTTGAATGGCCGATCATATGTTGATACAACTAAAAGAATGGGAAAAATTTCACCCACTCCATGTCTAGAAAAACATCCCCACATCATGATACTTCCTTTGCCGTGTTTTACAGTAGACTAAATATGAAGTGCTAAAAGTGTTTTTCCCCTTCACTTGACACTGTTTCTGCGATTTCCGAACAATTCAAATCTAGACTCTTCACTCTTCTCCGAAAAATCTTTTTAACGCACTCCTTTGCAAACTTCGCTCTGTGTATTTTGGAGAGTAATAGTTTTCTTCTAGCTCATTGTAAGTTCGCAAGATGGAGTCATTCACGAACATAAATGAATAACATCCCTTTATTTGGTATTCTCGTACTATCCTGTATTCGGTAAATCAGCCACTGGTAACCCTGATTTATCCTTATTGATGATTTTTTTAACTCGAACTAATTTTTATAAATTTCAAACATTTGAGCTTTTCTTGATTTTTTTTTTATATACACCTTGTAAGCAAACTTTTTTCCGCACTCAAATTACGTCTAGGCGCCATATTGATACTTTTTTAAACTTATTTAAAAATGTAATAGCTTTAAAAAATCATAATTCTCAAGTATTACCAAAAATTACTTTTAACTCGCACTTCACAAAATATTTTCTCACTGAACTACAACTAAATAACAAGAGAGTTGAACTAATGGTAAAGCAACTTACAGTACCCGGCGGTAAGTAATACACATCGGGCTTAAACTCAAAATGTATGAATGATAAAGACGACGCTCTACAAAGCCCATTATGGCAGACAGTCTCTTAAGAAAGAGACTGTCGGCTAACTTCGGCTTTGTAGAGCGTCGTCTCTGTCATTCATACGTTTTGAATTTAAGCCCGATGTGTATTACTTACCGCCGGGTACTATACACTATATCTGACTTCCCACAATTTTATTTTTATACTTGCCTTTATGGTTATTGATAAATAAATATTATATTAAAAATAGGGTTAAATAAAACTGATAAATCCTTATAATTGCGATTGTGTTAAAATTTAACATCAAATTCTAGCCAGCATGTCCAACAAAATGCAGTGACACCAGCTAACATAGTTTTTTTCTAGTAGTTCGGTTCGAATTTACCAGTGTATGTAATTTAAACCCCAGCCAGCAGCTTTGTTGATTGTAAACCCACTTTTTAAATATTTCATATAAGAGTAACAAATAGAACAGTAGAATAAAAAAGCTGATACAAAATATTTCAATTAGTTTCAATTTCTTTAATACTTGTACAATATGTTTTAACAAAAATAATTTTTTTAAAAAAGAAAAATACTAAGTAAGCTTCCCACCTTAAAAAATAGAAATAATATTATACCTTTCCGTATGCAGATTATAAACAAAAGGATTGTAGCTTGAGTTCCATTTTAAAATTTCAGCGTTTATTCCCGATCTATATAGATTTTCTAATGGAAAAGATTTTTTTTGTTTATCAACCAATCTCTAACTTGCCCAGATTAAATTCAATTCATTTTACATGTTTGTCTATCCATTCAAATCCATATGTATCCAATCCAAATCCTATGCCTATAAGTGTCAGCATCCATTATGATTTTTTTAAAAGTTTGAAACTTTTGTGTAGCTTTGAATGATCGAGTTCATATCTCACAACCATATAAGACAATGGGAATATACACCCTATAATAAACCGAAAAAGTCCTTGAAATTTCATAACTATTGACAGAAAACTAATCCAATGAAACTGGAAACAGGATTTTTGTTATAAAAAATATAAAATTTATGGGACTTCAGCTTCTTTTTCTTTTCTACATACCTTACTTACATTTCTTTTCTACATACTGCTAGGTTATGGAGTCCCTAGGAGGAAAAATTTGGGGCACATTTATTTAAATTACATCCTATTGAATTTAGACTTATAATTCCCACTTTTTAAACTATGAAATCTGGACTGTATTGTTAACGCTACTTTATGTATCACTGGTACATTTACTTTTAAATCTGAAGTTGCATGCTACTTTAGTATTCTAGGCAAAAATTAGAAACAGCGTTTCTTTACAGCTACTCGAACAAAGCATACTTCTTTTATATTGGTAAAGGTTCCTGTAAAGGTTTGATGTTGGTTAGTTTTATGAATATTTAATTAATTTCTTTCCGGGTTTCATGAAGTGGAAATAGCGAGGCCATTTGAATTTTTATGCATATGAAACAAAAATGATTATTCTATGGAGATCTCTTTGAAAAGTATTGAGTGAATTTAAAAATTTTACACACAAATATTCCATTTGTGATCCATATATAGAGTATTCTATAATATTCCATTTGTGATCCATATATAAAGTATTCTATATTTATTTATGTTTCTTGTTATGTGGATTTTTTAGCGATGTACTATTGAATAATGCTTATTTATCATTCCTGAATAAATTAAAAGTATAGCTTACCTTTTTGATTACATGAACTAAATTTTAAGCACCAAGTACTTGAGGTTCTATTAAGATTTTTGGGATAAAATAAATTCAATTACTACTAGAAAATAAAAAGACTATGTTGTTATCAAAATATGTTGTATTTTAAATTGTATGTACATAATAATAATAATAATCAAGTAAGCGTCCAAATGCATATTTATACAAAATGTTACAATTATTTCGAATACACAGCAGTTTTACAATTATGACTATTTTGATTTCACCTCATAATATCCAAGACCGCATAACTTCTGCAACAAAATAACATGTTGAATGTGACATAATTATTGTAACTAAATGTTTTAGTAAATTATATGAGTATATAAAGTGAAAATTTACGAATATATTATTTTGATCTCTTTATAGTACGAGTATATTGCTTATTTATGCTGACTTCATGCCGAATTGTATTTGATACCAACAACTACTATATAGTATTTGCTTTTTATTTGTAAATGGGAAGTCCATCTATAATGAAGTAGAATCAACAGGTTACCTCCAGACCACAAAGATAGAGAAGCTCCCATCAACTTGTGAATCTCCCACCTTCATATACTCGATATGAAGGTGCAATACTTAAGGAGGAAAAAAAAACCAGACCCATTATGTCACCTTTGTAGAAAACAAATTTTTCAAGACTAAAGCTGATATTTTTTGCTAATGCAAAACAAATTATAAAGACTGCTTTTGTAACTTGAAGAACATGACCTAATAGAATATCATCATCACCCTGAACGTTCCATCAGGAACACCTTCATCCAGGCCAGTCCACAGACTGATACTTCATGTCCTCTCATATCAAGCCGAAACTGTAAATCCCCCTATTATAACACTGGTTTATGGTTTAGCATAGGCATCTGATTAGTTAAATCCCTTACAGGTGTATAAACAGTGCAGCTCTTGACCAGCTATCAGGCATCATTCTCACCATGTGAATCAATCATCTCCAGCACCTCACTCTTTTTTATTATGGTTACAGGCTGTTGTTGCATCTGTCGACGAATTGTCTCATTCAAGTGGTCGCACAGTCTGAAACCCATCATACTCTTAAGGTATCTGTTCTCAAAATGAAGAATTTCACCCTTGAGGAGTCTGCTCTCTAAACGGCACTATATAAATTCTTTTATTATTATCTTTCTTAGATTTTGGTAACTTACCAAGATTCAGAGTAAAATAGGGAGGATGCAGATGCCAAATAGCTGACACTAGTCTTCAGATTAAACGCTAAGATGTTTCACGTTTCTCATATTGCTAAAAGCACCACTGGCTGTACCTATCCTAATGGACAGCTCATCCTCGACAACCGTGCCACCCAAATACTTAGATTTATCACATTTGTTAATTGTTGCACAACTAGTGTCCTTATCAGGGCATGAGTTGCTAGGAGGTAATAGAATACACTTCTGTTGTATTTAATATATCCTAGCAGGTGTATTACCATGTGACAATCTCTTCCATTTAATAAGAAAGAACCCACTAAATTGAATAAATAAAGATCCTCAAAAGTTGTAAGGGAAAAAATTGAAATAGATAGAAGCCTTCTTATTTTTTTAAGTATCATTGTGAATCGAAGTTTGAAACTTTCGGATTGAAGGCAAGCTTCCGAGGCCTAATCTTACCAATTAGGCCACGGAAGTTGTCAGTTTTAGACTGTTTTAAAATTTATTACATATATAATTTCCAAACAACAATTTAGCATTCAAAATATTAGATATATATTTCATGTATGGGTTGACAATGGCAACAAATATCTTTAGAAGTTTATGACTCTAAGCCAAAAAAAAACAGATAAATAATAATCTTAAATTTTGTTTCTACCTGGCCTGTAAATATGAAACCAGAATTTGCTCATAGATGGCTCTGGTTGTCAATGTAGTGACTGTCAAACCGAGTCATTAGCGCCTTTTTCTTGTGTTTACATTTGTCAAAGACTTAACTCACAATACTAGTTTAATACAATTACGTATGTTTTCATAGCGTTGAACATGTCTGTTTTTGTGCCTGAAAACTACGATTTGCAGATAGCATTGATTTTCCGTTACCATTTGAAGAAAACTGCTGCAGAATCGCATCAAATGCTTGTCGAAGCTTACGGTGAGCAAATCACAGTGCTTCGAGTGGTTTAAAAAATTAAAAAGTGGCGATTTTGACGTGAGGAACGAAGAATGTTGAAGACCACCGAGAAAATTTGAAGACGCTGAATTGCAAGCATTGTTGGATGAGGATGACTCTTAAAACGCAACAACTCACGGATCAATTAAATGTGACACGAGAAGCCATCCCCATACGTTTGAACGCCATGGGAAAGATCCAGGTGGGAAAATGGGTTCCACATGAACTGAATGAAAAACGAGTGACAGCAGGAAAATCGAAAAACCACTTGTGAAATGCTGCTTGCCAGGTACAAAAGAAAATCATTTTTCCATCAAATTGTGACTGGCAATGAAAAATGGATATATTTCGAGAATCCTAAGCGTAAAAGATCATGGGTAACTCCAACCAAACCAGCAACATCGACTGCAAGGACAAATCCCTATGGGCGGAAGACAATGCTCTGTGTTTGGTGGGATCAGAAGGGTGTTATCTATTATGAGCTGCTAAAACCTGGCGAAACCGTTAATACTGAACGCTACCGACAACAAATGATGGATTTGAACCAAGCATTGCGTGAAAAACGACGAGAATATCAAAAGAGGCAACACAAAGTGATTTTGCTTCATGATAATGCACCATCACACAGCAAAACCGGTCAAGGAAACGATTGAGGCGTCGAGTTGGCAAATACTTTCGCATGCGGCTTACTCACCAGACTTGGCTCCATCCGATTACTACTTATTTGCGTCTATGGGACATTCACTTGCTGAGCAGCGCTTCACTTATTACGAAAATGGCTCGATGATTGGTTTGCCTCAAAAGAGCAACAGTTTTTTTGGCGTGGCATCCATAAATTGCCAGTGGGAAAAATGTGTAGCTAGCGATGGGCAATACTTTGAACAAAATATTTTTTACCATTTTTATACAATGTGTATTTTCTATAAAAAAAATCTAGTTTCATATTTACAGACCTGATATATAGGATAACAAAGTCCTATATATTTGGAGTATTAAAACAATTTTTTTTAAAAGCAGCACTACGTTAATCAATTTACTAGCATTAATCACTGTTAAAAAAAAATAAACAATAGTAACACACATAAAACAGGCAACAACAAAATAAACACACAAGTTAGATCTAAGAACTTTATTTATAATAAGAAAAAAACAGTTCATAAACATTTATATATACACATTTAATTATTCAGATAAGTTTTGTTACCTCACTTCACCAAATATTTGGTTATTTCTCTAACATTATGTTTTATTCAGTCAATTTGATCGATTAACAAGATATTATCATTGCTTTGATGAAACCTTGTAAAAAATAAGCTCGGTAAATGAGTGAAGACTAAGCTTTCATTTTTCTCTGTAATATTTGACTTTCTATTACTGATATGAGGCTCATTTAACAGCATATGTAATGATTACCTCTCTAATTTTTCAATCTCTTATTTGATCGCAATAGAAATTGAAGATTGTATTACGTTCTTGTATCATGTAGGGTGACATTTCCCTAAGGGGTCATATCAATATAATCATTATGCTTACATTAATACTAAAAAAGTTTCACCGAAGCAATCACAAAATATCTTGCATCAAAGATTTTGCTGTTTGAAAGTTAGTGAAAATCATTATCACAGTTTTTCTTATCACAAGGTAATATACATATGAAGAGAAGGCAATAAGGTATGAATCAATGTACTTTTGAGCACCAAAATCCATATATACATGGTAAAATTCACAAAATAAACAAACTCCTTAGGATCTGAGCAAAATACATAATTCATGCTCATAAAATAGCGGATTATTTAAACATTTTATTTTATTTCAAATTAATTAACTTAACATGAACACTATCCCTGTGATTTTTTTGACATTTTGATAACATCATTTGATACAATTCATTAAAATAAGAGATACATGTGGTTAAATATTGTAATAATAACATTTCATAATATTTTTTGATCCAATTTCAATGACAGGTTCACCCTACGCTATGCGATATAACTGATCGGCAACCTGAACACGCCAGTAAAACCAAATGTGTGGGTGAAAAATTAAACTTCCACTTCCACACATATCTGTCCTCCAATTAGGTATTCCCAATAGTTCCAATGCATAATTGGAGTCGTGGTATTCCAACTCTTCTCCTCCCCCTGGGTGTCGAACAACTCTCATTTTGGGGATTCGAGGCATTGTGCATCCTCTATACATAGACAGGGACCTGAGTCTTTGGAGTTTCATATGAATGGAGAGTCTGGGTCCCTCATACATGTCAGAGTTCTTCATTGTATCTGATTCTACAAATGTCTCAATCTTGTTAAAGTCGATAGATTCATCGCAGGACCCTCCTTTCAGAACTATCCAAAATTTACGCTGACTTAACATAGATCAAGCACGCTTCATACGTGTATATTAACAAGGTTCAAATAATATTTTCATCTACACATTCTTTATTAATTTTTATTGTGATTTTTTGGCTGATGTCGACTTTTTTATTCAGGTCAATTTTTTCACTATTACCTCGGATAAAGAATCTCAAGTGCAATATATTGGACTAGTTTGTCTTATAATTAAGAAAAAGCAATGAAAAAATCCATCCCTCCAGTTTCAAGCACTGAAATTTAAAATGGACATCTTTTTTTTCCTTGTGAAAATGATTACAGCTATAAAAAGCTGAACTAAATAACATGAAAGTATAGCAGAACACCAATATTGCAAAACTGGTGAGCCACTGATTGTGTACTTTTTGAACTTTGAGTACTTATCAGACAAAATATACATATAATATTCAGTTAGTTTTGAGCTATAAGAATAGAAAAATACACATAGCATAACCTCACTTGAAATTATTTGGTTGTATTTTGAAAACTTTTTATCTAAAAAACTATATAAAAAAATTACAATTATTTCATTTAGAAATATATTTTCATTCCTTTTGGAATTAAATTGAATTTGTTTTTCTTATAAAATGTTTTAAATTTATGATACCCATGTTTATTTAAATATTCCATTCCAATAAAGTAATTTTATCTTCATCATAATAAAAAAAAAATGATTTGAACAAAAATACTTTGTAGTATTTAAGTCAAAATGTTTGTAAATTCAAGTCAAAATATTTGTTACAAATATAATAAAGATAAACTTTAAAGACATTTTTTTACAAAATACATATATACAAGAAAAGCTTTTCATATAGTCTACCTTGATTAAACCTTATTTATAATAGAAAAATTATTATTAGTCAAATTTAACATTAAATGTAATCAAATATCTATGTTCAAGTCTTGGAAAGATGAAACTTAAAAATAGATACAAAAATGATGTATCTGGTCATCACTTGACACTAGTGTATACTTCTTCATATAATAAAAAGGAGTTCACGGTTATTATTTAAGACGTCTCCGGTGATTAGTTTCTAAAGAATGTCCTTTGTGTTTTAAAAATCTAATATGCAGTGTTGTTAAAGATGTATTGAAAAACAAACACTTTTAAATCCAAAGTAGCTTGCTACTCAAGTATTCTATGTAAAAATAGTAATGGTGCTGCTTCACAACTACTGTCAGGACGAGGTACTCTACTTTTACCCTACTACGTAACACTGAAGATGCATCAGTTCAGCAATATTGTCAACAGTAAATTAGAAAAATGTATCCAATGGTAAGTTGTAATTTTTATAGATAACATTTGATGATTCCATATATCGATGACACCTCATATCGAACATATTTTTCATAAACTGAGTCAATTTGTCTAATGTCAAAATGTTCGGTTATGGATATTCAACTATTTTAATTTTATTTGACATAAGAAAAAATAATGCGGTATCACAAAGTATGAATATAAGTACATTGATTAGTTAGTATTAGTTTTCTTGAGGTTTGTTAGTGTAAAAATAAAAATTCCATATATGTATTTATAAGTATGACTATTAACACATTGATCAATAAGTCCCAGGACTAACTGCTAAAACAACATTTGGTTGCCAAAATTCTTCTATATTCATCAACATAGTCTCCTTCAAGAGCGATACATTCATTCCAACGCTTTCCTAACTTTTCTATGCCAGCCGTGTAGAACGATTTATCTTTGATTTCAAAATAGGCGTTAGTTTCGGCAATCACTTCTTCATTGGAGCCAAATCTCTTTCCCTGGAGGATATTTTTGAGGTCTGCGAACAGCTAATAGTCACTGGGGGCCAAATTTGGAGAATACGGTGGGTGCGGAAGCAATTCGAAGTTCAATTCATGCAATTTGGCCATCGTTACCATCGACTTGTGACACGGTGCATTGTCCTGATGAAAGAGAACTTTTTTCTTCTTCATATGGGGCCGTTTTTTTGCAATTTCTGCCTTCAAACGCTCCAATAACGCTATGTTATATTCGCTATTGATGGTTTTTCCCTTTTTAAGGTGATCGATGAATATTATACCATGCGCATCCCAAAATACGGAGGCCATAACCTTCCCGGCTGACTGTCGAGTTTTTGGTCGCTTCGGACGACTTTCACCGGCTGCTCTCCACTCAGCTGACTGCCGATTTGATTCCGGAGTATAGTGGAGGATCCAAGTTTTATCTATTGTCACAGCGCTCTGAATCATCGATGCGTTGCTGTTTCTGTTCCATTGTGAGCAAACGCGGCACCCATTTCGAAAAAAGCTTTTTCATGACCAAATGTACATGCAAAATAGTGTATACACTACCAAATGATATCTTCAGGATGTCAGCTATGTCACGCAACTTGACTTTGCGATTTTCCATCACGATTTTGAGGTTTTTTATTATGTTTTCTGGTGTAACAGCCTCATTTGGACTACCAGAGTGTTCAGCATCATTTGTGTCTACGACCGCATTTGAAATCTGCATACCACCGACAAATGGTTGTTTTCGACGGAGCAGAGCCCGGCTAACACTTCAAGCCATCGCTGAGTTTGAACGGTTTTTTTTCCCATTAAAAAGCAATATTTTATCAATACACGAAATTAGGTTTTTTTCATTGTTTTGAAAATAGCAAAAGTAGCGTCACTCAAACCACTGTAACTCAATGACACAATGTCGGAATGTCATGAGAGTTTCACACGTAGCTTCTAAAGGTTGGTACTAACTAAGAATGGTATGGATTTGTTATTAGAGGCGCCATCTGTTGGTTAGTCCCGGGACTTATTGATCGATGTGTTATTATTATAAGTTATTGATGATTAATCATTTTCCAAGATATTTTTAAAACAATACCATAATTTATGTGATATGTCAATAATTTGATGACGGAATAAAATGAGTATTTTTTCTATATTATCTATTTCTATTAAGTAAAATAAAATAAATATAAAAAATCCAATTTTCAATAGGAAATTTTTCGCTATTAACATGAGATATGTAAACATGTTTACACTGATTCCGAATATATTAAGAATAACTTCAAACATTTATTATTAAAGCGATTTAAAATTTTCATATAAGACATCCATATGTAAGTTGAGGCCTTGTTTATAAATGGCTAAAAAACTGAAAATAGTATATTTTCTTTAAAATAAAAATATTGCGTGAAAATGCAATACAAATAAATATACAATAACTCTATTTTATATAATATAATGATATGTAACTGAATTAGTCAAAATCTTACATTTAATTCATCACTGCATTTAAGAACTTGATATAGGACTTTTATTATTAGGTGTACAAATAAGTTTCCGCCGTTTTTTATAAAAAAATGGGCATTTATTGTGAAAGAACGGAACCTCATGTTTTATTCGAAGTAGTACCCATCGCTTGCCACTACTTTTCCCCATCTTTCTGTCAGCATACGAATACCGCGTCAGTCATCATCATCATCTTTTGAGGCTATCCACGAATCGACTCAATTTTTGGTATCTTCATATGATGTGAAGTGCTGCTCAGACAGGCCATGCGTCATCGATCAAAACAAGTGGTAATCAGAAGGAGCAATGTCTGGTGAATACAGCGGGTGGGGTAAAACTTCTCAATTGAGTGTTTCCAAATAGGTTTTGACCGGTGCCGCAACATGTGGACTAGCATTATCATGCAGGAGAATAATTTTGTCGTGTCTGGCGTAGTAGTGGGCGCGCTTTTCCTCGAGTGCTCGACTCAATCTCATCAATTATGTTCGGTAGACAGCCCCAGCAATGGTTTCATTCGGTTTGAGCAACTCATAATACACGACACCAAGCTGATCCCACCAAATACACAACAAGAGTTTTTTTCCATGAATATTTGGCTTAGCCGTAGATGTTGAAGCATGACCAGGGGATCCCCATGATTTCTTCCTTTTTGGATTATCATAATGGATGCATTTTTCATCACCAGTGACTATATGGTGCAGAAAACCCTTTCGTTTATGCCTGGCAAGCAGCATTTCACATGTGGAAAATTGGCATTCAAAGTTTCTCCGTGTCAGTTCATATGAATCCCAATTTCTTTGTTTTTGAATCATTCCCAATGATTTCAACCCATGTGAAATTGCTTGTTGAGTCACTCCTAATGTAAGTGCAAGTTCTTCTTGCGTTTGGCACGAATCTTGATCCAATAATACTTCCAATTCCGCGTCTTCGTACACTTTCGGCCTTCCGCTACGTTCTTTGTCTTCGATGTCAAATTCATCGTTCTTAAACTTTTGAAACCACTCACGACAACTTCTCTCACTTAAGGCAGCCTCACCATATGCTTCTACAAGCAATCGATGCGCCTCAGCTGCAGATTTCTTCAAATTGAAGAAGTAAATCAAAAGTTCCCGCAAATGACGCTTATTCGGCTCAAAACTTGACATTTTCGAACACAAAAAAATATGTTATACTGATAAAAATTCACTAATATTTCAAGGTCATGTTGTTGACAGATGTCCAACCTTACGATAATGACATTTTACATCTGACAATTTTAACCATAACTTACTGGTGGCGCCAACTTTTGTCAAACGGCGGTGACTTATTTGTACACCCAATAATATTCTGGAGAAAACTTCTCAATACGAATACTCAAAGAAACTACACAATTATATTTTCAATTGTAATCAATTTTCATTGAAAATTCTTTGACTATCTTCCTCTACTACTCACGTAGTTTGTTAAAGTGAACATTGTTCAAGTCACATTGTATTAATGTATAAACTGAGGCAGCTTCACAATTGTAGAAAAGAAAATCAAGATTACTCCAAATAAACTTTTGGTTATATTTAATTCATGTGCTGCATAGCTTAATGTAATTCTACCACTTGCATTTTTTATTTGAATGTGAATTGAAAAGTTCACAGCCTGACTAAGACAGAAAATGCAAATCTTTTTGCAAATGCAATGCAAATCTTTATTTTTCAACATACTCATATTCCCCCTTATAGTGTTAGCACCCATCTCGCAGACACCTTAGAAAACCCCAATTCATTGACAATAATGTTGTGAACTTTGTCATACGAAATGTGCAAGATTTCGAAATATAATTCTTATTGGCAGGTTCATATTTTTCTTCCATTACAGAGAGAGTTTACTTCCTTCTTTCGATTAGTGGCAAGTCTTCTCGGCACGACAACTTCAATCTTTGCTCATCGCACCAAATAACTTTTTCCTACTTTAACAATAACATCATCCAGTGAGGACACAGATAGTGCCCCTATAAAAAACAAAAATCGACGATCTAACACGAAAATAAAGGATCTTCAAAGCTTCAATGATAATGTCAACCCATCCTACACTTGACACACTGTCAGCTAAATGTTACCACTACTAGATGACAATGTTACAAGTTATGTAAGCAGAAATGGGAGCTTCACCTTGAGCTCACAAACTTTTCCCGTTTAAATCCCACACAATACTTGATAAATAATTTAGACTTCAACATGATTCATGTAAACAATAAACGTATTTCTTATATCTATTTAAAAATTTATTGTATAATAGATTTATTGCTCAAATATCACATATTTATTAATTTCAATTATTCTCCAAACAAATTTAGAATTTTGAGGATTTACGAGTATTTCATTAAGTACTGCAGGTCTTCTTTATTAAATTTGCATTGCTGCTAAAATATTTACTTTTTTATTTGAATGACTCATCAAAGTAAAAAATATGATATGTATACACAATGTATTTAGAATTCAATAAATTTTTAATTTATTTTATGACCACAACCGACAGTACAGTATAATGCTTATCTTCCACCTGAGGTTTCAGATTTGATTTTCAGTGGCATTCAAACAATGTGTGGTCTCCATCAGCATATTCAGATAACACCATTAAAAAACATTTCTGTTTGTTCGGAAGAAATTATCTCATGACAAAAAACCTAACAGGTTATATTGTTTACAATGGAAGTTTAATAAAACTCTCGAAGAGTGGTTCTTAAAATCTTACACTGTGTGACTCAACCTCCCAAAAGATCGCAGAAAATTTTGAAGAACATCAATAAATTTAAAATTTATAAGTTATGAAAAAAAAAATGCTCTCAAACTCACATAAAAAGTGACATGTATTTTTCCAATCAACTTCTAATGTATCACTCAAAAAAAAATACTGAGACATTTTTTTTAACTTTTTAGTGTTAACATTTTATCAACACACACTGGTCCAGTTTTCTTTATATTGGGATTTTATTTAGATTTGTCACTTGGTTCATATGCCTTATTTATAATTTGCAAATTAGTAAATCCTAAACACATGTTTGAAATGCTGGCATCTTTAGTTTCATTTCACCCTGAATTATTATATAAATAGATACCTTAAAGCTTAAGGCTGAATATAGAAAAAGGGTAAAAATCCACGGGTAAAAAATTTGAGTAATACTTTGATAAAACTTGTAATCTTAGTTTCGCAAATGTGCTACAAAAATGCCTGTAATGGTGAAACAATTTTTATATACTGTGTTCATAAATAATAAAAATAAAAGAAATAATTTTCTAAACAGATAACTTAGATATGTGAAATGCCAGTTTTATCGTCTACATTCCCACAGTGTACGTCATAAGTATGCGTGTTTCATACTTAATCATTTTGAAAGATCCATTAATGATATGAGAATTATGAAACAAATAAATTATATCTATATAAACATTTTTCAATACATAAATAGTCAAACTGACTAGAATAACAATACATTTAAATAATTTTAGTAGAAATTGAAACTTATATTAATAAATTGAATACACGAAGCACTAAATAAAAAATAATGCATTCAACTTATTTGTTAGAAGTCATCAGAAATTTAAAAAAAACTCGTAGATTTTTACTGAACACTTTCCTTAGCAAAGCAAATTTTATAAAATAAATAACAAACAATGATCAAATCAAAGATCTCGAAACAATTAATAAAATTATGTATTTTTAAAATAAAGACTTAAGAGAATAATAGTTCTTATGTTCAAACCAACATAAAAATCTAAGAATTTTTATATCAACAATCTTAAAGAAATATGAAGGTACAAATAAAAAATCCAGTGCATTAAATATATGAAAATGAATCAAAATACTAAAACTATTTGAATATGTTGATCATAAAAAAAATATGAATACATCAATATTGAACAAAAACATTACAGTGGAACCTCGGTTCTCAAAAGTCTCTCAACTTGAACAATTCGGTTCTCGAGTATATCGTTTTCATTTGGTTCTCGAACGTAATTTGATTCTTAAACGTACATTTTCAATGACAATGTCTCACTTATGAAAAAAATTAAAATACAGGCGGAAACAAAACTCATTGGACAAGTTTTTAGTGAGACAGAAAAGAACTCCAGAAGGAGAGTCACCTGTCATTTTTATACAATTTCTTTGGAAAGCGAGTTATCTTGTATAAAATTGTGCAGTTATTTATTGTGTTACCGAACTATGTATTTTAAGAGGTCTGGAAAAGATTAATCCTAATTACATTACTTCTTATGGGAAAAAATTGCTTCGGTTTTCGAAGAGCCTTCTTGAATGGATTAAGGTAAATTAAGCAGAGGTTCCACTGTATTAACTTAACAAAGAATAATAGAACTACGAGACACTTATATGATGATCACTACATTACTAAAATCTAATGGTATTTCATATTATATTTAAATGTCCACCGAATAAAAACAAATGTCATATTAATAATTCATAACTGTTAAAAGATTTGTAAAAACTCAAAAAATGTTAGTGAAAAACACGAAAGCTTTTTAATAAGTCTATTGCATTAGCCAGCATGCTTTTTGGGATCCGAACTGATTGTTTGTTGATCCATCATGGGTATAACGATACTGTCCATATTCAGGTGGTGAGTATCCGGCCTGAATTGGATACTCCGAGGGTTAGTGGCAGGGGGCACAACAGGTGTGAGTGTGAGGGGGTGCTCCGCCCTACCTAAGATGATGCGCGGCATGTCACACTGCTCGCACTTGTTGAGGAAGGCGTTGTTCCGGAATGTGCACACGTGGCACTGCCACGAGCCGTCTTGCTCCTCGGTTTCGGGGCGGCCCATCGGGACACGTGTCGCCCGTTGGCCCGTGTAAATGTTGTCGTAAAACTCTCCATCTGCAATAATATATAATCACTATTATTGGACAGTGAGGGGTTTTTTCTCTTATTGGAATCATTATTTTGGTTTTAGTCGAATGACAATCAGGCTTGAAATAGAGATAAGAAAAATGGAGTACCAAAGGAAATGTTGATGAAAAGTGTAGAGGAGGTCTTCGAGGAAAATTAATTCTCTAATACATACACACCATCACACCGTCTCTCCCTGGTAGGGTAAGCAGAATCAGAAAGCAGCAGACTTTCCCATCGTGACAATTATCTTTTGTTTCTTCTGCATCCATTACACCTTCTCATACAACCCATACAATTCCTCTGACTTGAGACATTTCCTTCTTTCAAAATATCATACACTTGATCCAACCATACTTCCCTTAATCTTCCTCTTCCACTCACATTTGAATTGTATATTTTTTTGTTAGTCTTTCTTCATTCATTCATTCTACGTGCCCAAACCATCTCAGAGTGGCCTTCTTCCTCTGGCTTAACACATCAGCCTTAAGTTTACACTCATCCCTAATCACTTCATTCCGTATTCTGTCACACATAGTAACCCCATGTATTCTTCTAAGTCATTGTCATCGTAGATAGGCCTCGTAGTTGAGGATTCCCTCGCTATTTCAATGTTAATTCAGTTGGAAAGCGAAACTGTACTATGGAGTTTTTTTTTAAAGTGAGTGAACTATTGCACACCAGCAAACTCACCAACCACACAGCTGTACTGAATCCGATGGCACACCACAGTGAGCACACCGGCATGTTATTTCCTTTATTTCTTTTTTAAATAATAGATATTACCAGTCATAGGTATCTTATACCCCTGAATACTAGGCAGAAAAAATCCTTTGTTATTCGAGGGGAGTAGCACAGCACAGGGTTCGAACCGGCGACCTTCCGTACGGAAGTACAGTGCGTTACCACGCGGCCATGCACTTCTAAGTGCAAACAATTCAACAAGTTTTCGGCTCTTCATTATTGTTCCACATCCACATGTCACTTCCATACATCAGTTGGTACTAAAATACTGTTGTAGACTATAACTTGACAGATTTTGACATTGTCTGGTTAAAATATATGTTTAAGTGCCCCATTGACTTCGTTTCCTATCGTTACACGCCATTTAATATCCCTTATTATACATCTATATCTGATAGAATACTACCTAATTAGCAGAACTACTCACCCATATATCGTATTTTGGAATCTCACACTTTCTTTTCAATCATTATTTTCACCATTTCTATCAGCATTTTACCATGGAATTTAATTACTACACTCAGTAAGCTAATGGCTCTGTAACTTCGACTAACATCTTGTCAATAATAGCATTATTCCACCAAGGGTAGCATACCCCTGGGGGTACGTGGGAAGCTCTTCAGGGTGTATATGAGAGATTGACAAGAAACAAATATATTTTGTAACAACTGAAATAAATAATATCTTTTACTTAACTAACCGATTTACCTGACGCTTTCCCTTTTTCATGTCAAATTACTTTCAAGTAAGGAAAACAAAAAACTGAGGTGAAAACGGAAGGCAGGAAATAGGGAAAAAATAAAGCACTCTTTTGTACAGGCAACCAAATATTGTGACTACACAATATATAACTACATAGCAAAATTTACAATTCAAGAGTTATCTAATAAACTAGCGTCCCAAGGGCACGTGAAGAAATTGGTAAGGTTTGGAGAGGGGAAAATAAAGTGGTTCAGATAAACATGTGTACGTACATCACTCCAGAGAAAACTTTCAGCTAACCCTTTTTTAAAACATATTGTTATGGATGATGACAAACAGTTCCTCTACAACAGCTGTCATAGTAAACAATGGTTATCTCCAAATCAGATTGTTAAACCGACCCCCTGGCGGCTGTTTGGTAGAATTATAAAGGAATTGTTTACTGTGAGATATTAATACCTTAACGACCGATCCCGCGCTGGCGCGGAAATTTGATCCAACCGTTAAGGACCGGTCTCGCGTTATCGGGGGTTTATAAGTAGTCAAACTCAATGCCATCTATTGAGTAAAGCAAAACATGTGTTCAATCGAAAATAAATTCATGCCACTTAAAAAGGTTCATGTCATAGCTATGAGTCGATTTCATGAACATTAGTATCTCATTTCTAAGATTTTACGACTATGAAATTTGACCTGGATTTGCTCTTTTCAAATCTTATCTTGAGTGTCTGATATTTTTTGTGGTCCGACCAAATTTGTTTGGATACTTTTTTGTTTGTAGTCGAACTCTACACCATTTCTCGGGCAAATTGAAAAATAATTTCATTAATATTTATTTTCTTGCATTAATGAAAATTAATGCAAGAAAATAAATAAAGCTACTTACTGAGAATGGTATGGATTTGTTATTAGAGGCGCCATCTTTGTTTAGTCCCGGGACTTATTGATCGATGTGTTAATCTCAAAATTGTTGCACTTGAGCTGTTCCATAATTTTGGTCATGCAGAAATTGCTAGATCGTGATCTAGCATTGTATGTGGAGATGTTGAAATTGGCATGCCTAGTTTTCCCAATCCGAATCTCTCTTATCACCTTGTCGAATGTTGCTGTGGTCAGATTTGTCTTGGTAACTGGAAGGTTTTTTAATACAATTTTTTGTAATGTCATGAATATTGTCTCTCATTTGTAGTCTAGAGTAAAAACAAGCAAAGAAAATTACACTTCATGCACTGAATCGTAGATGTCACTGCTGAACTAATTCCTAACACAAAAGAAGATGCAGCACGCCCCATACAAGATCACTGGTCATTCAATAATCTTTATATGGAATGTCCATGTTTGATATTTAGCTAGATACAATGATGAGCCAAGTATTCTAATTTGTGCACATTAATATTCCAAGAGTTGTGTGACTATACAGCTTTAATGGAACACAAGTTACAAACCTGCATTAGCTGTGACCCTGTCTAGTTGGTGGGTGAGCCTCTGGCAGAGACGGCGCAGGCGCTGCACATCAGGACGCAGATGAGTGGCGCTGCGCGGCAACGGCCCTTGAAGAATGCTCACTTCACGTTGCATGCTTGCCAGTCGACTACGCTCTGCTGCCAACGCGCTCTGTAGTCTTGCCAACCGTGCTTTCTGACGTCTTACCAAAGAATCTAAACAAAAAACCCAGTTAATATACAATGCTTAAGTCTCAATAGTATATAAAATTAAACTAATACAGCACTGCTTAGTAAACAATTTTCTCTAAACTAAGGCACATATTTTACTTCACCATAAAATATTTCAGAATATGCTATAGATGTTTATTTATATCAAGACAACGAGCGAGGCTCAGAGAGTAATTTTCCCTAAATCAAAGGATGTAGAGGAAAAATACTCTATTACATATTGTTTATAGTTAAGGCATTAACATTGTGGAGATTTAAAGACATTGTAATTTGTTTTATCAAACACTGTTTATTCCACTATTTGTAACGGTATAACCCTACCGGTTTCAAGGCTTTCACCTCATCATCAGGGGAGCAACAAGTTCTGTTTGTGCTCCCCTGATGATGAGGTGAAAGCCTTGAAACCGGTAGGGTTATACCGTTACAAAAAGTGGAATAAACAGTGTTTGATAAAACAAATTACAATGTCATAATACTCTTTATATTCAACAATAATGATATCATTGATCCTCTTCTTTGTTCTCAACACCGTTCCATTAAGTAGTTTCAAATCATCTACGTTTTCTACGGTCTTTCAGGTATTCATACTGATTGTCTATATTTAAGGCTCTTACCATTTGGCCATCTTCTCTTTAAATTGTGTCTATACCATTTAGCATGACCCATTTTATTTTTTCTGATATATCTATAATATATATTTTTTGATAAATTACATTTGTATTATTAAAGTCTTCATTTAATATCATGAAAATGGGACGAATTTTTATATTTATGTATATCAGTACTTTTTTTAAAAAAATCTCACTTCTTGTCAAGCATTTATTTTGTATACCGTAAAAAAGTTGGTGGAGCGCCGCTGCTCCACTGCAAAAAAGCACTGTATTTGTATTCTAAAAATAAGCTATAAAATTACGATTCACCGTAAAAAATATATATATAATTGTCGAGTTAAAATCATTTTTAAAATGGGTAAAATTCTACTAAACGATGACACCTCAAGCATCCAACTAAACTATGGCATCTCAGGCATCCAACTAAACATGATGAATGAAGATCTAGTTCTCAACATTGTTAAGTTTCTAAGTGACCTGTTAAAACTAGACTGAGAGATAATCAATGAGTTGATTATTTTGTACTGGAAATAGAATTACTATTCTTTAAGTGTAGAGATGCATAACATAAAATCTGTAATATGAGATTTATTTATGTCTGAACTGACTATTTTCTTATGAAACATTTCTATTTTGCAATAGTAATTGCGATGACATGTCTCAACTCCTCTCAGTTACTTGCCGTTTGTATGGCAGTGTAGGAACTTCACTCAGTCAATTCTTTCACCTAATCATTCCATCTTACTGGTGCTTTGCCTCTGCTTCCTAACACACCCTATGCCCTATTACCATCAATTATTATCTGGCTCACATCTGTAAATGTGCCTGAAGAACCGCAGGATACACTGGAAGCATATTAAGGACAGTCATACGGTAACATTTAACTCCTCGAGTATGGAGACATTCATTCTTCTGACAATCCATGGGATTCTCAGCATCCAACACCACATCTCAAAGAAATAGATTCTTTCACATTATTGTTTCTTGTCCATGTTTTAGCACTATACAAGAATATTAAAGTTTGGACCTGCTTTGTTTTGGTACGATTGGAAATACGTTGATATTTCAAAAAAATTACTAATTGGGTCATGTCATTTTTGACAATTATTCACTTAATTTTTTTTTTTCATAACCGCCTTCGGCAGCAATCGAAGAACCAAGATATATGAAATCTTCCACAGCGGAACATTAAAAATTTGTTCTTGTGTTCCTTTCTTTTGTCAAATTCTGCTTATTCTATTGGTATCTGCTAAGCGGTGTAGTACTGTAGTCGCTCTTTTCTAATGCACAGTATGACTCTTCTCGCAAGAGATATAAGTGGAAGTGTGGGATAATTCTTGCATTTTTTAATAGAACCTCTCTTATGCAAAGGGATAAAAAATATTTCCTATTTGTACTCAAACGTTTGTCAAGAACCCTGGTGGTATTTCAATTTCTTAATGGCAATTTTACATACTTCAGTATTATTTCCGGTTTCTCCTCTCCCATATCTTGCACACAAAAGACTTTCTAAATCTTTATATAAGTCTATGCAAAAGTATTTCCAAGTTTCTTTTATCTTATCTAATTCCGTATTGAGGTTTTCCCTCTTTGTCTTCAATCACTCATGATTTACGTTTCAGCTCTTAAGTCAAAATTTTGATTTTTTTATGCAGTTCTCTGACTTCAGTCCTTTGTACATGGTTTTGAATTTCTTGACAGATATTATTCAAGCAGTTATTCTTGTCTCTACAACAGAGTTGTACTTGCAAAGATAGTTCCTAATATTCTACTAAACGATATGAAGTATTTTATCTTGTTCTTTTATCTCTCATTGTTTTTTTTATCAAATGCAAATTAAACAATGTATCTTACTATCTTAAGATTTCTAACATATTTGAATATTTTTGTAAATAGTTAAAATTTACTGTTTAAACTATAAATAAATGAATTTCATATCAGATTTTTCATCAGAATGGTGAATAAAAACCATTTCTATTCACCATTCTGAGGATGCTCATACATAAAGTGAAACCAGTAAAGAGAAAGCTAATTTTTTCTATTTATGGTTAATCTCCAGTGCTGGCATTTTTTTGAAAATCTTAACATATTTTGTTGACTGGAGACTTCTGAAAATGACGCAAAACAATCGGATAAGTCTTCTGAGGAACAAAAAACTGACAACTATAAATTTTCATAATGACCAGAATCGGATCCCACAGTGACGGCATGGCTGTACAGTCCGGCTTAGCCGGAATGCATAAAGAATCGATTAAATTAAATTGGAATGGCTTTAAGTGCAATATCATAACTAAAAAAATATTGAGAGATCACATCATGTCTATCAAAATTGGTTTAGTCATTAGATCTTAGTTTTCTCTCAAACAGATCAAAGGAGAATGGATACTTTTGAGATGTGCTGTTGGCAACATACGCTGAAAATATCTGAATAAAGAACAAACTCTTGACCATCTGTTTAAGGCATATTCTTCCATTCTTTAGATAAATCCTGCGTCGAAACAATTCATGTGCCTACAAAATGCTCAGATCTGAGATTAATGAAGAAAAAAGCACCATTAAGCACATGTCAGTAAGGAATAACCTGAAGATTGATTTTTCAAACAAACATTTGAACTACCTCGAGACTAATCACCTTGCCTATTTTGAATTTTATATAACTAACCTTTAGCACCCTAAATTATGAAAATGTGCACTAGCAACAAGAAATGTGAAAAAAGAATTAATAGATTTTTACTATTTTTTGAGCCATTTATTTGCCAATATTCACATGTGCATCACTCATATTTGTTTTTGGAGTTCCAGGCGTTCCCATTCAGAATGGGTAAATTAGAAACCATCACATTATACCAGTTGTGGTCATCTATGAATATTGTAATGACCACTACATTTTATATATAAAATGTAGCTTATTTTTATAGGCTCTGACTGCAAAACAATGAAAAGAGTAAACAATATTGATGAAAAATCAAATAATAAAAATAACACAGTTTTTATCTTGGCATATATACAACTTGAAAAATAATAAATACCTGGAGTAGCTAATGGTGCATCAGGCATCATTTGAGAAAGTGGAGAAAAGCTCTGTCTGTTTTGTGCTGGTGTGGGTGGAGGTACCCTATAAGAGGGAGGTTGAGCAGACGCAGGGCTGACTGTGATCTGCACTCTGCCCTCAAAACCCCGCTGCCTTGGATCCATAGAATTCATGTTGAATTGGGTGCCCCCTGATGAAGGATTTCTTTTGTCTCCGGGAACTCCGTGCATCACACCAGTTGGAGTACACACAGTCAAATTGACTGACGTTATACTTCCTGGGCTGGAGTAGTTGCCTCTCCAAGGATCACTGTACTGATTTTGCTGAGATCTGTTTACATTAGGATGAACATCCATGCGGCAATTAAGATTAAGAGAGACATTTAAAGGGTATGGTTCATCTCTTTGGCTGAAATTAACATTTGCACCATCTTCAACCTTTTTAGTTTCAGAAGTAGACTTATCAGAACATTTGTGTTGATTCGATTGCTGGGATTTGGAAGAATCATTTACATCTTCACTTTTGTTTTTGTCATTTAAAGATTCTTGTGGAAATGCAGTACCATTTTTTGGTATATTACTAAAATCACTAAAACTCGGATCAGTAGCAAACTCTAAAGTTGTGGGTCTCTTTAACTTAACATTATTATTTGTTTGTGTCTCCTTATTGTCTTCTTTAGGCAAGGCACCCGGTAGCGAATCATTCTTCTTATTTGGGCTATCTAGTTTTTTATTGAGACCACTTGTAACTTTGTTGCTTTTTAATATTTTGTATCTTTTACTGTCTGATATGCAAGCAATACAGTCATTTGAATTTTCATCTTTCACACTAACCGTACCTTTTGATTTGCATTCCAAATCCTGCGGTGAGTTGGCGCCCTTAGTCTCACAATTATTATTGCTATTGGTATCATCTGGAGAGCTTATGTCTAATGCTTTGTTATCTGTAGCGCACACCTCTGGCTCGGGAGAATAGCACTTTTCATTTTTGTCACTCCAAGCATTTTGGTCATTATCATTCTCGTCTAACTTATTAATAACGCTACATGTACCTTTTTGTGGACAGATGCTAGTTATTTGAATATTTTTCGGTCTTTCCGATTCTTTTGTTATCACAAGCTGATTAGGACACTGTTGCGGAAATAAAATATCTCTACCTTCTTTTTTTGCAGCTGATAAAGAAGACGATGGATATAAATGGGAAATATAGTTTTTCGCCTCACATTCAAGACGTAATTGACAAGCGGATCTGTCGTGACAATGCGAAGAGATTGTATTAGAAACAACATGGTCTGGTACACCAGGAAATTGCTGTTTTAACTCATGGAAGAGTTGCATAATAGATATGTTAGTACAGGCACATTGGGGGGCACTTGTAGCGCCTCCGGAGGGTGCAGACATGGTCGCCCATCCTCGCTCTCAGCCTGCACAAGAGAAGAAAATAAATATCATGTGATACAATTGTCAAACGAACACGCAAATCGTTGTATAGTAAAACAGTTTATAATATTTCCGTACACTTTATTTTTAAATTATGCATTTGAAAGGAAAATTTATTGTAACGTAGTTTTATCACCGAAATGATTAAGTAAAAAAAAAGAAATTTCACTCTCTATTTGTCACAGGTACATTCTCGAAAAAAAACACATTCCGAAATCAACTGAGTAGTTCTTAGTGTTTAAATTTTTAAAATATATTAAAGTAATATTTATTCACATTACAACAATATCACTGACTCAATAAATGTTTTTTTATAGAACCCAAAAATAAATTCGCGAATATGTCAACCTAGAGCCGCCATTATGGCCGCCATAATTCTTCATCTCTCTATTTTTTTTGGCCGTTCACCCACCGAAGTGATCTTCGGCATTACACAGTCCTAAATAAATATAATAAAAGGAATGTAAGAAATTCGATACTTACAAATAAATAAAAATATTAACTATTTTCACATATTACATGAAATATTGAATTTTAGATATTAAACATATGCACATCAAAGGAATGAATTAAGAGTGTTCTAGATTCTAAATGCAATATAGCAAACCCTTCAACCTTTTCATTTCAATAATATTAAAATTAGTCTTAGTTCATGCCAAAATAACGTATTAAGAAACTATGGGGAGAGAAAATAATAATTTACTTATTATAAAACATAAATTATTATCAAGGTAGATAGAGGGGGAATAATCGTTTAATTTTGCAAAACGCTCTAAGAATTGAACAAAATTAGGAATTTGGAAAACAGTTGGATAATTTTAAAAAATCGCAATAGATTTCGTAGTAAAAATAGAGTATTCCTTGGAAATAGAAACTTCAGATGATGTATGAAAACAGTTGTATAAATAAATAGGGTAAAAGAGGATTTTGAACCATCTATATAGCAAATTTTTCCTGATAAATTTCACACAAAAAATCTTTACGGGCAAAAGGAAACATCTATACAAAGAATAATTTGAGGATGAAAAGTCAAAGATTCAAAAGAGATAGATAAAACTTTTTAATAGTTTTCGATTTATAAATCGAGGTGTTTTCAATAATATATTCAACAACTTGGAGAGGAGTGGAAAAAAGACTATCGGTCTATATTCAATTGTTTATTATTAATAACTGAGTGTCAAAATTACCAATCATCATTTTATATTAAACCAACTTTCAAGATTTCTTTTATTTTTTCCACTCATTACATTTCTTACTTTTAAAAACTATTGGCTTTGTTTTAATCACAGGCGGAACCAAATATTTTTGCACTAAATACATAGAAAGCAAAACTGTACCCAAAGCTGAAAAATTGCATTTATATACGCATTATATCAAACAATAATATTTAATCATTAAAATTACTTATTGACGTTTAAATATCAATCACGGCCAAATAAAGAAATCTGTCATTGTGGATATAAAATTTTATAGTATTTTAGTGTCTTACGATGTTCGTGTTTTTTTTTATGATTTCACCATCTTTGTTATTTTCAAAATAAATGTGTAGCAATCTCCGGCATCGTAGTATTATTCTAAAAATAATATCAAGGACCAAAATGAAATTAAATCCCTTTTGTATGAAACTTCAGTTTTATTCCTCTATAAAATTATTAGGTCTAGTTCGTTCCCGTCATATAGCAACTGGTCTTATATTAAAAAATTGCAAATATTACAAGATAAGAGAAGTTTGGAGAAATCTAGAAAAACTTGGCACGACCTAATTAATCAAATTCTAAAATAGGAAAAAGTGAAAAACCTTTACAATAGGAAACATGCAGAAGGTGTATGAACGTAGTAAAACGAAAACATAGGTGTCAAGATAGATTTAATTGGAGATCTGTTTTATTTGCCTACCCAGACAGGGACATGGCACGATAGTGATGATACAGCCTTTTTTAAAACACATAGACAACACGAACACAGTGTGTCAAAATACTGAACTTGACAGTTCGTTTGGTTTTGGTCAAGTTAACCTAACAGTGCATTGTTTTGAATCATTTTTGTGTATTTTTACATTCATATAAGTGAAAAATGTCAGTTCCACCTCAGGCGTTTGTAAATCGGAATAAAAAACATTTCCTCGGCATCCCAGCTCCTCTTGGATATGTCGCAGGTGTTGGAAGAGGGTAACGTTTACAATCGTATATTCTTTCGCGTCTATACATATACTACTGGATTATACATTTTTTAAATCAACTAATTATGTATATGTTCTTATTTTAGAGCTACTGGTTTCACAACAAGATCTGATATTGGACCTGCTCGTGATGCAAATGACGTTTCGTAAGTATTATTTTAATTTTACTAATTTGTAAATCAGTTACGGAGTATCCGCCTTCAACACCACATCTCGAAAGCACCTATCATGTTTTCTTCCTTCTTGTTCATCGTCCATATTTCCACTCCGTACAGTGCTATGGAGAATATTTGAAATTTAACTAGATGGTTTTGTGGTCCTTCTGATTACAAACCGATTAATTCATATCTTTGTCAGATTTGTCATAACTGATTTAGCCATACCATTTCGTTTTCGCATATCTGCTTCACATCCTCAATTCTTCGAAATCATAGATAAACTCATCGACCTCTTCGGCAATCCCTTAACCAGTTACTTCTTTTTAGATTCTCGAATTGGTCCATGATAAGGACTTTTGTTTATTTCTAGTCCTAGTTCGCCTTCTTCACATCCATACAGATTCTGTTTCCCTTATTCCTTACCTTTCTTTTCAACTTCATTAATTTGCTCCAACCATACTTTTCTCGGTCGTCCTGCACAAGTTTTCACTGTATTTACTCAGCTCCTTTTATTAGTTTTTCACATCCACGTTTCATTCCCATACCTCAATGTTGGCACTAATACCCTGTTGTGAACCATAATTTTAACAGATCTTAATATTGCTTACTTTGAATTTATATATTTTAGTGCTCCATTAACTTTAATTCCTATTGCAACTCGCTGTTCAATATCTCGTGTTTATTAGTATTGTCGAAAATAATTACTCAAGTTAGTTTGAGTAAAAAATTAAGTTAACGCTTAATTTTCAATACTAAAACTGTAGTAACATTTATTTTAAACTATAACTACATTGCAGAGATGATCGTCATGCCCCGCCTCCGACCAAACGCAAAAAAAATGATGAAGAGGATGATGATGAAGATTTGAATGACTCAAATTATGATGAATTCTCGGGATACAGTGGATCACTATTTTCTAAGGTATTTTGGTCTATAACAGTATATTATTGAATTCATATTAAAATTATTGAAACAATGTTAACCCTGAGAGATCGGCGTACTGCTATAGCAGTGGAAGAAATTTGTTCTACCCTTGTATTCTAAATGAATATCATTCATTTAGAATACAGGGGTACATATTCTAAAATATATTTATGTTGTAAAAATATATTTTTTTTGTTTTTTTGTTGTTTAAAATAAATATTTATCACGAACGTCCGAATCGTAAATATATCTCAGCACTAGATAGACAATTATATTTTTTTCTCGTAGCGCTCTCAGGGTTAAAAAGCCTTATGATTTACAAAATATGGATTAATAAAAAATGATAACCACTTAAATTAAAAAAAAGAAACTTTTACACATAGTCTGTTTAATAGATTGTATATAAATTATGTTTTAAAAATAAACTCAAAACTAAGTTGATGGAACATGCTGGTGCGTTCTTCATTCTTGACATCAGTATTACCTTACATGACAGTGGTGCCATAAGATTCATTGCATTATGATTCAAAGTCAATCGCCAGTTAAAATATAAATAATAAGTTTTTTACACTTTATCATAATGATAATGAATTTCCCTGTTTCCTGTCATACCATTGCATAATTCAGCAACAGGCATTAGTGCTAAAATTCTTAACATGAAAGATATGAATACATCATTCAAGATTACAAATGCAATTCAAGCAAGAAATCATCAGAAGGGACTTTTTAAGATGCAAGTAGTAGAAAGTGATATTGATGAATGTACTGAACTAACTACTCATGCGCAACATCAGGTGATTAAGTCGGAGCAAATTTCTTCAGCGATTGAGAAACTTAATAAGTGAAATTAAGACATCCCTTGTTTCTAAGGATAAAGAGTACAAGTAATCGGAGGACAATATTTGGTTACTAGACTTAGCATATATTATATTACGATACCGAGAAATTATAGCGCAAGTAATGTTGTAATGTTTTTCCGAGAAATTATAGCGCAAGTAATGTTGAATTAGTTAGAAGGTACTACCTTGATCAAAAAGTTTTAGGACCGGCCACCGTGTGGCGCTGTCTCACCCGATTGGAATTCTTTTTTTTTTGTTAGGTTACCATATCTATCATTGACACTTCCCTCCAAATTTCAGCGCCATAGCTTGACATTTGTAAAAGTTACGCTGTACTGAGTACATCTACCTTTGTGCGTGTTTTCGATTTTTTACAAGTTTGAAAATGGCATCAACTGTGCATCAAGGAGTTTGCATTAAATTTTGTGTAAAAAACGGATTTAACGGTCCGCAGACCTTGGAAATGTTGGAGAAGTGTTTTTTGGTGGCACAAACGCTTCAGAAGTGTTTGTTAGTCGGTCGAGGATGACAAACGCAGTGGCAGTCGAAAACCGATGAAAACATCGATAAAACCAAAGAAATGTTGGCTGAAAACCGCAAATTGACCATCAGAGAGCTGGCAGAGGACTTGAACATCGCTTATGGATCCGCTCAAGAAATTTTGGTTAGTGATTTGGGCCTCAGACGTGTCGCTGCAAAACTGATGCCGAAAAACCTCAATTTCATGCAAAAAAATGACCACGTTGAAATAGCAAAAGACATGATTTCCATGAGTTTTTTTATCAAAAACAACACGACTACTATCCAGCAGCCTTTGAATTCACATGATCTGGCTCCCTGCGACTTTTTCCTGTTCAACTGACTTAAAAAACCGCTTCGCGGAACGCGTTACAGCGCCCGAGAGGATGTCATGAAAAAATCGAAGACGGCTCTAATGGACATACCGAAAATTGAGTACCAGCGGTGCTTTGAGGATTGGATCAAGCGCTGGCGTAAGTGCGTTGCAGTCGATGGGGAGTACTTTGAAGGGGACCATATCGATTTTGATGAATAAACTTGTATTTTCGATTTTATAAATAAAGTCCTAAAACTTTTTGATCAAGGTAGTATTTCTAGAATTAACTAGAAGATTTATTCAGTGAGAAATTACTAGAAAAGTAAGGAAGTACAATTTTTTCTTAATAATATTTATTATTCACGTAATCATTTTTTAGAACTCTTGAATTGTTTATAAGATAATTACAATGTTTTACCCAGAAGGGTTCAAGATACATTTTGTCTCTTGTGTTATATTTCCCAAGTTTCTATTAAAAAATATACAATCTTAGCAAGTTACCACATACTTATGTTATATTCCATTCATCCACAAAATCAAAGAGATTACCACATGGCAATAAACCTGTCAGGTTATACTGTATACAACGAAACTGTTATATAATATAGTACGAAAATCAATATTAGACTTCTGTATTATGGTTATGTCATAGCTTATCTATTGCTCCACTTACATATATATGTGGTATATTTTTCACTTTCTTCCCTTTTAATTTTGTCATTTAAGATTTTTTTTATAACAGGATCCATACGATAAAGATGATGCAGAAGCGGATGCAATCTATGAAGCTATAGATAAGCGTATGGATGAAAAGCGCAAAGAATATAGAGAGAAAAGAGTCAAAGAAGACTTGGAGAGATATCGTCAAGAAAGGTAAACTTGATGTGTTTCATTTAGGATAAGTAAAATTGAGATCATTGAAAGAAATAAAATTAGGTTAATCAGAGGTCAGAAGTCCATTTTGTTTTACGAAAAAGAATTTATAAAGATAATTTTATTTATGGTTTTATATTTGCACAATACAATAAAAATTTATGTTAATTAATATTAGCAAAACAAACCTGTATCTTGACAAAAGTCATAACCATATTTTAATTCAAAATAATATTTATACTCTGTAGAAAAGAGTGCTTTAAATGATAATAATAAAAATAGTTCATGGTTTTCTGTGAAGTGACTTAGTTATATCTACAAATATTTATCCGCCAAGGTGTAAAAAAAATATCGATATCTTAAAACTCATTCAGTAAAGTCTACTCATGTGAGAGGGGAGGCTCTCGTTGTTATAAAAAGAACGACAAATGATATATTATATAATAACAAGTCATAAAATTTAAGTGTGCTCTTCAGATCAAATTTATCACAAAATAGTGCTACATACATGTATACGAGTATATGATATTTACATAATAATAATGATGTTATGGAATAAAAACAAAACATTTTTCTTTAAAATATTAAGTACTTAGCCCTTTTACAGCCTGTGATGTACAGTATACGTCATGCAAATAATCAGTCTACATGCCCGTGATGTACAGTATACACAATTCCTTTTTAGTGGCCATTCCACCATCAGTTTTTAGCTAACATTCTTCCTTAATTACTTTTCTTTTTCTGTCACACATCGACATAGCACATATTCTTCTCAGTACATGCATTTACTTGGCTCTTTTAATTAATTTTCTACATTTTTTTTTCACTCCTATAAATCAATGTTGACACTAATACACTGTTGTAAACCATAATTTTAGCAGATCCCGATATTGCTTGGTTTGAATATGTATTTTAGTACCCCATTGACAATAATAGTACGATGTATAAAATATGAAAATTTCATGTCGGGCACAGGATTTTTTTTTCATAATTAAAAATACTATGTAGACCAATTTACGACATTAAATTAAATAATCTTTCTGTGAATATTCAATTCAAACATTTCACTTTTCCACAGACCAAAGATCCAACAACAATTTTCTGATTTGAAACGTGAACTTGTAACGGTTTCTGAAGATGAATGGGCGTCTATCCCTGAAGTAGGCGATGCAAGGAATAGAAAGCAGCGTAATCCACGAGCTGAGAAGTTCACTCCACTTCCCGATAGTGTGCTCTCCAGGAATCTTGGTGGAGATTCCACAGCATCAATTGATCCCAATTCTGGTTTAGCATCTATGACACCTGGAGTACTGACTCCTGGCATGCTCACACCTACAGGTATTTTCATAATTTATTTTAAATAGTCGCATCTCAAAGCATTTTGTTTTAGTGTCTTTTTGTATTGGACACTGAAGCAAACATCCTTTTTAGTGTAATATTTAAATATTCAATCATCGTGTATTTTATGTTCAATTTTTTTATGTCTATTTATGGCAAAGTATATGTTTTTAGGAATATAGTAAAGTAATATCTTATTTCTGACAAATATGTTGTCGAAAAAATCAACTTTTGTCTTGTTTACATCCATATGTCTTGTCCTACATGCTTTTCTGGTTCTTATGCTTCTCACTTTACTCTCAAATTTCTCCAATCTTCCCATTCTCTCCTCCATCTAACTCTTCCTCACTCCCCATAAAAAATATTAAATTCTACATAAAATTCATATTTAATATATTAGTCAATTGTTTTTAGGTGACATGGATCTTCGTAAAATTGGGCAAGCTCGAAATACTTTGATGAATGTCAAATTATCCCAGGTAATCAAATTTTCATATCATATCCTGAAATTGATATGACAGTTCAAGTTTATTCAATATGTTTTGTTCCTATTGTACTCATTGTTTCCTTTTGCCTCTATGTTTTTCAGCATTTTTCGTTTTCATTTGCAACCTAACCCTCTTTTGATAATTTGTTCCTTTATAACAGAATTCACATATAGCGAAGGTAAGCATGATCGCATATTTCCTGAAATTGATATGACAGTTCAAGTTTATTCAATATGTTTTGTTCCTATTGTACTCATTGTTTCCTTTTGCCTCTATGTTTTTCAGCATTTTTCGTTTTCATTTGCAACCTAACCCTCTTTTGATAATTTGTTCCTTTATAACAGAATTCACATATAGCGAAGGTTAGCATGATTGCATATTTCCTATCGATAACATAGCAACAAACTATAGTGTTACTAAAAATTATCAGCAAACATAATAACAGTTGATAATTACTGTAATATTGATAAACGATATCTGATCACTCTAACTTAATTTTATTAACCAGAAACTTATTGCAAATTGTGAATTCCTTTATCAATTTTTTTTCTTCACATTTATGTATTTTCTGATAATCCAAAAGGTCCAAAAGTTTCTGGCCCAAGGATATAATTAAGGAAAAAAGTATTTATAATATAATCACCCTGTTGTTCGATATTTTTTTAGAAAGTTGAATTAATTTTTCAATTCAATTGAAAAATATTCTGACATTTCATTCTCGAAATGGTGTGACACTGTAGAGATCAGTTCTTCGTCACTTTCAATATTTTTTTCACTCAAATCAGATTTCAGTTTTGAAAATAATCACTAGAGGCGAAGTCGGAACTAAGGGTGGTGATTCAATTTTTCAAACCACAGCGTTCAATGGCAGCCTTTGCAGCAATAGAAGTATGCACTGGCGCATTATCGTGCAATAATCTCACGCCTCGTGACAGCTTTTCTCAGCATTTTATTTTGTGCTATGCCCCACCTAAGCCTTTTTAAAATTCTTATACCCCCCCTATGTAACGGTGACGCGACAAAGCGATTTAACTCTGAACGAGTCAATTTTCAAATTGCCCCCCCTGTGGGGCGTGGGCATTGGGAAACACTGCTCTAACTTGTACATTAATAACCCATAATACTGTTTAATCCAATCTTTCACTGGAATATGATGGAGAAGATTCTCCATAGACAGGATCTAAACGTCGTTTAATTTCTGTCAGGCTTTTCCCATCTTTTGAAAGAAACTTGAGAACCCCGAAATATTTAATTTTTAACATTTCAGAATATAACGAAACAACACGTATTCTATTGATTCTAGTTAACATACTACTGAGGGTAAAGGTATCAAATTTTAACTGTAACATCGCCTGACCATGCATTGGCCGTGTCTGGCATGGTATCTGTCCATACACGCTTTGACTTGTTTGGGCCAGAAACTTTTGATCCTTGTGATATTTTTATTTTCACATTAATAGGCAATTAATTATTATTGAATCAATAATTCTTAGTATTTTTATTTCAATAAATTTAAAAAATATCTACGATATTTTTATACACCTTACACTTCTTCAGTTTCCAACCGCCATTGTATATTATATTTAAAACATTATTTAAACTATTTTATTTGCATTACTTATTTTATTAAAAAATATTTTTTTAGGTTTCTGACTCTGTAACTGGCCAAACAGTAGTTGACCCGAAAGGTTATTTGACTGATTTGCAATCCATGATACCAACCTATGGTGGAGACATAAATGACATTAAAAAAGCCCGACTACTGCTCAAGTCTGTGAGAGAAACTAATCCCAATCATCCCCCAGCTTGGATTGCCAGTGCAAGATTAGAAGAAGTAACAGGTGATTATTTATATTATTTTATAAATATGACAGGTCATAGATATCATTATAACCCTTGACACTTTTTGGAAAAAATATTGTTTTTATCAACAAGGAGAGGTTTTGGGCTGGGGACCTTCTGAACATAAGTCATTAACTGTTCAGCCAAATCAGAAAGCAATAAAACACCCAAAGTTTTTTTTCAATTTTAATTACCTGAAGCTTAATATTGATACATTCAACTAATTCACAATTGTTACTTTCTAATACCTTAAACTGATGTCAACTAAATACATTTTATATTAAGTATTTTATGCTCTCATGACATTCATATGGTACTATGTCAAAGATAGAAAATATTTTGACAACCTCATAGCTTAGTGGTAGAACATTTGTCTACCACCTAGTGGTTTAAATTAGATACACCATGATGACAAAAACAATGTTCCAGTGTAGTTTTATCAACTACAGTCTTTTCAGTATTTTTTTTTTTTAGTTGGAAAAATTGCCACTTGACAATACATTTGCCAGGTTGTAGTATATACAATGAAAGTGTAATGGAAAAAAATCATTGTTTTTCAACACAGGTAAAGTGCAGTCAGCACGAAACCTCATAATGAAAGGATGTGAAGTGAACCCCAGTAGTGAAGAGTTGTGGCTGGAAGCAGCACGCTTACAGCCCCGTGACACCGCCCGAGCAGTCATAGCTCAGGCTGCAAGGCACGCACCGACCAGTGTGAGGATATGGATCAAAGCTGCTGATTTAGAACAGGAGATTAAGGTAAACAATATACAATCTGTTCATAATTCAAAGATTGATAAAAGATTTCCTCATAACTCACATTGAAACTACTTTTTATCTTCTAGATGGATAGTCACAAGGTATTGTTAGCTGAACTTACGAGGGCGGTCTTACGAACTTACGAGGGCGGTCCGATAAGTACTTAGCCTCACCGCCCGATGGCACCACTATCGCAAGAGCAATTTTTTATCGCGTAGTACATTCTCGTTGACAGCTACTGTCAAAATTTCAGCCGAATCGGACGCGTAATTTTGTTTTGACTGCGTGTGGAAGCGAGCGTGTCCGCGGATTTGAGAAAAATGGAAAAAGATCAATATCGGTCGGTGATTCGATTCTTGTTTTTGAAAGGGAAATTGCGCAGCGAAATCAAAGAGCGCTTGGATGCTGTGTACGGTGACTCTTCTCCTTCGATGGTGACCGTCAAAAATTGGTTTAACGAGTTTCAACGTGGTCGCACGTCGGATTTTGATGAGCCACGCCCAGGTGCCCCGAAAACGGCTACCACGGAGGATAACGTGACAAAAATCCACGATCTCGTATTGGCAGACCGCCGATTGAAGGTGCGCGAGATAGCTGAGACAGTAGGCATCTCAAAAGACCGCATGGGTCATATCCTGCATGAAGTATTGGGCATGAGAAAGCTGTCGGCGCGATGGGTGCCGCGTTTGCTCACCCAGGACAACAAGCGCAACTGTGAGACCACTTCAGAGCAGTGTTTGACAATGTTTAAGCGCAATTCGAAGGAGTTTCTGCGTCGTTTCGTGACCGTCGACGAAACATGGATACACTGGTACACACCCGAGACCAAGGAACAGTCGAAACAGTGGACATCACCCGGCGAACGTGCTACGAAGAAGGCGAAGACTGTCCTATCGGCCGGAAAGGTGATGGCCACCGTTTTCTGGGATTCAAAAGGTGTGATCTACATCGACTTCCTGGAGAAGGGCAAAACGGTCACAGGGCTCTACTATGCCGAATTATTGGGCCGATTCGACGCCGAATTGCAGAAAAAACGGCCCCATTTGGCGAAGAAAAAAGTGCTCTTCCATAATGACAACGCACCGGCTCACACCTCCGCCGTCGCCACGGCCAAATTGGTAGAATTAGGCTACGAACTGCTGCCCCATCCACCGTAGTCTCCGGATTTGGTCCCGTGCGACTTCTAATTTTTTGATAAATTTGTTTCCAAATTTGAAAAAGTCACTCGCCGGGCAGAAATTTGAGTCGAATGAGAAGGTTATCGCCGCCACGGAGGCCTACTTTGCAGACCTCCAGAAAACGTATTTGTCAGACGGGTTAAAGAAGTTGGAGCATCGCTGGGTCAAGTGTATCGAACTCAAAGGAGATTATGTTGAGAAATAAATCGCCACTTTTCCAAAATTTTTGTTATTCTTTTGTAGGCTAAGTACTTATCGGACCACCCTCGTATGTCTTTTTTTATGAGATGGAAGTGTTTATCATTTCATGCACCATGACCATTACTATCATGCCCCCATTTAAGAATGTTTTAAATATCAACCCTGATCCTTACAGTGTTTAGCTTCCTTCACAGGAGATTTGTCACTTCTACTTATTATGTCTTAATCTTGAACTTAAATTTGACTTGATCACAGATATATTTTTTCCAAACACTTGAGTATATTATAATACGTCATACGAGTTTGTTGATCTACTGAGCTTGATTTAAATACAATTTAAAAATTACTATTGATTATTAACTTTTTTGTTAATACAAATACACCCTGGTGAGTAGTGTTTTATGTCAGTGATATAGTTGATTAACCTTTTAACCGCGTTAAAAATCAAATTCGACAACCCCTGTGCGCGGCACAATTTCGGCGTTTTTTAATTCCTAAGTTTAAATGCGTATTTAGTTTAGAACCACTGATATTTAATTACAAAATTAGGTAAACATAACACACAAGTAATTTTCTGATAATAAATAAAAGTCATTACTCTTGAAATAAAGGAGATAAATTAAATATTACGTAAAATAAACAAACGAATGATACGATCATAGAAATTATTATTTCCACACTCCCCCACTCAAGTGCCTATCTGTGTGTGTGTGACGAGTCTGCACTGGGACGGCACGGGATTCAGCGCGTATTGTATGGGCACAAGGATATGAATTATGAAGTGTTTTTTACTTCACAAACACTATAAATCTCACTCTGTTCACACCATATTTATTGGTCTATATTGAAATACTTAACTCAGAATTATTTATTATTATGAAATAAAAGTTAAGATTGTTTATTTTTCAATATTTCTTTTTCTCGTGGTATGCCCTGAAGCATGGTTGGATGATAACATTTATTTTAGTTTTAGCACAGATATGACACCTTCGACGTGGATTTTTGCACTTTGGCGTAGATGGAATGTTTATCTTTTCATGATTTAAATATTTTTTTGGTATAAATCTTGTAGGGTTGTCAGCAGAAGTAGTGGGGCATTGAACTTTGTTGAGCATTACTTTTTTCGAATTTTTCTCAATCAATTGCCGAAAAACAGCTAGCTGAAATTCAGCCAGACTAACCGATTTAGATGTAACAAGTTTGTACAAAATATGGGCGTTGAGCAAATACAAATCTATTACATGGAAAAACACCTTCTTGTACCATTTGACGGACTTTCTCATGCAATTTAATCCACTTAGCATCATGTCCGCTTTGTCTACCAAACCCATACATTTGTTGTAATCGATTACGCACTTGGGTTTTTGTATGGCTTCACCGGTTGACCTGTTTACTTTTCCAGTACAATCTTTTGAATCGTCATGAAGAGTGGTAAGCATGTGCACGTCGCGCCGATCACAACATTTCAGCGCCAGCAATTTTCTATTGTTAAAAGATTCCACTTCTCGCTTTTTCAATTTTTTAAACTTTGGCATGCCTTTTCGGTTTTTACGCACTGTTCCACAAGCATTTGTTTTGTTTTCATATAATCTTTTAAAGAGTTCAGGGCTAGTGTACCAGTTATCACAAAACAAACTGTGTCCTTTTCCGATATAATTATTTAACAGAGTTGTGACCACTGAACCAGATATACCGAGTCCCATTTCATTGTCAATTTCAGTTTGAGATCCTGTATAAATTATGAAATCTAATATATATCCAGTCATCACGTCACAGAGTACAAACATTTTTATTCCAAATCTATGCCGTTTTGACGGGATATATTGTTTGAAAACCAAGCGCCCTTTGAAAGCAATTATGCTTTCATCTATGCAGAGATTCTGAAGAGGTGCGAAGGTTTCTTTAAATATTTTTCTGGTAAAATCAATCAAAATTTTTATTTTATGCAGTCTATCTGATGATTTTGATGCGTTGTCACTAAAATGTAGCATCTGTAAAATGAGCTCAAATCGG
Organism: Odontocerum albicorne; assembly: GCA_949825065.1. NCBI lineage: Eukaryota > Metazoa > Arthropoda > Insecta > Trichoptera > Odontoceridae > Odontocerum > Odontocerum albicorne. Next base: position 14,949,419 of record OX463838.1, read on the forward strand.
TCCCTAGACATTGTTTGCCCGAAAATAGGACTCAGCAGAAGAGGATCTGTTGACCAGTGCTCCTCGATGGTAAGATGACGATTCCTCGTCATTAACATTGTAACTGCTACAAATATGTACATTTCGTAAATAAATGTATCATACCATCTTCTTATCCTTGATTTATCTCCAAAACTTTTATTATTAACTTCTTGTTGATAAAAACTATTCGTTTCGTCAACAATTTTGCTAGTTATATCTTCATTGAGAAAATGTTCAAAATAGTCAAGTTCGGTGGAGTTTTCAGAAAACGTAATGTCTGGATTCACTCCTGAAAATGCGTTGAAATTATGAATAACCGGAATATGTGAACCCGAAAGCCACGAAGATGAATACGTTTCTGTAGACGATTCACCGCCAAATCCAACATTTTCATCATTATCAGAATCAATAACATCACTAAGGTTCGAAATATTATCGTCTTCACTAACACTTGATCCGTAATTTGACCCAAGTTCACATACGTAATCGCCAATTTCTTCTTCACTTAGACCACGTTTAGTCATAATGAATATAACGTGTTAAAAATAATAAAACAGAAAATTTAAAATTTATTGATTTCAAATACAAATATCAAATTTGAAATCAAAACACTAAAAACTGACAATAACTAAACGAACCATACACAATTATATAGTCACTAATTAAAAATATTTGAAAAGAAATAAAAAAAATCAGATTGAATGCTGCTCGTATATAAAATATTTAGTAATGTTTACGTAAGCGAGAGACGCGCCAGGTATCACTGGACCGCGCCAGTGTCGTGTGTCACATACTGTTCACACATATTGTCATGCGTCATACATACGACGCGATAGTAGGAAATAAATATTTGAGAAACAATCTGCGCTCTGTTTATTCAAAAATATTTCATAAACTAATACATTATTTGACAAGGTTTCGAGATATGTCGCTAGAATAAAGATTATTTTAAATTTTAGTTTAGTTTTTATCCCGGTTTTGTGTCATTCTTTATAAGTATTTGTCGTTTCAAATTTGAGTTGTCGTCAGATCACAGACGTCTGTGCGCTTAGCGGTCTAATGTTGTCAAATCAAATCACAGGCGTTTGGGCGCGCCGCGGGGAAAGAGTTAAAGGGACACATATAAATTCTCTTCAATTGAGCAATTAGAAACTCCTTTGCATACCAACACACCACATCTCATTTTACACACGTTCATTTGCGGTCCACTTGGCGTAACTGTCGAAGAGCTATCAAATATTCACTCTCCTTATTCATATTCAAGAGAGAATTGAAAATATATTACATTACTCAGAGTATCCTTTTATCCTAATTTTATTCGATGTCCCTTCCTTACCCTTGAACGAATTCTTTTCCTCTGCTCCTACCATTATTGTTTAGAGATTAGTTATTTATATTTTTTTTACTTAAATAAAAAAAATTTTTTTATTCAATTTTAACTTATCTAGTGTAAGCTGGTTGGTTGAAAGAAGTAGCTGTATAGCCCACCAGATGTAACATGTAAAACTATGTGCACAAAAGAATAAATAAATATACATACTATTTATATATGATAGCCCTCTTAATAATAGACATTAACACTCACCACATTGAGGAAATGAACACCTCCAGAAATATCTATTAACTGTAATATGAAAAATAAAATAAAAATTTAAAGTTCATTTAATTCATATATGTATCTTCATGTTGTGGTGGGTGCTGTATTTACTTTTGCTTTAAGGCTAAACGTCGAGTATACCGCAAAGCTCTGGAACATATACCAAACTCTGTGCGTTTGTGGAAAGCTGCTGTGGAATTGGAAAATCCTGAAGATGCAAGGATTCTTCTCTCCAGAGCTGTGGAGTGTTGCCCAACAAGTGTAGAACTTTGGCTAGCCCTTGCAAGATTAGAGACATATGAAAATGCAAGGAAAGTACTGAACAAAGCCAGAGAAAACATCCCTACTGATAGGCAGATTTGGGTCACTGCAGCCAAATTAGAGGAAGCAAATGGTAACTTTATACATTTCACCTTTAGTTTCTTGATTTTATTTTTAAAACCATCACAAATATTTTTTGCATTGGGTGCTTTTCAAATCAATTATGTTAAGGATTATTATTTGTATAAATTTTTAAGCTATAGTCGTAAGTAATATTAAAGTCAAGGAATGTTGTACATTTATTATATTTCAAAATATTTTAGGTAATATCAATATGGTTGAGAAGATTATCGACAGAGCTATCAGCTCTTTGAGTTCAAACGGTGTTGAAATTAATAGAGAACATTGGTTCAAAGAGGCTATGGAAGCTGAAAAATCAGGCGCAACACAAACATGCCAGGTATTTTTTAACACATCAATTTTATTGATATAAAGTTAATGCTTGTCAAATATGTATAATACTCTATTTAATGAATATTTTTTCACATAATTTATAGTAAAAACAATAATCTAAAATAATTTTGAATATATGTTAGGTCATTGTGCGATCTATTATTGGACACGGGGTAGAACCAGAAGACCAGAAACACACTTGGATGGAGGATGCTGAACATGTAAGTTAAGGGCAATCTTCATTTGTATTATGATATCAAATTCAGAGTAAGAATCTAGATTGAACAAATCTTTGTAAAGCAAAATATTTGTTGAACTAGGAATAAATTTAGCGCTCTTTCATAGCCACAATTATGATCTGCTCAAAAGAATTTTATGTTAGGTAGCTATTAAGCACTAGGACAACAGTAAATTCAGATGAAAATATGCCTCAAATTAAAACCAGTTCGGGAACTGCTAGGAAAAATAGAACACTAGATGCTTTCTCGCTTATCGAAAATATGCAAACCACTAGGTGATAGCACTGCTATCTTATAGATTCTCATTTTCTTAGCATTTATTAAATAATTGTTTTCTATACAAAATTAGAAGAATCATTAGAATTTTAGTTTTATTTTGTTACTAATATTTGGCTTCATATATATTTAGTGTCCATAAAATTTATTAAAAATAAAAATCTACTTAAATTATAATCTTTTATTATTTACGGAGGGAATTTTTTCTAAATACATCATTGTTTTTGATAATTTTAGTGCACAAGTCAAGGTGCTGTAGAATGTGCAAGAGCAGTATATGGCCATGCACTAAGTGTATTCCCGTCAAAGAAATCCATCTGGCTCCGTGCTGCACATCTGGAGAGGTCTCACGGTACCAGGGCCACTCTGGAGGCCCTGCTGCAGAGGGCCGTAGCACATTGTCCCAAATCTGAAGTACTTTGGCTAATGGGTGCCAAATCCAAATGGATGGCGGGTAATTAAATTTTGTCTCTTCTATTTGAATATTCTATACATTTTAATAATATAGTAAGTACATTATTTTCCACTCTCAAATGTTAACTGGAAGACCCAAAGGAGCTGTGTACCATTTTTACATAATTTGAGTTTTTGTATAACATGTTATAATAAAATTACTTAGTACTTGATCAAAATATAGTGAACAATCTTTTTGAAAATAGTCATTTTCCATTTTATTGTGACTATTTTCATTCAAATGTTATATGTATAATATATTCCCCAACTTTGATGTATGAAAGTGAAACGTGGACAAGGAAAAATTCATGGGGTGATAAGACATAAATGTGAACTTAAGGCTGATATTAAGTTAGATGAAGAAGAGCACTCTGAGACGGTTCCAGCATGTAGAATGAATCAGTGAAGAAAGACTAATAAAACAAATATACAGTCAAATGTGAGTGGAAAGTTTGGTAGAGGAAAACCAAAGACAGTATCGTTGGATCAAGTAAATGATATTTAGAAAGAATTAAATGTAAAAAGTCAGAGAAACCATGAAATTGTGTAAGAAAGTGTATGAATGTAGAAGAGGCGAATAATGTGTGTTGCGATAGGAAAGTTTGGTAATCTGTACTCTCTGTTTACTTCGACAGGGAAACAACGTGATGCTATTTATATATTCCCCAATTTCAGTGTTATTTTCACCATTTTGCAGGTGATGTTCCAGCAGCTCGTGGAATATTGTCGTTGGCCTTCCAGGCTAATCCCAACTCGGAGGAAATTTGGTTGGCTGCTGTCAAACTCGAGAGTGAGAACAAGGAATATGATAGAGCTCGTCGACTTTTAGCTAAGGCAAGAGCTTCAGCTCCTACTCCCAGGGTAAGCATATCAAATCTAATTTAATTTTAATAGATTCCAAGGTAAGCATATCAAATCTAATTTAATTTTAATAGATTCCAAGGTAAGCATATCAAATCTAATTTAGATAGCACCTGTACGTGTTTGAGATGATTGTGTGCAAACTATTTTACAGTCTTAGCAGTTAAAAACTAAATACTGATAGCAAAAAAAAAAAAAATTCGAAGATGATTCAAGTTCTTATACCCCTCTTAGAATGTTGTTACAATGCTGCCGAATTAATCACTACACTTTTATGTATTTTTAATACACTTACACAATAATTTATTCTAATATTTTCTTCAGTTGGATTTTAGGTTATTTGTTTAGTCAGAGTAATTGTATTTTTGATTCTTAGTTTTTAAATATGTAAATTAAATAAATATGTATACTGTTATTCTTATGAACCCCTTTTTTTAGGTAATGATGAAATCAGCAAAACTTGAATGGGCGTTGAGCAATTTAGATGTTGCACTTGAATTGTTGGGTGAAGCCATCAAAGTTTACCCTGATTTCCCTAAACTAGTTATGATGAAAGGGCAAATTGAAGAACAACTAGAACAATTAGACAATGCTTATGCAACTTACAATGCTGGGGTATGACATTTTTTGTTATCTTATTTTTATAATATATTATATATAGTGAAACCTTTTAAAATGTATTTCAAGGGGACACATGAAAGTTTTTTAAGAAGTTAGTATCGAAACCCTAATCATTTAACTTAAAATTTCATATCAAATATAAAAACAATACATAGAAGTTTGAGTTATGCTTATTTCCAATTTAAAATAAAATATTAGTGTTATTCATATTTAGAAATAAAAACTGGCCCAGTTCTTGGGTTACAGCCACTTTTACAACCTCACACTAGATTTGTTCACTATTGAACAAATGAAACCCTTTCAATATTGATATTGAACAAATGAAACCCTTTCAAAACATGGAATGATAAATAAAATATGCTTATATACAGATTTTTAGAAGAGGAGTAGAACTTTGAGGTCGATTAATCTTCATCAAATAAATTGGTTGTTCCAAATTGACCCAAAAAAGCGGGGTATTATGACAGTGCTTTTGCCATTACTGGTTCTGTGGCATGGAAGGACTGCCTCTAAGAGTTAGAGATATGGTTGATGTGTGCAGCTTTAGGAAGTACTCCTAAAGCTGCACACACCAACCATATCTCTAACTCTTAGAGGCAGACTTCAAGTACTTGAAGACAACCCTTTTGGGAGTTCTTATTAAAATTTATGATTTTATATGAACATTACACACATACACTGCAGATGTCGAGATGTACCTAATCTAATGGCCGTAGTCACACCTTCCTATCATTACACTCAACTTATATGTATATATTTATTTCGTAATATTTTTTATCTGTCAATAGTATACTCAAGAAAATGTTGCATGGTCCCTGTGACATTTGAAATGTCATGTCTAAAAGAGGTTGGGATAAAATTGTTTTTTTTTTACAAATCGAATAGTTTTTTTTTAAATCGAAAAATTGTTTTTCTCTAAACTGACATTTTAATTCCTAATTTTCATTATATTGACTTTCTAATGTATTGTATGATTTGTATCTATCTTTAAATAGATATCCACTATGAATTAATACTAATTATGAACATTAATTTTATGTATAAAAAAAATTGAAATTCCAATTAACGTTACCCCATCCCTAGCCAATGCAGACTAACGTAGTGACTTTTGATGAACGTCGCCAAATATTTGATTTTAACAAACTGACATATTTTTGCTAATTTGTAACAAGATGTATTCATTTATCATTATTGTTAGTTTTTTGTAATGTATTTACCTAAATAACTTGCTATTTATTAGAATCGAGGCTTACATTAAAGTTAATAAAATAATTAAAATTACTAAATGTCGTTACAAGGTTGTATTGGGGCAAATTTGTGAAACGTCAAGGGACCATGCTACATTTTCTTTAGTATAGTGAGTTCAAATCATGAGTAGCGCCATTGAGGAGTCTGCTCTCTAAATGGTGCTATATAAATTATCATTTTATGATTATTATTATTCACATCCGATGAAAATTACTTGGCATAGTGAGAAAATATCTTAAGTGGGTTCTCTGTAATCAATGTGTCTTTATGTATTAAATTATTCTATTGAAATGATTAGTATTTTAATTTCGTATTATTTATTTGTAGTTGAAACAAAATCCTAATTCAGTTTCACTGTGGACCCTGCTATCAAATTTGGAAGAGAAACGGGGACTCATTACTAAAACTAGATCCGTCTTGGAAAAAGCTAGATTAAAGAATTCTAAAATTCCTGAATTATGGTATGTTTTTTTTTTCATTTTTAATCAGTCTACATTTTGTATTCATTATTCATTTTAATTTTTTCACACCTGTTTATTACGAAATTAATTTTAGGTTAGAAGCTATTCGTGTGGAAATTAGAGGAAAACAAACAGAAATTGCCAACTCGTTAATGGCTAGAGCGCTACAAGAGTGTCCTAATTCTGGTTTGCTGTGGGCAGAGGCAATATTTTTGGAAGCTAGACCTCAAAGAAAAACTAAAAGTGTGAGAAAATCTTTTGATTTATTATTTTACTCGCTTTGAATGTCAAAATATAAATTTCATAACAGTTATGTCATTTTGTTTTAAATATTATATTTTATAAATAGTTTAAAATTTCATATTGTATTAGAATTTTTATCTTTTGATGATAATTGTAAGCTGCAATAATGAATATCTATTTTCAGGTTGATGCCTTGAAAAAATGTGAGCACGATGCGCATGTGCTGTTAGCAGTTTCAAAACTATTTTGGTGTGAACGAAAAAACCAAAAATGTAGAGATTGGTTCAATAGAACAGTGAGTTATTTATTTGTTCAAGAAATTTCAATACATTTCACCACATAAAACTAACATTCATTATACTTATATTTCTTTTCCCCATTTTATAAATAGGATTATTATTTAATTGTACTAACATGATCCTTGGTTTAATAATATTGAAAACTGAAAAACCCAATATATTAAAAATATTGAGAAATAAGACTCGATTTTCTTGGCGCCATAACGGCGACACTCGAGTAATACGGCATACCATGCATGCCGCCTCTATGGCGGCATTCGAGTGCAAAAGGCTAAACATAAATATTACCCGTTCTAAATCTCCGGAAACACTTCTTGCACATTGAATTATGTACTGCAGCGGTTCCCAAATCAGGATCCCAGAGAGTCCACGTTTTTTTTTGGAAATTATAATACTTCAATTTTATTAGAAAATATCTTCTTCACACAACCAAATCACATTCAGTACTACTTTCATTCAAGAAACCCCATCTCTACATGTTCATCCCGCATATAATCATCATCCCTACTCGAAGTCTGTTCATGACTCTCCAAGTAAACCAAGACAGCTGGTGACCTCATATTTTAGTCAGAGTTCTATCCAGTCATCAGATGTTTTTTGTTTCCTTTTCAGAGAATGTACTTTATCTGGAAGAATTGTCCAGTACTTGTACTCTCTTTGTGAAAGTATTCCAAGATTTCAATCTCGATATTGCTGACTGATGACCATACAAGGGATGTCTTAGGCCTTGAACTTACTTTATTAACAGCTTTGTCAACTAAATATCATTGAATGATCTTTGTTATTCTTTTATTTTATTATATTGGAATTTTTTCAGGTTAAAATTGACCCTGATTTTGGAGACGCATGGGCATACTTTTACAAATTTGAAGTAATGTATGGCACGGAGGCGCAACAAGAAGATGTCAAGAATAGATGTAAAGCTGCAGAGCCACACCACGGGGAGCAGTGGTGTAAAGTGTCTAAGAACATTACCAATTGGTGTCTGAACACTGAGCAAATATTGTTACTGGTTGCTAAAGATCTGCCAGTACCCACATAAAATATACCATAATAGTGTACGTGTTTCATAGTAATAATATTTCAAATAGCGAATAAAAGAAAGAAAAAGATTAGTTGTTTGTATTTTGTCGTGAATATGAGATAAAACTAACTACCACATGAATTCTTAAAACGCTCTGAAGTAATTAAATTCGTATTTTAATTTGAAAAAATATTTTTGTTTAAAAAAATATAAAAAATGTGTAATATATATTTTTCATTATTAATGTGTTTATCTCAATTTAATGTTAAACAGATTAACAGTGCAAATAAAATATTGTTTATTGAAAATGATTTGATTTTTTTAATAAATTCACTCGATACATATATCACACCTAACCAAATATTTTCCATACATTAGTATCAAGGTTAGTTAATGAACATACCATGTCTGTAAATATGAAACCGGAATTTGCTCATAGATGGCTCTAGTTGTCAATGTAGTGACTCAAACCGCGTCATTGGCGCCTTTTTCTTGTGTTTACATTTGTCAAAGACTTAACTCACAACAATACAAGTTTAATACAACTTTGTTTTCATAGCGTTGAACATGTCTGTTTTTGTGCCTGAAAACTACAATTTGCGGAGAGCATTGATTTTCTGTTATCATTTGAAGAAAACAGCTCCAGAATCGCATTGAATGCTTGTCGAAGCTTACGGTAAGCATGCTCTTGGTAAATCACAGTGCTTTGAGTGGTTTAAAAAATTCAAAAGTGGCGATTTTGACATGAGAAACGAAGAACGTGGAAGACCACCGAGAAAGTTTGAAGACGCCGAATTGCAAGCATTGTTGGATGAAGATGACGCTCAAACGCAACAACAACTCGTGGATCAATTAAATGTAACACGAGAAGTCGTCTCCATACGTTTGAAAGCATGGGAAAGATCCAGAATGTGGGAAAATGGGTTCCACATGAACTGAATGAAAGACAGCAGGAAAACCGAAAAACCACTTTCAAAATGCTGCTCGCCAGGTACAAAAGAAAATCATTTCTCCATCGAATTGTGACTGAGGATGAAAAATGAATATATTTTGAGAATCCTAAGCGTAAAAGATCATGGGTAACTCCAAGCAAACCAGCGACATCGACTGCAAGGCTAAATCAATATGGACGGAGGACAATGCTCTGTATTTGGTGGGATCCGAAGGGTGTTATCTATTATGAGCTGCTAAAACCTGGCGAAACTGTTAATACTGAACGCTACCGACAACAAATGATGGATTTGAACCAAGTATTGCGTGAAAAATGACCAGAATATCAAAAGAGGCAACACAAAGTGATTTTGCTTCATGATAATGCACCATCGCACACAGCAAAACCGGTCAAGGAAACGATTGAGGTGTTTAGTTGGCAAATACTTTCACAATTACTCACAAGACTTGGCTCCATCCGATTACTACTTATTTGCATCGATGGGACACGCACTTGTTGAGCACCGCTTCACTTCTTACGAAAATGGCTCGATGATTGGTGTGCCTAAGAGCAACAGTTTTTTTGACGTGGCATCCACAAATTGCCAGAGAGATGGGAAAAATGTGTATCTAGCGATGGGCAATACTTTGAATAAAATATTTTTTACCATTTTGATACAATAAATGTGTATTTTCTATAAAAAAATTCCTGTTTCAATTTTACAGACCTGATAAATACCTAAATAAATTATATATTTGTATTATTTTGCATACATATTACATGTTAAAAATAAATGTGTAGGTTTTATTTTAATTTTTGTCTGTATATAATATTATATCACTATCATTTTAGGTCATATTTCAATAAGATTTTTATATTTTGATATGAATCTTCTTCTTCATGTCGGAAATCGAGAAAGTTGCTATTAGTAAACAACTGAAGAGTTAAACTCATAAACCACTCAAGACCCAAAAAATACGTAGAGTTATAAGAAAAAAACTGCACATTTTCTACAAAACATGTTATTTGTGAAAAATAAAAAAACATACAAATTATATAAAGTTATTTTTATAGTTTGAATTCACATATATGCCATTTATGGGTATATTGTCGCTTGTTGATAAGACTGTTTTTCCATAAAAAAAATAAAAATCAAAAACATGGTTGTTATGTGGTTTATGAGTTTTACTCTTCAATTATGTTTTATTATTATTTCTTTCATGATTTATATAAAAAAGCTAACAGGCCACACAAAACATCTTTACGGACCATATGCGGCTCGCGGGCCATAGGTTGGCCATGCCTGCTGCAGATGCTCTAAGACAGTGATGGCCACTATCTTTTACACTTTTAAAATGTAAACCTAACAACATTACAATGTTTCTTGCACTGTTACTTAGTTTTTTATTAGAATACTTTGACCATTAGCAGCTAATGTACATTTTCACTGGTGATCAACTTTAAATCATCACACCATCCACCTTATGGATACCACTGTTCTAAGACATTAGTGGGACATGCTGTGCTGGAGACTATGTAACTATCAAATATCCATAAAGTATCTGCAAATCATAGTACCTTATCAGCAAAACTTATCACCAAGAATGCATACTACGAGCCCTGGACAATGTGGGCATAGTATATCGTAAAACCTAAAACCAGACGATTCTAGCAAATGCAAATAAAACTGATAGAGGATTGGGCTTGAGATCAATAACTTCACATCAGAAAAAAACTAATAATACAAAACCTAAAGGAAAAATAGCCTGAGTGAGTTTGTAGACAGAAATTATGACAGATCTGAAGGCAGCCAAGGCACATTCTGAGTTGTAGTGCTGATGATGGATTTATTGATGAAACAAATTTTAATATTAGAAGAGATCTTTTTTCAAATAGTTTCTCTAAATATATTTGAAATATGGATATTAGGTTATTCAGAAAATAATGTTGTTTTATTGTGGTAGTGAGTTTTGACTTAGTTATGATCTACCTGTCGTATCACCATCAGTTTGTCAACATCTGAATTGTACATTTCAATATAAGAAATACAAATAAAAATCACTCATTCATGATGGTAGAATTTATACCGAAAGAAGAATTCATACGAAATTGCATATTATTTGAATTTCTGAAAAAAAACTCGGAAACGTATGACTTAGCTATCTTTCTGTTCATTTTTAATACCTCTTTTATGAATACCATGAGATTTAAATTAAAAAAGTTTAACAGTCTCTTTTCCATCAATCACTTATGTTATCCCTGTACAATCCCACCATATTCACAGAACCTGTTTTGCAGTCACTCTTGGGTTTCACTACCTGCTTCTTTGACAACCATTGTTTTTTATGCCAATGATTGTCTTAAAGCACCCACTTTTCATCTCTAGTCACCAGGCGGTGTAAAAACATTGTTTCTTCAAGATCCAGGATATCTTTGCAAATGTGTACTTCCGATGATTTGTTCCCGTTGCTCAGTTAGTGTAGACTCTATTAATCCTGCCTTCAAACCCTTGAGATTTTTTTTCATATAATGTATTATAGATTCGGAGTATCCGAGCTTTTCTGCGAGCTGATGAACAGTATGGGTCGAGTTATCTTCAATTTCCACAGTTAAGACGTGTCATCCACTTTAGCAGGTTTTCCACAAGCACTATTTTTTTTTATCAAAATCTATTTAAATTTCTTGAACCACCTTTGGTACCTACGAACATCTAATACGTCACAAATGTTTTTTTATGCAATAGTTGCAATTTTTTTTAAGAAACTCATAATATGCAATTCCGGTATAAATTATGCCATCGTGGATGAGTGATTTTATTTATATTCATTATGTCAAAATGCACAATTCAGATGTTGACAAACCGAGATTTAACAAAACTTGGTGACACAACGACAGGCAGAGTGCACCATCATCAAAACTCACTAACACCATAAAACAACATTATTTTCCAAACAACGTAATATTTTACTTAAATATGTTAATTGTATTGTATATTTGAATTTAATTTGATCTCCGTATGAATTATACATATATAATAAAACCATGAATTAAGTTAATACTGAGCCACTATCCATCTACTCAAAGATATATAATATCAAAGTGTGATTGTGTTTATTCATAAATGATGTAATGTTTTAATGTAACAGTAAATTGAAAGAGATTACTCTATTATGATTGTTTACATAAAGGTTAAAACTGGATATTTGAACTTAAAAGTGCAGTTTGTTTTCTTATTTACCTTCAAGAAAACAACACAGTAAGTAACTATAGTTGTTCAACAACAATGTGCTATTTGTATTCATATTATGTATTTGAATTAAATTTATTGTAAATTGCTGATTGGTGCATAAATAAAATACATATTATATACTAGGCGTATCCAGAAAGTAAGTGTACTGAGGCTCTCACGACCGGATGGATCTTATTTTCGACATGTTGGCTACACTTCCGTGTAGCCTGACCCTTCCCCTCCGCAACGAGACCGGTTCGAGGTCAGTACGTTGAGAAGTGTCGACGCGACAACACGTTTCGTGAAAAATGTCAATCCAATCTCCCGCCAAGTGCGAAATAAATAATGCCGGGCAAGAGTTTTTAAGGCGCTGCAAACTCCATGGAGATGAATTTCTCCGCTCCATCGTTACTGGAGATGAAACTTGGGTTGCACCCTACACGCCTGAAACCAAAAGGCAGTCTTAACAGTGGCATCACATCTCTTCACCCCCCGCCAAAAAGTTCAAAACCACAATTTCAGCCAAGAAAATCATGGCATCCGTGTTTTGGGACTGTCAAGGCATAATTTTAATTGAATATATGCCTCAAGGGGAGACCATCAACTCTGCAAGATACTGTGAGACCCTAAAAAAATTGCGGAGGGCGATTCAGAACAAGAGGAAAGGCATGCTGACAAAGGGAGTCTGCCTGCTGCACGACAATGCCAGACCACACACGGCCAACGCCACGAAGGAACTGCTCGCCTCGTTTAAATGGGATGTCCTGAACCATCCCGCGCATTCCCCTGACCTAGCACCTTCAGATTACTATCTCTTTACCTCTCTGAAGCTGCAAATGGGTGGAAAAAGGTTTTCAACCGATAAGGAGGTAAAGGAGGAGGTGGAGAAGTGGACGGAGGGGTTGGCGGGAAACTACTTCGAGGAAGGCATCAAAAAGTTGATACCCCGCTTCACCACCTGCATTGAGAGGAATGGCGACTATGTCGAAAAATAGCTTACATATGTACTACGGTAACCACGTAATTTTTTTGTTTAAATAAAAAAAATTGTAACCTACAAAAATTCAGTACACTTACTTTCTGGATATGCCTCGTATATTTCATCTCAGACATATTTCCTGTTGATAATTTTTAGAACAAATGAGTGAAGACAATTTTTACTGTTTTGTTTATCTAATAATAAAATTATATAGCGCTGCTTACAGAGCAGAATCTCCTCAAGGGCACACTAATGGTTTGAACCTACTATTGACAGATTAAAAATATAAAAAAAATAAAAATAAGCTGAATGCAAGAATAGGAAGGTTATGGGTTATGACCCTGCTTGTTATGAGTTATGGTTATGACCCTATGATTGAGTACTTCCTGCATCTGCATAGAAAAATATATGAGGTCAAGGCGTAGTTGATTAGACTGATATTTTGAATGTATAAAAGGAACATTGATTAATCACATTAAAACTTTATTTTACCTAAGACAATGCATTTTCACTGAGTGATGAGGCGAGCTAATGCTAGTTTATTTGGTTAATAAGGATGCTGAATATATCATTATGGGACCGAAATACGAATGAATGGATAAGACAAAAGTCACAGACACTGCTGTGAGGGTCACTTCCCAGTGGTGGAACTGAGCAGGGCACATTTCTAGATCTATTGATGATAAATTGACCCAGAAACGGGAAAGAAGTGTGGAACCATCCCTAGTAAGACGATTTGATGACATCAGAAAAGTGGCTGAGAGCAACTGGAAACATTGTGTCTAAGATAGGAATGAATGGAGGAGAAAGGAGTTCTTTATCCAACACTGAATCAACCAGGCTAATAATGATAATGTCTATGCTGACAAATATAATCTTTCGGGAAAAAGTTTCGAGCATTCTTTCATATGCCACCCAATTAAAATGTGTATTAAAATGCTTCAAATTTGTTCATATTGAATAATTATCATTTAGCTAAATAAAAAAACTAATTTTTACAAAACCAATCTGTTAAGGAAGGAAAAATTTTAAAATTTGATTTATATCAAAAGTAATACTTCTGCTATGAGCATTATACCTTTGTAATATATTATTTTGGAGAATTCTCCAATTAAATTAATTTTAGTTATCTTATTTAAACATGTGCCTGTACATTCAAATCAACATATAAAAAAAAACAATAATTGACTAAATATATAGAATAATTTGATAAATATTAATTTGCTCTCGAGTTCCTCATTGTCAATAAAAGGAAAGTTCTGACAAGGATATCTCTTGATGTAAATAATAAAATTATTGAGTGAGTCTAATAAAATAAATATCTATGATGCTGACTGAATGATCAATGGGACCATTTTCAAGAGATCAAAGTAAGAACAGAGATGACATGAAGCTACTTCTTCAAGATGTAGAATCTCCTCTGCAATAAGAATTTCAATCTCAACTCACATATGTAAATTTTACTTTGCTACATATTCGCTGTACTTCTTGATCTCAGACCACCACAAAAAAAACTCAATGCTTTTGAAATGTGAAGGAATGCTGGGAGTCTCTGGAATTGATAAAGTCCTTAATTATGACATCTTGAAATGGATGAATGAAAATAGAGAAGTATTATCCACCGTCAAAAGGCGAAAGTCTGAATACTTTGAACATTATAATGCGAGGATAAACATATGAAATCCTTCAACTGATATTGCAGGGGAAAATTCAAGGGAAAAGAAGTGTGGGAAGAAGAAGCATCTCGTGGTTGAAGAACTTGTGGTAGTGGTTTCACTGTGGTGTCATATCTTTAAACAGGGCTGCTACCTCGAAGTGAAGATAGTCATGCTCATCGCCAGCCTCTTAGGAGAGGAGAGGAGCTTTAAAGAAGAAGAAGTTCTTCATTCCTACAATGATGGTGTGATATATATAACACATCACTTTTCAAAGCGTAGAGTTAAAAGCAAAATGCCACAAGACCTAATATGAACATTTGGAAAACAAATAAAAGAGCTATAAAAATTAATGTGAAAGCCCCACTCTCTACGAGTATACATAAGATCTACTTATATGTTTATATTCCTATACACATGATGCAGAAAAAAATTGCAGTAAAACCAGTATTATTAAACCTATTTTGAAAAAGTAGCTCTGTTACAGCTACTTTTCAATACAAAGTAGCATGATTCAAAAAGTCAAGCATAAAGTAGTAATGGGACTACTTTACAGCTACTTTTACAATAAAGTAACCTACATTTAGCGTATTTTTAACAACACAGTATTAACATATTTTTACCATATGCTCCATTCTGAGAGCTATGGAAAAATATTTAAAAATATAATTTTATTTTTACTGTCCTTTTCTTTTCTGTAACATTGATAAGAGAGACTGTTCACTTTACTAAAAAAAAAAACATTTTTTTATATAATTAGACATACATATATTTTTTTAATATTCATGTTATATTGTGTAAATTCAGCAAATTAACAATGTGATGAAATCATAATATAAACTTTTCTTTACATTGCAATGTTGTAGCCAAGTGGATATTATTGATTTTTAATATCTGAACAGGATTGGATATTCCTGAGCATGCCCAGTGAAGACTCCACAGGTAACATATGACATTTCTGTTTGACTTGTCACAAATTGTGAGTCACAAAAACATATGGGATCCACAATTTATCCCTTAATCATTACTAATTGTTATTCATGTACTTTCACATGATGTTTTAGAAATATGTAAATTCTTAATATCATTGAATTATTCTGTTCAAGAGACACATCGTTTTATTGTGGTCCTTGAAAATAAGCCATCATTTTAATGGTGTCCGAATAAAATGTGTATTGGAAAAATCTGAAAATGGAAGAATTACTTTTGGATATTATGAAAGAGGCCAATGGGCCTAAAGGAACACATTTGAGAAAAGCTTGCCAACAGGCTTATGGTGAGTTGACTGATTTTATCATCTGCAATAATATTAAAGAAAAAACAATAAGGTATAATATGTAAGATTATTTTTCCAATGTTTACATGGAATGTATTTCAGATTTGCTATGTACCCAGCAAGGAACTACCCGAGATCCTTCTTATGAATTAAGGAAAGTATGCTTCCTCCCTTTGCAGATTGCCCTTGAGACAAAAAAACCTAAATTGGTTTCTCTTGCTTTGAATGGATTCCATGTAAGTTTTCCTCTACTTGCTGTTTTTATTGAATACTTTAAAAAAAAATCACATTTTCTGATATTTTTGTAAAACTGCTGATTGTAAAAACTTCAAGTATTTTCTTTCTTAGTTTCTGCATTCTACAGTATTTTCAACATTTTCCAAAATTTCCAATTAACTCATCAATAATATTATTTGAATGTTTTTATTATCAATATGATCAACACGCAGCATAAATGCTGATAAGATTTATGTTAAGTTTACTATCATATATACATTTTGTATTTATAATTTTTTCTTTAACAAGTCAAGTAATGAAAAACCCCTTATAATATTGTGCAAAAAGCTCAAATGATCAAAAGCAGAGAAAGTATAATTTGTGTATCGCTAGCATGTGATGACCACTTAAATCTAAATAAGTTGCAGATTAATATTTATTACTTATGTATACATACATAGCATTATGCTGTTTTCCAATCGGGGTAGACAGAGAGAGGAGACAGCGCTAGACTTTACTATTGTGGATAAAAAAACATATTTCGCCTTTTCTACATCCATACACCTCAAACAATTCTTACAATTTCTCAGACTTTTTATATGTCCTTCCTTCAAAATATCATTCACTTGATCTAACCATATTTTTCTTGGTATTCTGCCACGCCTTCCACTCACATTTGTATGGTTTTTTTGTTTCATTATTTTTTTTTCATTTAATTTGTTCTACATGTCCAAACCATCTGAGAATGCTTTTCTTGATCTTAATTAATAGATCAGCCTTATGTTCACATTCACTCCTAGTCACTTAATTCCATATTCTGTCTCATTTTCACCCCATATATTCTTTTATATCTATAGAATAGGATAATACAATCAAACTGGACAGATTCATTAAGAATACCATATTATCACTGTCTGAAATTACCTGAAAATTTAAGGCAAAATTGAAACCATTCTTTGATATAACATTAGTACAACATTATTTACTTATTTACCAAAATTCATATAAAATGTAATTATATATCATAATGGAAATGGAAATATATTTTCAGAAAATATTACGTGATGACAGATTTCATAGAGGAAATGAACCAGAAGATGATTCTTTGTGGCTTCCGTCTCAATTGCTTTGTGCAACATCGTCCATGGCATATCATTCCCAAGAAACCCAAGTATGTTTTATAAAAATATTATTTACGATTATTATTAATTTAAGCTCAAAATGATTCTTCATTGGCACATAAAAAAGAAAATATTTCAGTAAACACTAGAGCGACACACTCTTTGGACTGTCAATGCCAGAGACAGTCAAATCTGTGAATACCAGAGATACCTGATTAGAAGATTAAAATTAAGTACATTCCACATTAAATTGTTATTGGTGCCACCCCATAAATTAAGAAATATAGCTTTCCAGGAAAAATGTAAAATGTTAAATCTGTTTGAAAACAACACTGTCTTGTGTTCCAAATCTTTCTCCCAATAAGCCTAAAATAATCATTTTATGACCTGCCCCTAGTCAGTCCAGTTCAGCTCTATTGTCCCAATAACAAAATTGTTGCTGCACACTAACAAGTATTATATCACAAATGTAATTTGTCATATCGAAATTGTCTAAATATTCTAATATTCCATCGATGAATAAATAAGATTAATGATTTCTTCATTTAGATTTAAAATTTAATTTATTTAGTGAAACCTTCAGGAAAAAAGATTTCTAGAATTAATTGAAAAAATATAAATGCATAAAAATATGTGTTCATTTCTAATAACATCAGACAACTGAGTGTTTTGAATAATCAATAACAATCTGGTATAAGATATTTAATGAAAATACACAAAGAATTAAATCCTAAACAGCTCTGTAGTTACAGTTCAATATGATATATATGAGTAGGTTCCAAGATGTTAATTTAAAAAATCCAATACTATATTTTTGGTAAAATCTAGTATTAATAATGTTTTTTTGAAAATATTTCATAAATTCTCTCTTCTTCTTTTCTCCTGGCACCACTCCCACATTTTTACTTGAGGTAAGCCCTTCTAGACAACAAGCACCAAGTTTCATGGTCATACCTAGTTCGGATGGTTAATATCCCATATTTTTTGGTACTATTAGGATGCATAGGAATGCCTTTAGGAGGTGTCCATCTCTTATTTTTTAAGGCAAAACCATCTGATAACCTTCCCTTTTTTATAAATAGTGGAGACCATGTCAAAACTCTTTTTGATAATTCCACTTTTTTGTAATTTGTTTATACTTTTTAATTTTTACAATGAAACTTATAAAGTATTGCCCTATTTAACTAGACATATGTTGCCCTAAAGCAGGTAGCTTTCACGGAACAAAAAAAGAAATCAAAGAAACATAAAGAGCAGTCATAAGAATAAAAAACACACTTTAAAAAAGACAAATTAAATCTTATCAATCAAGAAAATATTTGTATCAGAAACATTCAATGTACAAGGGATCATTCACTGATTTGTAGATACAAAAAAGCACTCATAAATCAACAGAAATCAAAGAAACTAAATATGCAATCTAATGGAAACATTTCAAATTATACACATTGGTTATTTTCGACAGGTACACATACTCCGAGTGCTATTAGCACTGGGTCTGCGCAGTGGTGGGGCCCTGAATGGACGGCTGGTACTCTGGCTGGCGGGGCGCTGTGCCGAGGCTGCCATCTCACCTCCTGTGGCAGCTCCTGCTCGTGCAGCTGCTGCAATGACTATCAGGGCATTTTGTCTTTCACTTGGTAAGTACACCTATTCCTTGATTTATGTTGTAATTAAATTCCAAGAAATCTTTCGTAAATTTAGGTAAGATAAGATGATACAAAATTGGAAGATACTTTCCAGAATATAATTGAGATTCAAAACTGAATAAAAGTGCCAAAAAACTTTAAAATGAATGTCTTTACTTAATAAAAATCAATGAAAGGAATAATCAAATATTTTTATTTCTTGGTAAAAATCTATTTTTCGATACACTGGTTAGTATTTGATGTGAGAATGAATGATGTGAAAAAATGTATTGTAGTAACTGACAATTATTCTTTGTTTTACTAGCATGTCTTTCCGCTGATTTCAACAGTCAGTGCTGAACATACTGATTTAAACAAGTGCACAATCATCCAGAAATATAATAAAATATAAATAGAACTCATTCATATGAAACTCGTTACATGATTCATTCAAAGATGTTAACATTTAGATATCTAACTGATTATTTATTCATGTTTTTACATAATTTTACTTACACAATTTATCTATAAACGGTCTATATCAGCCTCGTCCGCTACAACAGTTCAAGAACTTAAAATCAGAAGACTGTTCATCTGTAATTTTGAAAAGCCTTAACGTCTTCCTTCTAACTACCATATACTAAGAATCTGCTTGTGCCCATTTTAATGTTATATTGTCTCACAATGAAATGACATTTAATCAACTCATTCAATCGCTCAACTTCTTTCTATAATCTGTTGAAATATCTTTGACCTGTGAGACAGTTCACTTATTTCATCATCATCCTCATGTGTGTGTGTAGCTCATGACTGAGCATCATGACTCCCATGATTGCCCTTGACGAATCCTGTATATCAATCCGTACACTCCGCAGTTCGAAGAGCTCTTGTTAATGGTAGTCCTGTTGCGTCTCTCACTTGGTCAGTCCAACACATTGGGGCTCTTCCTCTTGTGCATCATACTTCCAAGCTTCCAGTGACCACAAGCCTCTACAAACTTTCTCCTTAGCCATGAGCAATGTGTCAACGAATCAGAGGACTCGTCGTAGGCATATTGTCAACAATCTGTCGGTGACTCTCAGTTACAGAGGCATTAGTTCACCTTGTCTTCCATGGAATTCGTAACGAGTCTACGTCTCTGCACTGTGCATAAATATTGCAAAGACAAGATAACTTATTTTAAAAAGTGCAAAATATTGAGTGTATTATTAAAGTTCATTAATAAATTTTATGTGAGAAATTCAATAATATCTCTATATAAGAGAATTCGTATGTCAATAAAAGTGATGTTTAGTTAGAGTTAGTTTTGGTAGAGTTAAGTATTTTGTATTTTTTGGTTTTACTTTTATGACTAATACTCGTATTTGCTATTTTCAGATGAAGAATGCCAAGAGCTACTAAATGAAGGCTCTCCCCTGGTAAAGAGTAAAGCATCAGCTGTTGCTTGCTTTAGTGAAATCATACCTGTTATGCAGTACCTCTGTAGCAGATTATGCGAAACACAAATGTAAGAAAATTATTTTTTTAATTATATTTGACAAAAATTATACATATATTATACACAATGTCAGAAAAAAGGTAATATATTGCTTTCTTTAATTTTAGGACAACAAAATCAAATGTGACAGCTATATTTTATCTGGAGTGCCTTCTTACTTTGGTGACAAGTCTACCTGAAGTAGTAAACAGTAATACCCATTTCACCAACTTCTTGTGGCAAAAATTCTGTCCAGCACTAATATCATTTTTGGGAACTCCAAGAGTTGATAAAAACATCAAATCCAGGTAAATAATAAATTTCACATACTTTTTCCAATTCTCATTAAACTTTATTCAGTAATTGAAATAGAAATTTTTCTTTTCATTTATTTGAGGTTTTTATTAGTAAAATACGAGTATCATTCATTTCAATATTTCATCAAATGTTCGGAGAAACTTTTTCTACTTATAGATATTCATAATGAATTCCTTAAATAAGAATCCTTAAATTGATGCATTATATTTATATATTATATTTTCACACCCTAAATGAAATTTTGGAGTATGATCGGCTATTTAATGAATGAAAGATGTCTGTGCATGTATTAGTTTATTGTGAGTAAACTGTTGCACTTCAGCAAACCCCACAATCTAGACAGATGAATCCCAAAGTTATATTGGTAAGAAGATTAAACTTCCAAGATGATCAATTTTAATCTGGTGCAGCCCTTTATTATACAAAGATTTATTACTATTTTTGTGTTGCTTAGTAACACTTTAAGAATTGATGATAAGCAGCATATAAACAACAGAAAAAAAAAATTATTCAGATCTAAAATGGTCCAAGAGACCAGACCAGACCAAAAAAACCAGACCGAAAGTGAATTTGCCACAAATCAAACCTAGAGGCTCGCTTACTTAACTTGGCACCATGTAGATGTCAATCAATTTTAGATACCTGCAGAAAAAAATTCAATCCTATGCTCAAAAAGAAAAAATACAGTGCATTTTAAGTGATATTGATGTAATATATTTTTTTCAGAGATGAAGGTCATGGAGTGGATGATTCAGGACGAGGCTCTGGATCTCTGGCAAGTGCACCAAGTTTCAACAGTCAGCAAGCTAAAACTGTTTATAGGTATGATCAATATTAATTTTTCAATTGACATATTTGTGAGTAAAACATTTTTAATAACAGAGAAAATGTTGCACCCAATACCTCGCCTTGAAAATACAGTTAACTCTTAATTATCCAGAGTTGAAGGGAAAAAAATTAATCCAGATAAAAAAACTCATCAACGACTTTACCAGCAACCCTTTTTAATTTTTGTAGTTATTTAAATTTTTTGATCTTTAGTAAAAACAACTCTTTTACTTTTAGAAATAGTCACTAAGGATTTTAATAAAATATAAATTATTAAAACCTGTTATAAGATACGAAAACACAAACTGATGACACCACGGCTCGAAAACTTACCAAAGAATATTACAAAGTCATGAAAAAAATATGCATAAAACTAGATCACACTACATGACAAAATATATTTTATAAAATTGAGAATATTTAATACAAATATAAATAAATAAAAAAGGCAATTATAAATCAATCACTATGTATGCTTAATTTACGATTTGATGTATATGCACGTCCGCTTGCATCAAAAGTAAACACTAAATCTAAGCACCTCCAAATAATAATTTGCATTAGCAGTTAATGATGTGTTTGCAATTTTGCCAGTTTTAATATCTGATCCATATTATTATAAATTTACCAGTTAATTTTTCTAGTACCTATTATGTAGTCAAATGTAAAAATGTTTTTATATTTTAAATAATATTTATAAATATTTTTTTACTGCCCTAGTTAATTAGCTATCTGGTTAATGCGACCCCGGATAATTGAAAGTTTACTGTACTGTGCAATAAATACTCCTGCAAGTGGGATATATATGTCTCTTTGTGATCAATTCAATTGCACACAGGACAGATTTTGATCAAAAAGAGATTGAAGAAAATAAGCTGATGGAATGTTCAAAAAGTCAATGGTGTTTAGCCAAGTGTTTTACTGAAAAATGGACATTTCAGTAATTGGCTACAGTATAGTGTAGTTGGTTAGCACTGCTTCATAGACAAAAGAATATTGTGGGTCCGTATCACATCTGCAAAAATATTTTAAAATTTTTTTTGGAGATGTATTATTAAAAATAGCAAAAAATATTTTTTGATTACAGAATTTATTATTATATGTCAAGTGTTGTGTTATAAAAAAAATATCTCTACTTACTTTGTAGATATATTTGAAAAATTTGTATTTTAAAAAAGTATTTTAGTATAATACTCGTAGTCACATTTCTTTGCAGATAATTTTTTAACATTTCATTCCTAATTTATATTGCAAATGTGTTTTATAAGTAAGAAATTATCTATTTTACACTAATTGGATATAGTGAATCGGTTCTTATCTTCACCCTTTGCACTTGAAGTTTTTTGATAGGTGTTACTAGTAAATCGAAACAATATTGATATAAAAGTTGCATTCTTATATTGTAGCTTATTTTTTTAACATAGTTACTATCGATTTACTTGCTTACACAGAATGTTAAAAATTATGACCTCGAATAATAATACACATACTCGTACAGTACAGTACAGTACAGTACCTTTGACAATGGATGTTAGTATATTTACTACATACTATACTATAGTGTGTCATTACTGTCTTCTAAATTTTACCATAAATTAAGATAGCACCGCTGTGGATTTCTGGGGGGCAAGAGGTTAAGTCTGCATTGCATTTGTTTTATTACTATAATGCTGTAATTTTTTCCTATTCCAATAAATGACAATCCTTTTAGTTACTTTTTTAAATAAAAAATCTTAAGTATAATATGTATCTATCCAACACCCTCATTGTTTCATCAGGGACGCCACAAAATGCCTTCATCAAAGACAGTCCTCATCCGGTACTCCACGTCCTCTCAAATAAGCCAAGATGGCTGAATGGAAATTTTGGAATAAAAATATTTTTACTGCAATAAAATTACTTTAATAAGTTTTAATATATTAGTGAAATACTTAAATTTACTTTTGGGCTATTTTCTTAAAGCATCGCTGGACAACTACTAAGGCTAGTAGGCTGCGTTGGATCCATGAGACCAGTCCTGGAGGCTCTGTATCACCGCATGCTGCTGTATCCCCCCGTGTCTCACAGGGCTGAAGCTCTCGCCAGCACAAAAGACATCTTAGGTGATCCCAAGAAGCTATGCTATTTGCTAATATTGAGGCAGTCCAACAATATCATGGATCAACACAGTGATGACATGGCACTAGTGAGATTGTAAGACAACTTTATTGTTATAGTTTATAAATATGTTGATTAATACAAATTAAATGAAAACATCATTTGATAAAACAATACATGATGAGGCTTTTTCTGCAGTGGTGGACATATTAATAATAATATTGCATGTAATAAGTACCTACCTATTTAAAAAAAAAAGAAAATCCTTTTAGTTCTAAATTACTTTTCATTAAAAAAAATTAAGGTATGTAGACCTTATAAATAAAATATGTCAAGAAATAATATTCAAAGGAGTAGTAGTAAGTAATGAAAAATATGCTTCAACATTGTGAAAATATGAAATTTTTGTGGCAATATAGTAACAAATTACATATAAATTGTAAAATTGTTATGCATATTTACACATATTGATTAATAAAATCAATCTTTCTAACAAGATTTGTCTAGTATTTTTTTTATTTAAAAAAATAATAATTATATATTATCACCACTAGCTTACATAAAACTCTATTTATAATAAACTATCCTTATATTATAAAATTTATCAACCAGTTTGTCGTAAAGTTGTTAATTTTATCAATAGGCTCACCCGAACGGATGAACTTAATTAACTCATTTAATTAATTAATTAACTAACTCATAAATTAATTAATTAACTCATATGGGGACATCACTAGTATATGGTATACTGCTGTCAGATTTTTAAAATTAATTTTTTTATTCAATAATCAAATCATGTCCTTAAATTTTACAAATCGCTTGAATCTCTCGGCTTACACATTCAATCATGCAGTTCTATACTCCATAAATCAATTATTGGTTTAATAGAATTATGCTACACATAAATCTTAAAACTAGAATGGTTATTACTGTATCAAATAAAGATTTTACTTTTTTAAGAACTCCATATTCTTAAATAAACTAGGTATTTCTTAATTAAACCAAAGCATCACTCACGCAATCAGGGTTATCTTAACCATTAGGCTAATAGGGCTGCAGCTCTTAAGCACCACACGCTGGATAGCTCCACCTTACTAGGGTTTTTTTATGTAATATTTATTTATATTTTACTGATGAAATTGCTTTTTACACTTTTATTACATTGCAAATTAATCGACTTTTTTATTTTATCAGTCATATTTGTTTTATTAATATGCAAACTAAATATTATATACGAAATAATGAAAGTATGCTAAAAAATATCATGTTTAACACAGTCAAAAAACAGCTTACGCTCTAAAAATGTCAAAATGTAAAATTCACAAAATACAACACTTCAAATAAAAAAAGTAATATAATTTAAATAAAGATATTGTAAACAAAGAGTTATAAATAAAATTTAAAGTACCATTCCGATAAATACAATAATAATATTACTAGTATTCTGGTGTAAAAATGTTTTTTTTTAACTATGAAAAAGGGTGCCTGATATTGTTAGCCCTGGGTACTTAAATGTATTTTAGAGTATTAGGATACCCAACACGCAATACATGAATTCAGTTTCCTTGATGAAAATTATCGAATAACAGATAGAAACACATATCACAGAGTCTCGAGATAATAAGATAGAAACACGTGTCACGGTGATTAAATATTTTATTTTTTTATCCATTTTGCACGGATTTCTCCTGTTACACAAAGAGTTAAAGTCGAAAACTTGTATAAAACAAATTGTGCTTTGTTATTATATGGTTAACCAGTTCAAAATAAATTGTAGAATTTATAATTTATGCAAAATTAATTATTTTATGAAACTATTTTACAGAATAATGGATGCCATAGAAGAATGTGCAGTTAGTAACAACTCCCACGTGTTACTAGTGAGCTTAGAATGTATTGTTAGTTTATTGGGAGCCTTAGAAGAGCTGTGTGAAGGAAAATACCTCCCTCCAAATACAACAGAAATAAATAATAAATGGCCTAACATAGAAGATGCTGACTACAGAGGTCCACTTACTTATCAGAGCTTAGCCAGACTACCAAGTCCATACAGGTTATACAAGGATATATTTTCTATATAGTAGTTTCTATTAGTATCGAATAGTTGTATGTTACAATTAGTATGAAATATATAACCTAAGACAGGGATTTCCACTGTCACCGTTACTCTTTACTATGTAAATACATTAAAATAAGTGGATGCAGTATCAAAAGGAGTACCCGTAGAAGTTGTATCA
Source organism: Odontocerum albicorne (assembly GCA_949825065.1). Taxonomy (NCBI): domain Eukaryota; kingdom Metazoa; phylum Arthropoda; class Insecta; order Trichoptera; family Odontoceridae; genus Odontocerum; species Odontocerum albicorne. Next base: position 14,975,468 of record OX463838.1, read on the forward strand.
ATGGAAGTTTACTCTTTACCAGAGCCAGGAAAAGGTATTTTGTTGCCTAGATCACCTATTCAAAAACATTCCCCCATAATAATTACTAAGATTTTAGACAGGGATGTCCACTGTCCACTTAAATAAGTTTTGATTATTTTCAATTTTCCAAATAATTATTTTACGTAATGATAGCATCATTGCCATGGCATTGACAAAAATATATAGAGCACCATATCAATATTGGAAAATGACTTAATTATTTTATGGTATTTTCCTTTTTATGCCCTTCATATATTGTTGACCCACCATTCTCCTGGCTCTACTGTTTGCTGATGATGAAATTCTTATTTCCACATCAGCGAAAAAACTCCAGGAAGTATGGAGAGAAGTGAAATGAATGAAACTGAACACATCAAAAGTCATACTAGTAAGCAAAGTGATTCTTCAAGGACAAAACTTGTTAAAATGAAACTCATTTTAATGCCTTGGAGAACAGTTCATCAGTGATGTAAGGGAAGAGAACAAGGTAGTTAGAGACTGGAGGTGGCTAGCAGAGTGCACAGCTCCTTACATCACACAGTATTCTAAAAAGAAGAGCTTAGGGTCATTGTGTGAAGACTAAACTGGGTGAAAATGGAACAGATTACTAGATCTTGAAATTGGTTAGGATTCTTCGTTGGCGAGGCTTCAACTAGGATCCAAAAGAAAGAGACGAAGATAATGCTGATGAGTTATATGTTGTGATTCAAAACTTGTGAGAGTTAAACATTAATAGAAAAAAAAAAATGTTATGTACATAAACTATATAATATTTAATTAATTTGAAAATAATATATATGATTTACTATTATTTTTCAGAGATCTTGTTGCTGAAATGCAAAGCAAACTAGAAAATGAAGGAACTGATTCTTCAGGTAAGAATGTAATCATCAATATTTTCTCATCTCCACATAATGTTTTGAAAATGTAACATTTCTAATTCATTTTAATACAGTACGAGTATTATGAGGTGTAGTTTTTAACACTGTTAATTAATTGGAATTTTTTTCATTGCAGATACATCAGGTCCAGAAGACAATGGCTCTGCCTCGGATGGCGAAATTGACTCAGACACAGATAGTGTATTCCTCCCATCACGCCAGCATTCCAACTATAGGGAGAGTATGGAAAATCTTTCTCAAAGCAGAGACAGCACTGATACACCTTATATGAAATCTGTCCCTTCCACGTTGAATCTTGGCCGATGTAATATAACGGATTACAATGTGGATGTCGAAAGACAAAATGCTAAACAGTTTGTTAAGACCCTCCAGAATGTCATGGTGCCAAAACTTCTCTCCTTTAGAACTTGTGTAGAGGTAATCATTGAAAGTTTACTGTGTGTGCACTTCTAAAACATATTATGTATTTTGAATGAATGTAATCAATTTATCATTGCTCATTGGCTAGGAACTCCCACAAATTTGTGTGAAAAAAAAACATTTTTCTTTTTAAATATCCTTTTTGCTTAAATCTTAAAGTACAGTTATTTAATCTTTTTTTTTTTTGACAAATGAAAATGAGGTGACAATGTATGACAGAATGAGGAATGAAGTGAATAGGGATGAATGTGAACTTAAAGCTGATGTGTTGAGTAAGATAAAGAAAAGCATTCTGAGAGATTTTGGGCATGTACAACGAATTAATGAAAAAAGACAAAACAAATATACAGTGCAAATGCCAGTGGAAGGTGTGATAAAGGAAGTGTGGTTGGATTAAGTGAATGATATTTTGAAAGAAGAAAATGTAAAAAGTCAGAGAAATCTTTTCATTGTATGGATATAGAGAAGTAAAGAATTTGTGTAAAAATAGAAAAGTCTGGCACTCAGTCCTCTACCTATCTTGACAGGGAAATGGCGTGATGGTATATATGTATGTAATTTTTTTCACAAGGCAAGACTATTTTGAAGAGTATTAGCGAAATCACTGTTCAATTTTTTTAATTAAATAAAACTTTCAGAATTCAAATCTGGACTTTTGACTATCTAAAATTGAAACCAAATGGATTTTTTCCTTAACTTGAACTATAATATGGTTTTCCATTTATGAACAATAAGTGAGTTATGGCGTTCGTATTTTAACCAAGTAGTAAATTTAGAGGTCTGTGATAGAATAAATTTTTTGTATAATTAATTTTTTTATGTAAGAAATTAATTTATGAATGCAATTTGAGGCAATTATGTTAGGATTGTTATGATATATTATATACTTGTATTTTAAACTGTACATTTTAATTGAGTTGTATTTTGATATCAAAAATATTTTACTGTAAATAATAAGTTTAATTTTTACAGAGAATTCTTAAGTTTTTTTTTAAATTTTAGGTAGACGAATCTATGCAAGATTTTGCGTCTAAATGTTGCCAGTTTAATGCAGCTCGCTCTCCATCCACTTCAACCATAATGAATGCTGATGGAATATATTTGGCAACATATTCAACTCTTTTGCTTAATCTTAAACTTATTTATTCTGGCTATTATAAAGGGAACACGGTAAGTTGTTTTCAGCAGTGCCCTTTCTTATACCTATTTCTTTCACACATCCACTCTTTAAGTCTTGCAATATTTCCCATCAACTATGAGAAATATTTTATTGTATAACTCCAGTTACTCGAATAAAACTGAGACCCACATAATTTGTAAAATTCATATAGTTATCCTGTTCTTCTATGATATTATTTTTTCATTTGAAATATTATCATGTAATATAATATTTACAAATCTTTGTTGTCAAAATGAAAGCAAAATATTCCAAAATAATTAAGTCTTTAATTAGTAATATTGGGTGTTAACATAAGTTGTGTCCGTTTTTTCCCAATTTAAAAATGAGCATCAAAAGTAAAACAAAATGACGGTATACAGTCATGTGTCTACAATTCATCTGCTCAGCTAATTCTACGGTGGTTTAAAGGGGATCTTCATGAATAACATGGTTTAAGCGGTCCTCATCGAAGTCCCCTGGTCGTCCGGAACGCTCCATGTCTTTCTTTCAGGTCGAAATTACCATCTTTGAAACGCAAAAACCATCGACGAGCTGTCTTTTCATTCATAGCATCTTCACCGTACACTTCGCAAATATCGCGAGCAGCTTTATTCCCTCGATTGAATGCGAAAAGAAGGAGGTGTCGAAAATGCTCACTTTCGTCTACTTGACATTCCATTTTGAAGGATTGTAATCAAATAAAATAATATATGTGACGTAAAAGCAAACACAATATCTTGTAGAGCAGAAAATTTTCTTTCAAACGACGTATAACCTTTACCATTTTGTTTTACTTTTGGTGCTCATTTTTAAATTTGAAAAAAAACGGACACAACTTATGTTAACACCTAATATAATATTATCTCTTAAGAATTACTATTTTCATCTCTTAAAATATATTTCACTAATTTGTTTTATTAAAATATTTTTGTTATTCCATCAGATTTAAACCATGATTTACATTATCCATCATATTTAAAAAAAAAAAATTATGTAACATTGCATAATATAATATTTTTTAATCATAAAACATGATTTTTTCAGGCATCAGTGCCCTTATCTGAAGATGAATTTGTAGAAGAGGTACATGGTAGTGGTGTGTTGGTTTATTTGTCAGCAACGTGGCTTTGTGAAGTTTACCAACAAGTCCTGACTACTTCCATTTTGGAGATTGGAGGCTATCAACCACAGCTCCAAGAACACAATGCTTTAGTTAATCTCTTAATTGGTAATAATATTTTAAATTTTTTTTTATTATTGAATCTGTTTATTTCCTTTTTATCGTGTCATATTGAAAAGCTATGATTAAGTAGTAAATATAATCATTTTAATTAGAGAAATAGAGTAGTGTGAATACACAAAGGCTACAAACAACAAATTTAATCAATTATCTTTACCTTGAGTGGTTCAATATTTATTTTGAACATCTTTTGTGGCAAAATTAATTCTAAAGGCTGAAAACACAAATCCAGAATAGAAAAGCTCATCAACAACGTAAATGAAAACCAGGTATGTGAACGCATAAAGGGAACTTAGACATCATTCAAACATGTAATATGAACTAATCATATTTATTTTTAATACCCAACGAAAAGAAATTTTTCATTTTAATTATAACCATCATTCCAAAAATTGTATAAATACTGTTTCAAATGGTATAAATATTTTTATTTTTTTAGATTATGGTGGTCTTGGCACAAGCCAAGTAATGTGTGATTGGCAACGGCTGAAAGAAGTTTCTACTCCAAATGGAAACATAAGTTCTGCAGAAAAAACAGCTGCTTTGAAATTAGCCAGAAGGTAAAAAAATTTAAATTCAATCTCAATTCTTAAATGACAAAAAATATTTGATATCAACAAACTTAAGGATTAGTACTTGACTTAACTTTCAATATACCATACTTGGAAAAATGCAGCTCGACTGCAGTATTTCATTTTTTTTCTATTAATTTTAAAATACAATATTTCTTTATTCCAGAGTATTAACTTGTATGTGGGACTCGATGGTTACCCTCCTTAGTGCTCCATTAGTTGGCAGATATTCAGGGGTAGAAACTAACTTGAATTCAAGAGTCAAGTTACAAAAATTATTACCCAGGAAATCAAGGTTTACACTGAAGAGAGATAAAATCAGAGATGAGCTTGTCTCTTTTGCATTGGAAGGATTACACAAGGTATTTAAAATAATTTTAAATTGAAGACAACTTTATTGACACATTTTCGACCATACGAAATTTGGTTTGATGATATTATGGACCAAATTAACAGTTATTTTTTTATTTTTCTATCATATTTACACAAGGAACCCTCTGATGAGACCAGAACTGTTCCAACTTGTTTTATTTATACATTAATTCAGCATCAACTTAGGCAATAAGTCAGCGATCTCTGGTTCCTGGGGAATATCAGGAACTTAGCATTAGTTAGTTGTCTCATGAGAAATTATATAATTTTAAAATGGATTGTTTTGTTTATAAAACATTAAACAAATATATTTTTCATTCTTGAATATTTCTTATGTAAATCAGAATCTTTAAAATAATTCACATTAAATTACTATTTTTATAAAATTTTTCATTTAAAAAATTTCATTTGAAATTGGACACTCCTCAATCCAAAAATTCTTGATAGTTTTGTAGAATAGGTTTTCTTAACAAATAAAAAATACAATGTTCTTATTTGACTTTTGTTTACTACTAATTTTTAAAAGCAATTATATTGTTTAAAGGATATAGATAATTATTATAAAACAAAAGAAAGAAATTGTTTCAGTCTAAAGTGTTTGCTTGAAAATGTTAAATGAATACAGTAATTCCTCCATTTATCCAAGTAATTGGTTTTAGGAAAACAGTATGTAATTGAAAATCACTTAAATGGAGCCATTAAATGTTATTTAAAATAGGTAATTTTTTACGTATTAAAATATATTCTATTTTTACTTTGTTTAAAAAGGTTTAGTTATTATTTAAAAAAAGTCTATATAAAAGGTTTTCAACAAATATTAAACACATATTTTGGTGTGCGAGTATTTAAACAAAAAAAACATTATAGAACTTATAATTTGCAAACCTATTCAAAATCAACAATAACAATGGTTGGGGCATGCATTGTTATTGTTGACACTGTGTTATTTAAAATAGGTAATCTTTTACATATTAAAAGAAGATACTTAGTTTAAAAAGCTTTAGTTATTATTTATAAAAAATCTATGTAAATGATTTTCGACAAATATTAAACATACATTTTGGTGTGCGAGTATTTAAACTAAGAAAAACATTATAGAACTTATAATTTGCAAACCTATTCAAAATCAACAATAACAATGGTTGGGGCATGCATTGTTATTGTTGACACTGTGTTATTTAAAATAGGTAATCTTTTACATATTAAAAGAAGATACTTAGTTTAAAAAGCTTTAGTTATTATTTATAAAAAATCTGTATAAATGATTTTTGACAAATATTAAACATACATTTTGGTGTGCGAGTATTTAAACTAAGAAAAACATTATAGAACTTATAATTTGCAAACCTATTCAAAATCAACAATAACAATGGTTGGGGCATCCATTCTTATTGTGGATACTCTTACAGTTGTATATAAAAATATCCATTCAAAATCAAAATTATTATTTAATAGATGTCACTATTACATATTTAAAATCTCAAACAAAATAAACCGCATTCAAGTGAATTAACGTAAATTGAGGGATTACTGTGAATAAGTTAATGTTCCTGTTGATAATTATTTATTGTCACTACAAATAAAGTGTCAGAATATTTTTTTCTATCTTAATAATTGAAATATTTTGATTATTAAGTGAACACAACAGAGTGAAAGTAATACTTTAACTTATTTTATAATTTCAGGCTGCTCGCATAAGTAACATATTAAGTTTACAAAATAGATGCAGTAGTTTACTGGCATTACTCTCAGACTCCGCTTGCTCTGAACCACCGTCCATCAAAATAGTCTCCGCACATGCTCTGTCTTTAGATGTGCTCATTTCAGGTAATCTTACTCATATTATAAATTTGTGCAAAATACACATGAAATACAATATGTATATATAAAAGTTTTTAATGTTGAATTGACAAAATTTTTATGGACTTTATGTTACGGACCATCATCTTATGGCAATAAGCTCACCAGATTGTATTATATACAATGAAAGTACAGTAGAGTGCCGATTATCCAAGGCTCAATTATCCATGATTTCGATTAACTGTGCTCCTCTGTAGTACAATTATTTTAGTAGTCCTAAAAAATATTTTTTTCAAAATTTTTAACGAATATCCACAATTTGAAAACAAAGCAAGGACCTAAACTGTTATAAAAGCTATAATGTAAACATTATATAAACTATAATGTAAACAAACAAACAAAAGCTTTAATGTAAACATTATGTAAACTATAATGTAAACATTATACCAATTGACTAACACGAGTAAATTGTCGGTATTTCCCCGCATCCAGAAAAACAAAGAAACAATTAGCACGGCCTTTCTATATAAGTAGTTATTAATATTTTTAGTTTTATTGTTAAATGCTGCCAGAATATTTTTATGTTTATCATATCTCAATAAAAACTTAATTTGGATTAACCGTGTTTTTAAATTTTCTGGGCTCTAGTATCCCCCAATTACTACAGATAATCGGTGCTCTACTGTACAATAAAAAAAGAAAAGTTCAATACACTATTAGAAAGTAATGGTATGTTATGATTTTTTTCACTTTTAATTTGCAATATTTTATTGAAAAATTATTTCATTGCATCTCTACCATGAAAATGATGCATCTTCTTCTGCATCATGACATTCATTCTACTGAGGAATGTGGCTCGCTGAAATTTATTAAATTTAAATTGTATACATTCTTCTCCAGTCCTCTTAGCATTCTGCTGTGAAAAGAGTATTTGGCAAAGGTAAATCCAACCCATAACCCTCTTCACCTGGTTGTTCCAGCACATAGATTTGCACTTGCAAACATCCACGTTGCCAGTGACTATGAATCTCAATGCCCTCCTTGTGCAAAATGTGACCGAAGAACTGAAGAAAGCGACGAGTACATAATCTTGGAAGCCTCTCTGAGATGTTAAATACTTCCAAAATAGTGACATTTCTTTGTTGTTTTGTCCATCTTCTTCTTAGACATTATCTCCTGAGGATCATAATTACCATATTCTATAATATTTATCCAGTAATCTTTTACTTTGTGCAGTTCCTCTTGAAATGTACACCTTACTACTTTGTTCACCTAATCACTCAATCAGATGAACTCTGCTCTTTCTTTCATTCACACTTCCTGTCAGAGTTGACCCCTCAAGACCCTCTTTCATTCTCCATCCATGCTTTCATTCTCCTTCTCCACTTTCATTCTCCCTCTGCACTATGTGAACAAAGTATCTTAAAATACTTCTTTGAGGCAGCAGAAAATTATGCTTCTCTAATTAGAAATTAAATTTTTATCCAATCATGTTATTACCTAATTATAATTTTTTTATTCCTAATTAAATAAAAAAGCTAAATTAAAAAATGTTACAATATTTTAGGTGGTCTTGAACTAGGATCTCGTTCAGTAGATTGTTGGAAGCACATATTCATGGCATGTCAGTATGTTTCACGCATGGAGCACACCCTGTTTGGGCAACAATGTAACACTACTACTCCGCTAATCACTTTGCAGACCGGACGTAACAAAACCATTTCTTTGACACAAAATTCTCATAACAGCTTCCTCAGTGATAAACTACAGCAGAGTTTTAACTTCAACCAAGGACAAGGAGATGACGAAACTTGGTAAGATATTTATTTCCAAAAATTCAAATACTATAGATTTAATTTGGTTTGATAAAAATTATATTATATTAATTTTTTGTACCTGATCAACTGAGTATAAAATCCAACTAAAAACATTTACATAGCCATTTCCCTGTCAACGTAGGCCTGGTGATAAATGTTCATACTTTCCTCACCTCCTCTGCATCTATACAGCTTTTCACACAGTTATTTCTGTTTATCTTACAAATAAATTTCCTTATTTTAAAATTTTATTTTCTTGGTCCAACAATATTTTACTCGATCATTCTCTACCACAACTCTCACTCATTAAATTTGTTTAGTCTGTCTTTTATCACCCATCAATTCAACATGTCCAAACCACTTTAACATGCTCTTTTTCACCATACTTAACACATTAACTTTTAGCTCACATTCATCCTTAATAATTACAGAACTTGAAAATAAACACCATAGCTTTCTAGTATCAGACTAAATAATAATAAAAATATTATATATTGGTTTTATTTTACAAATCAGATCTCTTGATGTATATTTTTTATTTTGCATAAAAATAAAAATTCTATTCATCCTATGGCAAAGATATAACATATATGAATTAACACTGAAGAAAAGTGTAAAACAAAATTATAATTTTGCTCATAACTAATAAAAATATCCTGATCTACTAAAAAAATTAACAGGTATAGTGAAAACTTTTAACTTGAAAGTAAATCTGAAATCATTCAGATAATGACTGAAAACGAATATATGGTAAAATTAACACAAAAACAACTTGTCTACTATCAAAGATACATGTATGCTCCTTAAAAATATGTTAAATATATTGTTTATTTTCCAGTGTCGACATTTATAATTTTCTACAGTCAAATATTGATAGTGTGACCTCTCCCAACAAAATGTCTGTAGCATCTATCATTCAGAAATTAAATAAAGAGGTAATTATGTTTCTTATAAGTTTAATTAAATTCAATATTCTATAATACAATGGCAAAAATGTTATTGATTTAATTTATTTGTTTGCAGAATAACAAAACAAATTCATCTGGATTAATTTGTGGAACTGATGCTGCTAAGATTTGTTGTGCATTATCTCAACAAGTTGATGCACTATTTGGTGATGCAGCAGGAAAACTCAATCTGCCAGCCCTGTGTGGCTTTCTTCAACAGTTGTGTTTAGCATCAGAGAAACAGGCAAGTTTTATTTTAATAATCTTGGCCGATTCTTCAAGACTGAGCGGTCGTGATCTCTCTGGTCCAACTTTGCTGCCCATGGCGACAAGATTTTCCTCCTTTCCTTAATTTGGGTCTCTCAGTGTGCTGCTATCACAGAAGACCTATTGCATTCCTGACTTGGCTAGTCCATTGGGTTAGTGGTCTACTTTTGTCTTGTCATCTCTCCACACTGCCTGTTAGCATGAGTTTTTCAAAATTATCTTCTATGCGTACTAATGGCCAAAGAATTGGACAGCCTGTCCTGAATCCCAAGTTGTATGATATCGGTATACATCATCATCCAAGGCACCCTCAACATACGTCCTCAACACCATATCTCGAATGAATCCATCTTTTTTTGTATTCAGGTCTCCTCTCCATATATGGTAAGAGAATGGAGAAGATCAGGGAACACATTAGTCTTTCTTTTGGTAGCTATTGAAGTATTTTGATCCTAATATACTCGTTATAGTTTTGTTAGCAAGTTCTTCTCTGAATTTCGGGTTTGGAATTCCCTTCATATGTTATGCAAGATCCATATAAACTGCTTTATCACCTCAAGATCTTAATATTAAGTAGTCATTCCTCATTCAATATTTGTTAAACCCTTAATAAAAGTTTATTTTTTTTAATATCAATTTCATTGTCTAACATTCTTTGTTTAAAAATGGTTCAACATAATTAGAAGACAGTTAATATAATATAATATTTGAGACAAATTAACATCGTATTTGTAAATCACTTGGTTTTATAAAAAAAATGTATAAATAGTTTTAGATTTAATGTACTGGTAGATAGATTGAAGGAACCTTATCATTACTTTTGAAATAATTTACTGGTAGATTAAAGGAACCTTTTATTTACTTTAGAAATAGTTTATTGGTAGATTGAAGGAAACTTATAATTGCTTTTGATATGATTTACTGATATATTGAAGAAACCTTATACTTACTTTTGAAATAATTTACTGGTAGATTGAAGGAACCTTATAAATACTTTTGAAATAACTGGTAGGTTGAAGAAATCTTATAAGACCAAAGTTTTATATAAACTATTAAAACAAAAAATTTGTTTTAATTAAAATTTACTAATGAAAATAATAAATTTATTTTATATGTATTTTAATTTTATTATGAATCTTTAAGTTTGGGGAATATGAGCAATAAAATTTTATTTATAAGATTTAATTTAGTTAAGGTTTTAGATTTAGGGGGATTAGAATATTTATTTAGTTTCCTTTTAAAATAATTTTACGATCAAATTTCATTTTTTGTAGGCTTTGCGATTGACTGACATTTCCACCAACATTGTTAAATCAATTTAATTTTCGGCATCATTTACCATATCTGCTACAATAAATCATTCAAAACCAAATCTATTATTTTTATGCCTCTAGTTTCAGTCTTCATCTTCTTTCACAACACTCAAATCAATATACTTGTAAATATCAAAGAGTCATGGGGACATCACACATCTTACTTGATACCTTTTACAAAACTATTCATGTAGCCGCTGTACTTTTCTCATACATAATAAGTTTGCCAGCCACTTCATATTCTTTCAAAATATCTCACAACTTTACCTGTTTACCTGATCCTACGCTTTATCAAGATCCATGAAAGCACCCAACAATTTTTTAACTGCATGATTAATGCACTATTAAATTATAAATATATCTTCGAAAATATTAAATACAGGAACACATTATTTAAATCAACTTATTTTTTTACAGCTCTATTCAGATTCCTCCCAATCAGAGCAAAATGTAATCCGCTGGTGGAAGGGCGTACTAGGAAGGGAGGGGCGCGCTGGACCAGGTGGATCAGGGAGCTCTGGGGGTGGAGGAGGGCTGCTAGCGCGTGTGGGAGATGTTACTCTGCAGTGTCTCAAGTCTCCTCGGCCCCTCGCACATCACATGGCTGTGTGGACTATTGTAGGACCACACTTTATGAAGGTAAACACTTGTCTAAACTAATACAATTAGAATTTCTATATTTATTCCCTTTACCTTTTTTTTTTCATTTTTAATTATTGAAAAGAAATTAATGCTGAGAGTCTCATGGGTTGATAAAGTCTAACGACAGAAAAAAGTATACAAGTCTAAACAAAGATAGTGAAATATTATCCACCATCAATAGGAGAAAGTTAGAGTGCTTTGGACATATAATGCAAAGAGAAAAATATGAGATCTTTCAACTGATATTTGCAGGGGAAAATTCAGAATAGAAGAAATGCGGGAAGAAGACGCATCTCCTCGTTAAAGAACTTACGGGAGGGATTTCACTGTGGTACCATATCTTTGATCAGAGCTTCTATCTCAAAGGTTAAGATAGCCATGATGATGGCCAACCTCTGAAGAGGAGAGAAATTTTAAAGAAGTATATTAGAAATTGTTGCATAACAGTCACCATCATCGATCATGAACAATTTTTAAAAATCTTAATAAATCTATATACGAGTAGGTGCTGTACAAAAGCAACTTTACAAAAAAGATACTTTACAAAAGCTTGCATTCCTTAGAAGATAAATAATTCTTACAATTTGTCTGATAATATTATACTTATGAAGTATGTTTTAAAATGAAACAAATATTTGAAAAATTCAATAAAAAATGATTAAAAAAATCAAGAAAACATTTTATAAAATTTTGATAGCTAAACCATTTTAAAATCAAAGCAGAGTATTTTTTCACTTCAAACTGATGGTTCTAGTCATCATCATAACCTTTTTTTAAATTGTTTGATCTATTCAATTTGATACCCATATTTAGTAGTCTGTTTTTGGAAAACGGAATATAATTTTAATTTATAAGAAAATTATATATTTTTTTAAATACTGTTTCTTAGGCTGCATGCAGTAAAGATCGGAGAATATCAAAGAAAGCTATTCAGTGCTTGCATGATGCTATTACACTACTTCTCAATGAACAGTCGGAGCTTCCACACTTCCATTTCAATGAGGCTCTGTTAAAACCATTCGAAAATCTTTTGTGCTTAGAACTGTGTGATAGTGATGTTCAGGTAAGTTCAATTTAATCACGAGCTTTTTTTAAATCATAGTATTCATTTCAATTAATATTTATGTATTTATATACAAAAGTGAGATCTATTTTGCGTAATATTTCTTTTCATGTACATAGTAGATTTTCAATTACAATTGGCCAATCAACTGGGATGATAGGGAAAGAAATGACTTGGATTTATGTCCACCAAAATGAACCTACATACATTTCCCTTTTTTTATACCATTTTGTTTTTAGTATTTAATGCCTTCTTTAATGTGAACTCTCTACTGTATCCTTTATTTTATGTTATTTCAAAGCCAAACTGATTTGTGGGTAAGGCTACGCTCTGTAGCTGAAGCGGTAACCAGTTAAATCTATTAAAAAATGCCTTTTGTATATTTTATTATTTTGCTATTTTTTTTCAGTCGACTAAAATTTAAGTAGTTAACATATTTGCAAAAAAAAAAACAAATACGAGGCGTATCCAGAAAGTAAGTGTACTGAGGCTCAAACGACCGGATGGATTTTATTTTCGACATGTTGGTTACACTTCCGTGTAGCCTGACCCTTCCCCTCCGTAACGAGACTGGTTTGAGGTCAGTACGTTGAGAAGTGTCGACGCGACAACACGTTTTGTGAAAAATGTCAACCCAATCTCCTGCCAAGTGCGAAATTTTGTAAAAAGGCAAAAGTTTTTGAGGCGCTGCAAACTCCATGGAGATGAATTTCTCCGCTCCATCGTTACTGGAGATGAAACTTGGGTTGCACACTACACGTCTAAAACCAAAAGGCAGTCTGAACAGTGGCGTCACACCTCTTCACCCTCCGCCAAAAAGTTCAAAACCACAATTTCAGCCAAGAAAATCATGGCATCCGTGTTTTGGGACTGTCAAGGCATAATTTTAATTGAATATATGCCTCAAGGGGAGACCATCAACTCTGCAAGATACTGTGAGACCCTAAAAAAATTGCAGAGGGCGATTCAGAACAAGAGGAGGCATGCTGACAAAGAGAGTCTGCCTGCTGCATGACAATGCCAGACCACATACGGCCAACACCACGAAGGAACTGCTCGCCTCGTTTAAATGGGATGTCCTGAACCATCCCGCGCATTCCCCTGACCTAGCACCTTCAGATTACTATCTCTTTACCTCCCTGAAGCTGTACATGGGTGGAAAAAAGTTTTCAACCGACGAGGAGCTAAAGGAGGAGGTGGAGAAATGGACGGAGGGGTTGGCGGGAAACTACTTCGAACAAGGCATCAAAAAGTTGATACCCCGCTTCATCACCTGCATTGAGAGGAATGGCGACTATGTCGAAAAATAGCTTACATATGTACTACGGTAACCACCTAATTTTTTTGTTTAAATAAAAAAAATTGTAACCTACAAAAATTCAGTGCTCTTACTTTCTGGATATGCCTCGTACATTTTCCTTAATCTCAGGAAATTGTTATTTTTTTAGGCTTTTTAACTTCAAAGTTGATATTATATTATTATGAATAAAAATTTGTTCTTTTGTATTCCAGGAGCAAATAATATCCTGTATTTGCCAATTTGTCGAGGCAAATCAAACTGAAATCAGATCAGGCTGGAGGCCGCTCTTTGGTACATTACGAGCTGCTCACAATAATAACCAGTACTCAGCTGTTTTGGAAATATTCCGAGTTTTCCTCAATACAGACAACACCTTGGTATTTGCAAATGCAGCTGTTGATTGTATACTCTGCCTACTTAGTTACATCAGGGGATCCAACAATGATTCAATGACAACAAATCAATTCAAATATGCGAATAGTCCACAAAAATCGCCAGATAGTACTGCAAAAATGATGTTCAATATATCACAAAAATTCTATCAAAAAACTGATAAATATGATAATGAAATATTCGATGATGATTATCAATCTCAGTTAAAAGTGGAAATATGTAAAGAATCTTTACAGTACATTGAAAGTTGTGCTGAAATCCTAGGAATGATGTACAGCATGCCCAAATGCCCAACATTCAACACTACTCATCGGGTCAACGTAGATATGCCTCTTCAAGTGGTAGATGCCCTTTTTCCCAAAACTGCTCTTCATGTTCAAGCTTTTTCCGATACCACAGAAGATGATGTTAGTAATGTTATTTCCTATGGTGTGCTATCCACTGCATTACCAAATTCAAAATCTACTGTCTCTTCCCTCATGCGACTTGATCGACCAAGTGGTATTTTGAAAGTATGGCATCTTATGATAGAAGGCCTAGTTTCGGCATGCATTTCTTGTCCACGACAGTTTCAAATGGCTTCATTTGAAACATTATTCAAAATATTACAAGATATGATGGTGATTCCAGGTCCTTTGTTTGGATTACATAGCATAAATCATTTACTTTTACCTGCAATGCAAAACTGGCTACGTCAAGTAAGCAATGCTGGCACAGAATGGGAATCTTTTGCTCCTAATTTCAAACAATGCTGTGGCATGGCAACAGATCTAGTTGTAAAATATTTAAACCACTTGCAGCATGAAGATCCACATGCAAATAATTCAAACAAATACAGTGATTCTGATCAACAAAACTCATCAGATTCGAGCGAAGATGAAGCGCAATACGATAATGAGAGTCCCGAGATTAAATCTGCTACTTTTGCTTTGAAGCAGTTACTTTTAATTTTAGTCGAATGTGTATCACAACCCCATGAAATTATCGCTAGATTAGGAGCATCTTGCATTCGCCATGTTATTTTAACATCAGGTTACCTTTTATCTCCAAAACAATGGGAAATAACCTGCACAAGTTTACATCGGGCCTGCAATGCTAGCTTATCTCCACTTGAACAGCTATCGTTAGCATTTGAAGAGAATTCAAATAGTTTTTATGGAGATTTCGCTATTGTTAAAGTTGCTGCTAGATGTGATAGCTCCATCAATGACAATGTCAGGTTACATTCGATGGCACAACAAGTATTTCTGTATGATTACAGTAAAGAGCATTCATTGAATATGAAGAATATGCATAATTACAACAGGCAACATAGTCAATCTCAACTCATTAAGAATCTCGTTCTGACTGATGACAGGAGTTACATTTTCCTTTTGTACCCCCAAGATGCTACTTCATCCCCAAATCCAGACACTCTTACTATAAGAATACCTCATAAGAGTTTAGTTATTGGATTATTAGCACACCAAATACTTATTCAAATAATAGCAACAATTCTCCTGCAAAATATTTCCAATATTATGCCCTTAAATCATATACTACTGGATACATTCAAATCTAGTGGTTTAGTATTGAATAACAGATATTCACTTGGCTACAATAACATTGACATATTGCTCAAATGCTTGGATATGTCATACAAGAGAGCCATCAATTTTGATCTCAGACCAGGACTCAAATTTTTAGTTCAAAAAGTATCAAATTTAGATTGTGCAGCAAACCTTTATAAACACACAACAGCCTCGTGGATTATAAAAATGATTGCCCTTACTGAATTACATTTGCAAGGAATTTCTAAAAAGAAAATTTCTTTTGAAACACTCCAAGATTTAATGGAAAATAATTATCATAAGATATATTTGAAGAATAGACACGCAAACAGATCTTTTGACCTAATGAATTCTTGGGATATGCTCTGTGATTTGTACATTAATGCTATCGAGGTGGATTGTGTAGCGGCTGACCTAGCATGTAGTGAAAAGTCAGTAAGTTATAATGAAATCACAGCTAATTCAATAGAAAACGATTACTTATCTGATATAGAAGAGTTAGAAGAACAAAATAAATGTTCATTAAATGAAAAAGTACATTCTCGTGAGTCTATTTCATCAGAGATGAAATCAACGGAAAAATTTGCTCCAAAACCATTTACTTTCAGTGATTTTAAAGATCAGCCAGTCAATGCAAATTATGAAAGTGATTCTGATAATGAGAAACCAGATGAAACAATAGGAAATTGTGTTAATGAAGATGTAACACACAATATTGAAGATGATACGCAAAATAGTCAAGAAAACCCAGATAGCACACCGAGTGGAGTTTTAAAAATTGATTTAAAATTCTCCAATAATGCACAAAATACTGTCAAAAATAATGAAAACAACAAACAGTGTGAACCTCTATTACCTGCACAACCTGTTCCACCAGAAATAGAACAAGAGAGGATACACAGCATCACAAAAGTAAGAATGTAATTTTATTTTTTTTATGTAAGACGACCTCCGTAGCCTAGTTGGTAAGACACCTGTCAACCAACATTACCATTAGAACCCAAAAAAAACAAAATAGAATTACTGACTCATTTTCACTTAAGGCCTCTTGAATATTTTTCTAGTTGATGAAGAAATTGCCACATGGCAATAAGTATGCCAAGTTGTATTGTATACATTAAAGTGTAATACAATACAAATTGTGTTAAACTTAAGATTATAGTTTATGGAAGGTGCAATATAATTGTAGTTTCTATTTTCCTAAGTAATAGAAATTTTTATTTCATTTGAAAAATAAACTACTCAATTCCTATATTTATGAATAGAAAATTTAAATATATTTTCATAAGTATTATCGACTTTTCAGGATTCTGAAGCCAAGAGAATTGCTCTTGCTAACATACTAGCTGCATATTTAGAGCTAGTACTATCATTTCCAAGAAACCAGTTTGAAATGACGGTGCCAATGCTAGAACATGGATTTTCCAGACTGTTGAAATACGCCACAGATTCCTTATTGCTTCAAAGGATTGAAGCCTTTTCTAATAAAAAAGACACCGTCTGATTTCTTTTACATTTATTTTTTAAGGTAGATATGATATGTATTAATTTAAAAATTACTGCATAGTATACTTCTAAGTCAAATCTTAATATATGAAACTGACATCCGTGAATCAGTAAGATTTATTTAAGAAAAAAAGAGTTTTATAATTGAGTATTATAAAAGATTAACCACATGTATGTGAAATCACCCTCATGTTTATGGCTGCATCTACAAAAAATTACACAAAAAGCTTAAATTTCTTTTCTTTTTTAACAATATCTATTTTCAAAGTGATGTAAAATCTTAGTTACAATATGAAAATAAATATAAAATCTTAAACATAAACAGAAAATTGAGGAACAAATAGATGTTCAATATTCTATTCTCAAAGAACTTTATCATAGACGTTGGTATTACGCGATATAAGTCAGAGATTGAATGTGTATAAATATAGTGATTTAATGATCATAAATGGTAGCGATTTAAAACATCATCTATTGGAGCCAAACTGCTAGTAGAATGATAAAAATGTGTATTGAAACTGACCCAAGACAACATTAATTGGCCAATAGTACCACTGATTATGATTTCAAAATTTCTTTGTTTCCTAGAGGCAAAAGGGTTTAATTATTTTTACAAATAAATATTATGTCTAATTACTTATTAAGTATACTTTTAAATGAGATTATAAATTTATGCGCACAACATATTAATTTGTGATGCAGACATATTAATTTATTTGTTATCTACGTGAGCAATGTGAAATTGAAAGAAATAATTTTATTCTAAAACAATAAATACTATTCCGACTTTTAGAATAAGAGCAAGGTACATATATGCTTGTCATGTCAACCCTTGGATTGCCTAAATCTATCACTGTGATACGAATTCTCAGCCTTCTCATAGATTAGCATAATACAATTTAAAATGCTGGATTGTAACTTTTGGAATGCTAAAATCTTCAAAAACTCATTTTAAGCTATATGTATTATGGTGTGCAAATTTGATGGACCATTTTTAAGGATTATTAATATTTCCAAGTACTATAAAAAATTTTACTAATAACAGAATGAAAGTCGTTGTTGAAGAGAAATGTTTTTATTAAAACATCTAAATGTTATAATTATTTAAAATTTTACAAAAAAAAACAAATATCCTATGTTTTTGCTGCACATTAAAATGTAATTATATTCTTGATAAAGCAGACTTCGAATGATTGACGCCAAAATATTGTTATTTATAAGCCTCTTATGTTATAAAAACCATTTTAGAAATGTTAATATTTAAAATAATCCAAATAGGAATTAATATTCAGCATTATGATATGAATTCCTCTTAATTGAATAACATACTGTTCTCGTTTTATTTTTTAACATTCTCCTGCAGATTAAGCTTAATTTGCCTAATGCATGTTAGCGAGTGAAATACTTTAAAATATTCAATATTTTTTTATTAAAATAAAAGCGTCCAAAATGGTTGAATCTACAATGAAACAGTTTAATTTTTTTTTTGCGTGAGCCAAATTATATTATTCTGCAAGTTGTTTTCTTTATTTTTGTTTTATTTTGAAACATCAAATATTATGAAACATACATAATATATTTTTAGTATTAACAAAAAGCTTAGATATAACATACTGGGATTCTCGCAACAGCTTGTCCAAATCTCTTGAAAATAAATTACCAGTTCTAATCCATTTTTTAATTTCTCCTTCCTATTCCTTCATTTCTTTTCTGTATAATCATTGAAAAAGTAAAGTAATATACACATATCTGCATAAATTCATATGGTACCCCTAAATATATCCGAATTGATAATGCAAGAGTGTAGCAGGGAGACAATATTGTCTTCGGCTCCAGTAATCGAGCCTTCAGGTTAAGAAATACTGAAATAAGCAAATAACTCATGTTTCGCTATCGTACCTCTTGGAAATACTACCGCACCAGGACAGGCAATCGTTCTCATACAATTGTAATCAATGCGTGAATATTGTTAGCAGAATGACTCTTTTTTTTATCTTTTTGGGTACCATCAGAAATTGAACATGAAACCCCCAGGTGAAATCAGTCTTATCACCTAGGCCAGGAGTCGGCAAACCACGGCTCGTGAACCGCATGCAGCTCTTTTCATAGGCATGCGCGACTCTTCAACTCCAGCTTCACCTTCACTCCGCAGCCTCATCAGAAGAGCATGAACACAGCCGATGAACAAACACAAGCGGCACAATCTTATTCTTACGTTTAATTATTAAGGTTTTCTTGTTTTATAAGTAGTGCACTGAGCTACTGAAGCTTATAACTCCCATATGTAATATTCTATTCTTCTATGTAGTCTACGACTGCATTATGAATTTGAGTTTTAAATGAAAATCTTGATTCAATCTTGTTTTTTTTTTCATCATTAAAATGTATATAGCTATAGCAAAAATTTATGTTGCGGCTCTATGAAAATTTTGATATTCTGTTTACTTAATATTTGGCTCATCTCACTAGAAAGTCTGCCGACCCCTGGCATGGAGGTCATCAATATCTGTATTGAGGATAAACAATGGATGTTTTGTAAAAAATATTTGTAATAAATTGAAAAAATCATAAAGTAAAAAATAACTAAATTTAGAAGTTAGAATAAATAATTAGAATATACATTATTAAATATTATGAAAACTCTGAGCTTAAAAAATAAGATCAGCTATGAAATAGCCCATCAATTCTAATATTTCAATTGACATTTTAAAAGTGAATTGTATGAGAGATGCAAAGAGGGATATGTAACAATTACTATTTCAAAATCTAATCATGGTGATAAAGTGTGAATGGAAAATATGGGTGAATAATCAAAGATTGGAGCAAGTTGAGGAATTCTGCTAGTTGGGTAGTATTTTCTAAGATGACGGAAGACTTAAAAGGGATATCAAACAGTGTATAGCGATAGAAAACAAAGTCAATGAGGCACCATATATACTCGAATCAAACAGTATCAAAATCTGCTAAGATGATAGTCCACAACAGTATTCTAGTGACAACTTTGATGTATGGAAGTGCAATGTGGATGTGGAGACTGAAAGGAGCTAAATAAATGCTGCCGAAATAAATGCGTGTACTGAGAATACATGGGTTGATAATGTCTGACAGAATACTGAATGAAGCGATTGGGGATGAATTTCAACTTAAGGCTGATGTATTAAGATGAAAAAGAGCACTCGGAGATGATTTGAGCATGTAAAACGAACGAATGAAGAAAGACTAACAAAACAAATATATAGTACAAATGCGAGTAGAAGACATAGAAGAAGACCAAGGAAAGTATGGTTGGAAAGAATAAATGATATTTTGATAAAAATAAATGTAAAAATCATAGTTGTATGAGAAGGTTCATGGATGTGCAAGAGGTGAAGAATGTGTCGAGATAAGAAAGTCCGATGATCTATCCTATCTGCTTATTTATTAAACACTTCATTGTAAAACAATCTGGCATAATTATTGCCAGGTGGCAATCTCTTCCAACCAAGTAGACAAAAGTAAAGGAAGTTACAAGGTCGCAAAAAATATTCACTCTTACAAAATTCATGAATAATATACTATATAAGTAGTAAAAATAAGTGCGATGTCATCAAAGAGATGATGGAGGAAAGAAAAATCAGGAATGAAACATGTTACTGCTTACCCCGATAGGGAAATGATGTGATGATATGTATGTACATAAAGTGATTTAATTGAAGGGAGTGGTTTAAAATTACTAATGGTGTAAAACAAGAATGTATGATGTCACCTTGATTGTTTAATTTATTTATATAGATTCATGTGTGTTTGAATAGGTGTAGTATAAAGTATGTGATGTATGGGCTAACTCAGAGAAACCGGAGCAGCTTGACGAGTTCTGTTATCTGGACAGCATGTTTACTTATGATAGGTGAGTTGAAAGGGGCATTGAAAGAAGAGTAGCGACATGGAACAAGGTAAAACAATAGTGTTGGTGCCCGCAATAATACACATAATTTAGGTGAATTAATTTTCATTTATATATACAGAAATGATATACAATATAATAATCTAATGTAATTTTAACATATTTTTATTCTCCAAGTATATCTTACAACATCCACTGGTGTAAAATAAAGAGATTAACTATCTAGGCCTAACATTCACCAATCCACCATCAGTATACTATACAGGGAGTGGCACTAAACAGAGTTTCTGAATTCAAGGATTTGGGCGTAACCTTCGATGTCGGACTCACGTTCGTTAACCATGTCTCACGTTTGATATCGGACTGTTACAAACTACTCGGTTTTGTAATGAGAATATCAAGAGAATTTAACAGCACCGATATCCTCCGGAACTTATATAATTATCTAATTAGAACCAAATTAGAATATGCATCTACGGTTTGGGCTCCTCACCAGCTCAAATACAAAAACAATATAGAACAAATACAAAAAAAATTCCTCAGATATCTATGGTACAGAACAAAGGGCGATTACCCAAAATATGCTCACCATGCCGAACTTCTCACGGTGTGTAACTATAGAAGCCTTGAAACAAGAAGGCAAGAATCCATTGCGATATTCCTAATAAAGGTTTTCCAAGGTTCCTTTAACTGTCCCGCGATTCTAGAAGCACTAAGTTTATATGTACCCAATAAATATATCCGTGCAAGGAATCACCCTCTGTTCTACATACCAACTTACAGGATGAATATCATGGCTAAACACTCAGTCACGCGTGGTATAGAGATATTGAACCAACTGAATGATACGGTTGATATATTCTCGGTACCGTCTAGCAGTATGAGAAGAATCCTGGCTGATATTATTCCTAACGAATAAGCTAACGCTAGAAGCAAACCCTCTTTGTGTAACAGGAGAAATCCGTGCAAAGTGGGTATAAAAAAAAAAAAAAAAAAAAAAAAAAAAACATGGAAGGATGTGGAGTGCCAGGCTGTGGACTGACTTGTCTGTAGCATCCATACACTCCTGATGGAGCAAAAAGGGCATATAGTTAGTAGTTAATCTTGTAGAACAGACAGTGCTACCTCTTCTGGTATGCTTCTAGTAGAATGTGATTTAAGTTTTTCTTTTTCAATCTGTTGAGTCATTGGTTTTCTTGTTGAATCGTTTTCACCTTCAGAATCATTGTCTTCAAGGCAATACAACAAGCCATCATCTTCGTAAGTAGGAAAATAAAATTCAGGCTGATTCCATAATTTAGGATCATTCAATTTGAGATGATCATTTTCTTCCATATGCGTATACAATTCACTGACATCTTCAAATTCTGCATCACAAGTTATGCAATGTAAAAGATGAACTTGGCGTCTTACATAATTAACAATTTTAATTTTTTCATAAAAATTCAAATTTCTGGTAATTGAATCAAAATAAAAGTTATGTTTTTTAGACATGTGAGTTATGGCATCATTGTATTTACTTTCAGAATGTTTACAAAATAGACAAGTTATTGATACACTATCCTTTTCTTCCCAATCAGACCAATCATTATCGCTCTCAGAGCTTGTGTCATGTTTGCTGCTTCTTGATTTAACACTATTGCAACTGCTATTAGATTTCTTCGACTTGGATTGTGATCCAACTGTCTTCAGATATGATTGCCAATTCCTCCCCATTTCTAAATAATTACTAATGAAATATTTGTCATACTCTTTATTACTCGGATTAATCCTTTTATGAGACTTTTTCCTCATGTGTTCCTTTAAAATCATTCTATCTTTAAATACCTTTTCGCAAAAAATGCAGATACAGCTATCTAATTTTTTGGAAAGACTTTCTATCAATTCTTCGATGAAAACTAAATTTTCGGACTTAGCTATATAAAAATTATGTTTTTCAAATAAATGTTGTAAAAAAATTGATTTGGTATCTTTTATAATCGTTCTACAAAAAAGACATTCTCTTTCATATGTTTTGTCATCTCTTTCAATTTTTTGATGGGCTAGGATTCTTTCTAATCTTTTTTGTTGTAAGTCTCTCCTCAACTGGTTATCTTGGGGAACAACATCACTTAAAAGGTAATATTTTTCATTTTTAGAATCTTTCCCATCGGGTGTTTTGTCTAATAACATTGTTGAACAATATTCTGATAATTCTAAACCTGTAATTAAAAATGTGTTATTAATCAATTGTTATTATTTAAAAAAAACATCACAATTGGACATAAATGAAAAAAATAATTTTTTTGTTTTATTTCAAACACATTTTTTTGTTTTATTTCCAATATCAAAACAAGTATAGATTAATCATGCACAAAATAATATTTTTGGACAATCATGTATGTATGTGCAAAAATATTAAACCCATTAAATTGATATTTTATGGTTGAGTTACCTTTGAAAAACTTTTTGTTCCATACAAATCTATAAAAAGCGGCAAGATCTCAGAACAGATAAATTGATTTGGGTCGTTTTTAGTATAGGTATGTCAATTAAATAGCAATATATTCAGATAAATAAGACAAAAAAAAATCGAATATATCATGTAAATGACAAACTAAATCATCTAAATTTTCGGCGAAAATAAGTTATTACTATTTTTTAACTCAACATAATCTAGTTTTAATATTATGACATATTATTAAAACTATATTATCTTACCATATTGTAGTAAAAATAACTTGCTCATTAGGTTGTTAATGTCTCAAAAGGATAAATAACTACATGTATTTTTTTATGACAGTACATTCTTAGAAAGTTTCCTTTAAAGTTGCTTAAACTGAGATGATCTAATTTGTGCATTACATAATATTATAGAATGTGTAATTTCCTTGGAACTGTGCATACATTGGTATCCAACACTTCAAGTCTAACTAAACTAAAATAACAATAAAGAGAGCCACTCATTCTGTTTTTGATTGGTAATTAAATAGTGTAAATACACATTGATTCTTTTCATATCTTGTCATACTTAACAGGGTAAATGCTTGACTAAAATGTCTGGAATTGGAATATCAGTAAATAATTAACTAATACCAATATTTTAAAATGTAATTCTAGAATCTATTGTTGGTGTTTTAATGATTGCACCTATGTATATTTAATAATTGCACCTATGTATATTTAATGATTGCACCTATGTATATTTAATGATTGCACCTATGTATATTTAATGATTGCACCTATGTATATTTAATGATTGCACCTATGTATATTTTACCAAATGTGGAGAGGAAGAAAAATTAGTTTTACCTCCTGAAACCCAAGAAACAAAAAATTAGTTTTACCTCCTGAAACCCAAGAAACAAAAAATTAGTTTTACCTCCTGAAACCCAAGAAACAAAAAATTAGTTTTACCTCCTGAAACCCAAGAAACAAAAAATCGGTATTTTAAGAATTTTACTCTTTTTTTTTTTTTATTTGTACACAAAGAAATTATTTTTTCTGGCGTATACTCCTTCATATATAGGAGTTCACGGCCATTATTCAAAGAGAGAGAGAGAGAGAATTATTTTTTGTTCAGTTTGTGGGTACTCATAATAACAAAAAACATGAAAATATAAACATTTGTCCCCAATTGTATTTATTTCAGTAAAAATTAAAGCAAGTAAGAATAAAGTACACACTGAAAAAGTAGGAAAGTATAATTTTAAAGTTGCAAATGTAATTTGCTAGCACAATTTGACATTTTGAAATATACAACTTTAATTTTTTCCTTCCAAGAAAGACTGTAGCACATTGCACAAATTGATTAAGTCTGTAAAAGTGTTTCCTTGTGTGAATAATACTGTGGGCTTGTACCAAAAAAAATCAAAATATTGATAGAAAACTCAAACATTCATGATATTCGAGCCCCGAAGAGAATAAGCAACAAAAATATATGCAATCATCATTAGCCTTTTTAAATTGGTGTAATATTTTAGAATTTTAATTTAAAATCAATATGCTCCATATTTCTATTTTTGTGATAAAAAAATCAATAAAATTTCCATATAAGGCATTAAATAAACAGCGAAAATTGATTTTAATGACGTGTGTTAAGTTAATCAAGTTACATTATGATAATATATTACCTTTGAATTTCTCTTTCCAATATTGTATATAATCTCGGAGAAAAGCGACATGTTCAACATCGGCTATTATCAAACGATGCTGCATATACAAGTGTGTCAACATGTCTTGTTTATCTGCCGGGAAAGTAAAAATATTATCACATAACATGCAATCACATTGCGCGATGGGAAAAAATAGTTTTTCTGAGGAAACAACTGTTTCAGGATGAGAGACATCTTTGAAAGTTAATGGCCCAATTATGTGTGATGGGCGTGTTACATCTTCCATTTTAACAATTTTATTCCGATACGTGTGCAAAATACTTAATTATTTAAATAAAACGTTTTATACAGATAATCAAGACACAGTAAACCTAACCTAACCACAAAATTTGAAACGTCAACTTGTCAATGAACCATAGACATTTTTTTCTTATTCAATAATAACCGTGAGCTTCTATATATATGGAGTATACGCCAGTGTCAAGTGGGGGTAAACAGGCTCATTTTTTTAGTTGATGCGATTTACCCTGCTGAGATTAATAGACTATATTTTTTTTCATAGTTACACGTATAAGAATAAAAGGTAATCTGATAGAATAACAATCTCACTAAATGCGTATTATATACTTGCGATTTGATTTATATTTAAGACATGTGACTTTTCGTTATTTAATATATATTATATAGAACACATATTTAAAAAAACTAGAATGGGAAAATAAAGGCCTGGTGATTGATAGAAAATACTTGAGCCATTTGAGATTTGCAGACGATATCGTTATATTCTCACAAAACCCGAATGATCTTCAGCACCAACTGCAAGAATTGGCAGAGGTCAGCAAGGAAGTTGGTTTAAAAATGAATATTTCAAAAGCCAAATATATTATGAACGGCTTTGCTACCTCAAAACCAATAAACGTAGATGGAAAGCCGCTAGAACTTGTCCAGGAATATGTGTATCTGGGCCAACTTATTTCCTTTGTAGGTGGCATATCGGAGGAAATAGCACGAAGGACAAAACTGGCGTGGAGCTCATTTGGACGTTTGAACAACATCTTCAAAAATAATCTCCCAATATCCTTGAAGCGAAGGGTTTACAACCAGTGCATTATTCCAGTACTTACATATGGCTGCGAGACATAGACGCTCACAGTAAAAACACACAAAAGCTCCAGACCGCACAAAGGGACATGGAGAGATGCATGTTAAGATATACTAAAAGAGACCGTAAACGAAACACCTGGATTCGCAACACAACAAAGGTGGAAGACGTTATAAAGGTGTGCAAAAGAATGAAGTGGCAATGGGCCGGACACGTAGCCAGAATGTCAGACTCCCAATGGACATCCGAAATAATCCAATGGTACCCAAGAGGCATAAAGAGACCCAGAAGAAGACCGAAGGTAAGCTGGATAGATGAAATCAGGAAGCATGGCAGCATCACATGGCATCAACGAGCAAAATCCGAACTATTTGGAGTCAACTTGGGGTGACCTTCATCCAGCAGTGGATCGACCCTAGTTGACAATGATGATGATATAGAATCAATATTTACTTGAGTTTTCTGTATATTTGTAAGAATGTGTAAGTATAGTATATGATGTACATGTAGTATAGGATAAACAGCTCTCTGGATTTCACTTGGAGTTTCAACATCGTCTCTTTGGGTTTTGTTATATTGTTTTCGCGTTACACTAATTTTGTAATGTCCAGTTAATTTAACCGTAAGTAAAATAAAATAAATTTCAATAACCGCCGCAATTCTACAGCACGGCGCGAGCGTATAGTATGTAGTCACGCTAATTGAAATATGATTTTTACTTTAGGTAAACATTCCAGTTTCTATTTTTTTATCTATTTTATAAAAAAAGTCATGATAACCATTTTGATTCGTTATTATATATATTCTTCCAATATTACTTATTTAAAACAAAAGTGTATTTGTTTAAACATTAACAGAAATAATTTTTTTTTTATTTGCTTGTATTCTGTTTTCTATAAACATCTTGTATTTTCCATTGAAAAGAACCTTTTTTTAATTCACAAGCAATCTCAGGGTTCACATAAACTGAAATCTGATCACCCTACATGCATACCATCACGGCGTCTTCATGTCAGGGTAAGCAGAGATGAGAGAGCACCCTACTATCCTATCGCGACACACATCTTTCGTCTCTTCTACATGTGGAACTACAATTTCTTTGATTTTTTTATATATCCTTCTTTAGAAATAACATACACTTGATCCAACCATACTTCCTTGGTCTTCCTCTACTACGCCTTCCACTCACATTGTTTTGTTAGTCTTTATTCATTCATTCGTTCCACATGCCTAAACCCTCTCAGATTGTTTCATCTTACTCGTCATATCAGTATTAAGTTCATATTCATCACTAATCACTTTATTCCTTATTCTGTCATACATTGTCCCTTAATGCATTCTTCTAAATTCATGTATTTCTATAACATCTATTCAGCTCTTTTCAGTCTTGTTCTACATCCACGTTTCACTCTCATAGATCAAAGTTGGTACTAAAATACTGTTGTGGACTACATCTTGTCAGATTTTGACACTGTCTGGTTTGAGTATATGTTTTGAGTGCCTTATTGACTTTGTTTCCTATCGCTATACAACATTTAATATCCCTCCTCACACATCTATAATCTGATATATTTCTTCTGAGCATAATTCTTCAACTTGCTGTAATCTTTTATCATTCACCCATATATCACACTTTGGATTTTACAACATTCATTCTCAGATCTCTTTACATCTCTCATACGATTTGCTTATCAAACCTCTAATTCATCTTCATTCTCTGCTAACCCTACCATGTCATCAGCACACAGCAATTCGAAAACATTGCCATTCAATATTTCAATGCCTCTCATTGACCTTTATATATTTCTTCACAAACAAATCTGTGTAAATATTAAACAACCAGGGTGACATGACACATCCTTGCTTTTCCACGTCCACTTTTTATACTTATACTCCAAAGTTGGTAGGTAGTAAAATACTCATGTAAACTATCATCTTGTCAGATTTTGATACTGTCCAGTTTGAGTATATGGTACATGCTAAAGTGCCCCATTGACATTATTTCCTATCAATACTTGCCGTTGGAGAAACAACAAGTTCAACTTATAAGAACAAAGGTCACTGGAAAAGACAATGATGTTAGTGAAGTTTAAAACTTTGACCATTGATGAATTGGAGTAGCCAGCAGGTAGGGCTTCAGCTCCAGCGGTGCAACAACTGGAGGATTTTCAGTTTGAGATCTGTTCATTTTTTGACACAGACTTCTTATACTTTGGCACCAGTACAATGTGATCCTCCATGATATCGTCCTTACAGTTTTTGACAGCTATTGTTTAAAAGTGACGACATTTTCAAAATAGTCGAGCCATCACATGGCTCCACCTACGTTTCCTACTTGCCCGGAGTCAAATCAAAACTCAAATACACCTGTAATTTGTTTTATCAAACACTGTTTATTCCACTTTATGTAACGGTATAACCCTATTGGTTTCAAGGTTTTCACCTCATCATCAGAGAAGCCCAAACAAGTCTTCTTTGAGCTCCCCTGATGATGAGGTGAAAACCTTGAAACCAGTAGGGTTATACCGTTACATAAAATGAAATTAACAGTGTTTGATAAGACAAATTACAATGTCTAAACCTCCACAATGTCTTATTAATTAGCCTTTCAATTAATATAAAATAAGTATATTTTTAAATTTTATTTTGTGAATTCTGAATCTTATGTAGGATAGTTTGGAAAGCAAATTAATTAAAAGCCATTTTGTACTTTTTCAAAAAAATTAATAAAACATCATAATAAAAATATAAAACAAAATAAATGTAAGCATATACACAATTGTAAATTAATGATTTATACAATTAGATAGTTTGTAAAACAGCACATCTATGTAAATACCGCTTGAGGAGACAACACAAGAGCTGTGTTAGTGCTTTCAATAATAGCTTTGAGCAACATCATGTCATCTGGAGTTATAGACCATCCATTAAGTTGTCCTAGACTTTGTAGTTTGGGACACGTATCCATCAGTTCTTCTACTGTTTCTCGGGTAAGAAGTGGAGCATTTGGAAACCATATGCTAATGAGATGTTCAAATTTATTATTTCGAAGCATTCTGTAAAACAAGAAAATAAGATAAAGTTTTTTTTTATTTTTTTATTAAACAAGTAAATTATTATACAAACATTTGTCAAGGCTATACCTATATACAAATTTATTACTGAACTAATCTTAATTATATGTTATAATTTATGAACTTATTTAATCTTATTTTCCTACATATCATTTTATTTTATTTATTCAATCTTAATATATGAGATCTTAGAAATAATTAACACCTACATACTACTTATAACTAGATAACAATTCTTACACTAATTATTCAGCAAAAACAAGTCCACTCGTTCAGGCTACATGTATTCCATCACATTCACTCAGACCTAGGTCGTCCCAGCTAATACTGTAGGTGGACTAGTCAGGTAACAGATAATGCTTCGGGAGCTTGTGCTTATAACGGAAGGGTAGGTCGGATTTACTCTCGTAAACCCCCAGGGCAGCGACTAAGGGATTTCTGTGATAGGATTTATTCATTAATTACTCTTGAAAGCTTTTTTTCTATTGCAATTTTCCCCTATATTTTATATGGGCTTTAAATGCAGTAAATATCCAATACAATAAAATCAATTCTAGAAGATAATTCTTTGACCAAAATATAATTTTTCAATGACCAGAATGCTCGAAATGTATTATAACGAAAATCTAGTTAAGCATGCTAATTGCAAGTACTTTTGCATTTTGGCTTTTTGATTCCAGGCACATATAGTATATGTCACTGATACCAACAAAACTCATTATTACCAACCGTCAAGGACAGAGTTTAAGATTTTTTTGACAAATAATTACTGTAATATAATAAATTATATTAGTTTAAATACTCTGATTTTATTTTATAATTTCAAAAAAGTATGCTGTTTTATCGCCTCAAAAATAATACATATACTCTAACAAAATATGATTGGCAACTTAATCACCAAACACTGCTAGTTATCAGAACCACTGGCACTTGCGGGTGCCCATCGTGGTCGTTAACTATTAAACATCAATCAATAATTAAGTCATATATATTGCAATACAATCTTGCTATCTCGTTTTTAAAATTAAACATAATAGTATAAAAAATAAACAAAAAATTATTTAATTCATGTTTTTCCAATATTTAGCAATTGTTTCATTTTAATCTCTTTTTCAATATTTGAAATCAAGATAAGATTTTTACAAATGATACAAGAAAAAAAATTAAGAAATTTTTAGTTGAAATTTTCCTTTCCGTTTCCAATATTTTAATGTTAAAGGTTTTCAACAATATTTCATTTGATTACTAAGTATCTATATCAATAAAAATAAATTTATTGAAAATTGGGAAAATTTCACCCAAAAGAAAAAATCTTATTTGGGATATTGGGAATTCCGACATGACTAGTTTGCTTGTATTATTTTCGCTACGTTCAATCATTGATTAAAATTATTACTCGATATACAGTATTAAAACATGTATGAAAGCTTTTTCATACAGCAGTCATGTTACTGTTAGCTCACATGTGGTATGATCATGGGCAAGAAGGAATCCAGCTTTACAGTTCAGAAAATCAGTATAAATTTCATAAAAAAATGTGTATATTTGATGCCCAATTCATATTTTTTAAATAAGAATTTCGTAGGTTTCAGAACTATATTTTAGAAAATTAATTTTATTTTTTATCTATAACTACACAAATCCTGATTACAATTAATTTACTATAGACAAATTCTCAGCACGCATCAAATTAGTAAATCAAATACTTATTTTTAATTGATATTAAAAAGAAAAAATATATCAATGTCAGCTTATGAAGGAGTTTTAGTTTTAACAATTTTAGTTATTTAGATTATATTCAAGTTAAGTAATTTAATTATTTAGATTATATTCAATTCATAATAAAAAATATAATTTACAAAATGAATTCATGTTTAGTTTGAATATATTAAATTTAGATTAACTATAATGCAGCATCTAAAAATAAATATAAAACTGTACCTGGTCATGTCAGCATCCGTCATTTTGATTTCATCTCCAATAATCATTTTAGCAAGAATTGGACTGCATGTCATCAAATATTTAAAAGTAGAAGTTCTTATATTACTATGTAAAATTTCAACATGCTCTAATTTGAGATATGGAATTTCCTCTTCATGCGTGAGGGTATCCATTTTATAACATTCCAATTCTGCAAGATTTTTACATTTATCCGCAATATGTGTTAGATTCAAAGAGCCAGTTGACAGTGATAACATCACTGAGTTTATTCTGTGTCCAATCCTTTCTATTAATTGATGAAATTCGTGGCACTGAAACTTATTTAGTTTAATTCGATTCACTTGTTGTAATTTTTCAATTATAGATATAACACCAGTTTCAGGTTGTTCAAAATAAATAGTTTCAACTGATGGACACACTTTAATAATACTTTGAGCTACTTCTTTAGAAGTATTTGTGTCATGGATATACTGCAATTTTGATTGGAAATTATCAGGGTATTGCTTTGTTTGTACAATATGATGAATTGATTTACCAATAAATGAATAACTTCCGAGATTAATCAAATTAGGCAAATTTCCGATAAGCAGTGCAATATCTGTATGACATATATTTTCCTCTCCAAATGCGCCGATATTGATCACAGTCAGTGATTCCCGCACTGATAGGTTTCCAGTGCACAAAGCGTATATTCCTATTTCTGTTATATCTGTTTCACCAGATACATTTAACAACTTTATATTTTCACTGAATTCTCCAATATATTTTAAAACCTCATCATTGGCAATGTGAGGAATATTAAGAACATTTAAACTTTGCAAAGATTTTATCAGATCATATAATAAAAATAGTTGATCATCTTTCACCCAGACACCTTTTAAATCCAAATCATTGAGTCCTGTACCCTGTTTAATTATTGTTTCTAATATCTTATTATAAAAACAAACTGGAAAAATGCCAGTGGCTAGTATTTTTACACTATCTTGTAATAGTAATTTTAAAGCGAAAAATCGTGCGGAAGGTTCTAAATAATCTGAATTTAATATCAAATTCAATAGATCTTGATAAATGTTACCAGTAACGCCGAGATTCTCAAAATATGATGACATCACAACAAATGTCAAAGAAACATCATCGTCAGTTTCTAAAGATGCTAATACATCAATCAGCTGCTTAGCCACTATAGTTAAGGATATTTCACCAAGTAATGGCACTTCGCACTTTGGAGACATCTTGCTAATTCAGAAGGCAAACTTATTGTTCCAAAACACTGAAACGTTAATTTATCAATTCCATGATACACTTTAAAATATTTCTGTTAACTTAAAACAACAAATGCCAGTGATTTTTGCGTAGTAAATGAAATTTGATGCATTAAATGACCTAGAAAGTATATTTAACCGTTATGAAAAGTTTCTGGACAGGTGCCAGCTGTAAGACTTAGGAAGTTTATTCTAATACCACATGTATAATTAGATAAACTGGAGAAGCGTATATGACTATTTATAGCATGATGAGCAACCTGTTGATTGTTTTGTTTTTCCCTATATTCAAATAATTAGTCTAAATAAAACCCTTTTTCTAGAAAATATATTTCATACTGATTTCTTTTTGAGAACCAAACACTTAAAAAAAATTTTTTAGTTAACTTTTTTATATTTTTTTTATTGAAAGTTTCATTAAGTCATTGGAAGGTTTCATTTAGTCATTATTTTATTTCTATTAAAAA
This sequence comes from Odontocerum albicorne, assembly GCA_949825065.1. Lineage (NCBI taxonomy): Eukaryota > Metazoa > Arthropoda > Insecta > Trichoptera > Odontoceridae > Odontocerum > Odontocerum albicorne. Next base: position 15,008,575 of record OX463838.1, read on the forward strand.
TCTAATTTACACCCTCTTCAATGAAATTAGGTTATTTTAGTGAAACTTTTTATGAAGAGCAATGAACTTTTATGAGGTTCTATTATCAATGTTGATGTATATATATATTTTTTTTAATGTGTGGGAAATGAATGCACAGTATAAAAATGGTTAAATTTCACTTGTGGTAATATTTTAAGTGCAACATTCTTTCTTTTCTTTTTTAAGTGCAAGTAGGCCAGTCGTGTCTATAAATTCTTCGGCATTTTAACCAATTGATTTGAAATTCTGTAAACAAGCTCTACAGTAGACATTTTGCTCATCTAAAGAACTGAAAAATCAGCGGTTTCTTCTCAAATTTTTTTTGAAAGCTCTGTATAACTTGAATGACTGAAATACTGAATATTTTTGGGACTAATCAGTCTATAACATCAAAGACTTCTTTCTCCATTTCATCCATCCCTGTGCGATGCCTTTTAAAACAAGTGATTAATAACTATATTTTTACAGATCAATGCACTTCCATAGCTTGCACCTTATAATAAATTTGAAGCATGATACAAAAATGTTATAAATTATCATACATTATACAAAATAGCTAATTATTCAAAAGTTGAGGGCTGCCTCTACTAAAATACATTATTCGGTAAATATGAACAATGTGCAGCAAATGCAAAATACGTAACCATGTTCCAATATATAATCATTCTGAATGAAGAATGTCCTGTAAAAATATTTTACTTCATGACTTGTGCCCAGTGTAATTTTTTTGGTTATAACTTAATTAACATATTATTTGAATCTTAAAAAAATAAAGGCTTAAATAGCATGTCTACTTTCTAGCCTATATATATATATATATATTAGTAGATCATATTCATGAGAATACAGAAAATAGCTTTGTAGGCTACAATCAAGTACAGTTCAGATCCAAAATCCTACGAGGTTACAAGTTTACCTCAACCTATTTTTTCTTCACTCGGGAAATTCTAAATTTCTCAAATATTTTATTTTATTACAAAAAAACTTGTCCACTAACAAAGACAAAGACATAATAAAGAAAATTGCGTTAATATGTGATGTATCCCAGAAAACATGAAATTGGCACGTGAAACTGCAGTTGAAGAAGCATTAACAATGCTGCAAAGTGGTACACACAACAATGTTTTTGTGGGGTTCAAGTTAGGGTAGTTGAATTGAAACCGGCATTTAATTTTAATTACACGAATATATCTACATAAGTAAAAACAGGTAAACTAACTAATTTGTCTTTTTTTTTTAAACGCATTCAGAAAACCTACTAATTATATAACAGACCTTCAGCTTTTACGGACACCCCTGCACCTAAATCGGTCCATTGTACCGAGGTTTAACTTATTTATTTACAAAAAAAAATATCAGAATAAACTCAAAATAAATTTTATGTGGGTAACAGGTTGAGTAATAGAAAAATAAAACCTTCCATAAATAATTTTATATTTGTACTCTTAGGTTTAGAAACATGTACCATCAGTTCTTAAAAATCATATTGATCATTGGTCAACGGTTTAAAGTTATTCAACTTTCATAACAAGGTAAAAATCATATTGATCATTGGTCAGCGGTTAAAAGTTATTCAACTTCCATAACAATGTAAAAATGCATGTTAAACTTTGTGGTGATTTGTTAAAATTTGGTTGTTTGATTACGGCGATTCATTTTCCTGGTTAACTTCAACATCTCTCTTCTTGTGTTTCATTCTTTCCTGTCTTGTCTTATACATTTTGTTTTCATCGGAACATTTTGTGGTAATAACATTTCTGCAAAAAAAAAGTATATTGTACAATTGTGAAAATTAAAAACATACAAAAAAATATAGAATGGATTTTTCTTCTTGTATCGGATGTATGCGTCACCTAAAATATATGATTTCATATATGTAATTGCTGTGTAAATATTGTAGATATATGTACCTATTGTAATGAAATGTTCCTTATGCATGGCCTTCGCAATAATCACTATAAATAATCGAACAGCTCATGCATGCAGAGAGCGCGCTGTATACATGGTATCTAGCAAATATCTAGTAAGCCGTGGCGGCATACACGGGCGAATAAAGCGTCTTACGATGGGCTGCACATAAGGAATGAAAAATGAGTAAAATATATTCTCTGTTTTTGGAACGTCTACTGTGTTTTATTTACTACAAACTTCTACCTGCTAAAGAGGAATCTCTTCACCCTGCTACTTTTCACCGAAAACGCAAGATGTAAACCTGAATCTACGAGTATTAAGATGTAAACCTGAATCTACGAGTATTACGAGGTGCTGTACACTTCTACTTAATAAAATTTGGAATTTGTTTTCATAAAGTCTCCATAACTTAGACATCATCAGAAAAGATTTAACTGAATCAATTTTGTAATACAATTTAGATGATAAAAATGATGAATAAAAAAATTGGAATATAAAGGGTAAAGGAAAAATGAAGACTAAAATGGTGAATCCTCACATCGCTGAATTGAATCAATATTTTATACAATACCACATTAAGTATGTGAATACGGTTGCAAGTTTAACATCATGTACCCAATTTGAGTATATTTTCTTCAAAAATTACAATGGAAATGATTATCGGTAATTTGACTAATTAAAAAATTTGGTATTAAAAATTGGTTTAAAATTTATGGGCACAGAAATTTTATCAGCTTAAGAAATTAAGACATTAAAATTGAATAAGTGTTGATTTTTAAATGAATAAAATTAATACTTTAGAAAGAATCAAGACTACAGTTTGATTTTGAAATGAAAAGATTTAATTTTGAATTTTCTGAAAAATGGAAACAGAGAATACTATATGTGAGGTAAACAACTTCATAGGGTTATGGATATGATTTGATACTAGATTGTTACTCACTCAGATACAAATCAATATAATTTAATAATTCAGCCAATTAAAAACAAAATAATCAATAGTCAAATCAGCAAAGTGTAGTAAAAAGTGTTTCACTAGTTTCAAATCTTTTTTGGAATTGTTGCCGTGTTGAGTTAGCTTCAATGATGTAATCAAAATTTCAAACAACATCAATGTAGATGACAGAATGCGCCCTCAACCTGCATGACTTCCGATTTTGGCAAGAAACAAATCACAACACAAGTAGATAAATTCGAAATTGCTATGAAGAGAATACGCACGATGCGCTAACTGGGTTATGTGTTGGTCAACGTGAGCGTGTTTACGGTGCAGTCATGAGACAGATGTCATAAGTGTGAACGGCTGAGTGGGTGCTGCTTCTTACATGCTTACTATATTTGGTAATGTTTTTGACATGGCCCTGAGGATGAGGGTTGTAACACCTTCAAATCGTAAGCCATCATTGAAACCAACTCAACACGGCAAAAACTCTGAAAAACATTTGAAAATTGAAGTAATGATAGCTTTTTTCATGAATATTATAATAATATTGATTTCATAATGGTGAAAAATTTATACTCCACACGAAGATTTCAGATGTGTTTTACAAAAGTTACTAAACAAAAAACATGATGTATATATGTACTCACATATACAGTGGAACCTTAATTCTCGAATGTCTCTAATCTAGAAAATTCGGTCCTCGAACTTATTGTTTTAATTTGGTTCTTGAATATACGTTTTCAATGACAATGCCATGTCTCACCTTAGAAAAAATTTGAAACTCTGACAAAAATAAACCTCATTGGACAATTTTAGTGAGACAAAAAAGAGAAAGAACCGCAGGACAGTCACCTGACGTTTTCATGCAAAGTAATTACCTTTCCAAACAATAACATCTCTCCTATCCACCTGCCTCACCCACCACCTTACACTTACACCATTGACTCTCCTCACTACAGGTAAAGTGCAGTTAGATTCTCATTTATTTAATCGATTTATTGTGTCGCACTGTGTATTTTTGGGGGTCTGGTACTAATTAACCTAATCAACATTACTTTTTACGGGAAAAATTTATTCAGTTTTTTATCAGCCTTGAGTAAAGGATTAAGTTTGAAAACCGAGGTTCTACAGTAATGTGTAGAACACTAATTGTTGTTGTTTATTACTCACCTCACTAGATTTTCTTGCACTTTACACATTTGGGAGACAGTCATAATAATGTCTGAAATTTTCTTTGCATCCAACTTCATCTTTGCAGGTTTATTAGTAAACGCTGGGGAAGATTTTCCTGTCAAAGAATGTGTAGCCAGAGTTCTGAAAAAAGTGTTGAAAAATGAATAGAGATTTTGAAAAATACAAATGTTTCTTATTTCTAGTAAGCAAATACTCATTTTTTAGTGTAAAAAAAACTTTTTATAATAACTTCCAACCCAACAAGTGCTTATGTGGTGAGAACCTCCATGGATCAGTTGGTAAGACACTTGATTTCCACCCAGGAGTTCCAGGCTCAATTCTCAATATCACCCCCAATTTAAAAAAAAAAGGGTACTATAGATCGGAAATTCTAGGATGAGTCCTGTGACAGCTCACAAATTTGCCCCAATACAACCTTATGTAATGTATTTACCAAAATAACTTGCTATTTATTAGAATCGAGGCTTATATTAAAGTTGATAAAATAATTAAAAATACTGAACATCGTTACAAGGTTGTATTCAGGCTAATTTGTGAGCTGTCACAGGAATCATCCTAGAATTTCCGAACTATAGTCTGGTTAAAGTGTTCATCTGGTAACAATAATCACACACGCTAGAAGTGTATGAGTGTTATTACCTCAAGGTAGTATTCTTAACACGAGTTGTATGCCTCCTCCAGTGATTCTAAGCCTGAAGGCTCTATTAATTGGGCAAAAGACAATTTTGTCTCCCGGCCACACTCTTCAATATATTCAAATCACCAATTAGAATTTGTTGAAGGGTTACACCATGACTGTGTTGTAATAAATCATATTTTGCATATCTTCTTTAAATTTGTTGCAATGTGCTTTAATTAGTATTTTTTTGGCAACTGGCTATATATTGGGTGTACAAATAAGTCACCGCCGTTTGACAAAAGTTGGCGCCACCAGTAAGTTATGGTTGAAATTGTCAGATGTAAAATGTCATTATCGTAAGGTTGGACATCTGTCAACAACATGACCTTGAAATATTAGTGAATTTTTATCAGTATAACATATTTTTTTGTGTTCGAAAATGTCAAGTTTTGAGCCGAATAAGCGTCATTTGCGGGAACTTTTGATTTACTTCTTCAATTTGAAGAAATCTGCAGCTGAGGCGCATCGATTGCTTGTAGAAGCATATGGTGAGGCTGCCTTAAGTGAGAGAAGTTGTCGTGAGTGGTTTCAAAAGTTTAAGAACGGTGAATTTGACATCGAAGACAAAGAACGTAGCGGAAGGCCGAAAGTGTACGAAGACGCGGAATTGGAAGTATTATTGGATCAAGATTCGTGCCAAACGCAAGAAGAACTTGCACTTACATTAGGAGTGACTCAACAAGCAATTTCACATAGGTTGAAATCATTGGGAATGATTCAAAAACAAGGAAATTGGGTTCCATATGAACTGACACCGAGAAACGTTGAACGCCGATTTTCCACATGTGAAATGCTGCTTGCCAGGCATAAACGAAAGGGTTTTCTGCATCGTATAGTCACTGGTGATGAAAAATGGATCCACTATGATAATCCAAAAAGGAAGAAATCATGGGGAACCCCTGGCCATGCTTCAACATCTACAGCTAAGCCAAATATTCATGGAAAAAAACTCTTGTTGTGTATTTGGTGGGATCAGCTTGGTGTCGTGTATTATGAGTTGCTCAAACCGAACGAAACCATTGCTGGGGCTGTCTACCGAGCACAATTGATGAGATTGAGTCGAGCACTCGAGGAAAAGCGCGCCCACTGCTACTCCAGACACGACAAAATTATTCTCCTGCATGATAATGCTCGTCCACATGTTGCGGCGCCGGTCAAAACCTTTTTGGAAACAATCAATTGGGAAGTTTTACCCCACCCGCTGTATTCACCAGACATTGCTCCTTCTGATTTTCACTTGTTTCGATCGATGACGCATGACCTGTCTGAGCAGCACTTCACATCATATGAAGATACCAAAAATTGGGTCGATTCGTGGATAGCCTCAAAAGATGAAGCATTCTTCCGACACTGTATCCGTATGCTGCCAGAAAGATGGGAAAAGGTAGTGGCAAGCGATGGGCAATACTTCGAATAAAACATGAGGTTCCGTTCTTTCACAATAAATGCCCAATTTTTGATAAAAAACGGCGGAAACTTATTTGTACACCTAATAATATAACTTATACCTATTTATAAAAATTTACAATAAATAAAATACATACCTTCTAGGAAACACAGCCATTAACAGTTTTCTTGTTGCATTTGAATATGATGTCCACTTAATTTGGTTATAAATGTGGCGAGGAATATATGTTTTACCACTGCCAATGGGTATCTGTGAAATGAATAAAATTCTTACTTGAAATATTTATTAAACTAAGGAATAACCCAGATATTATAGGAATAACCTAGATATAACATATTGCCATATGACAGTAAATCTGTCAGGTTGTTTTTAAAATACAAATGTCTAAAACAATATAATTGAACATTTGAACTTTCTTACCAAAAACTGCTTACAATTTAAACAGAAATATACAGATACATAGATAAAAACACAAATAATTTGGCTTATTATTTGATCCCAAATAATAAATGTAATTAATATTAATTATAATATTTATGATGTTAATTAGAAGTTATTTTAAGCTATTAAAAAATAATAAGTAGGTACAATGTTATTTAACATAATAGATTAGTGTAAATCAAAATGAGTATGTAAGTTTTTAAATAAAAAAATTAAGTTAGAAGTATCAGGTTAAAAAAAATGTAGGTCATTGACACAAATAAATTGTTATGTGTTAATCAATTTTTAATATGAGATTTATAATAAAAATAATTACCATATCAGATGCAGCAGTCTCTCCCAAGATAACTTCGTTAGGCGATGGGTGATTAGGAGTCGGTACTCGCTGGTAAGTAACTGGCGTAGATGGATAGAATGAAGGTTTTTGCCCATTACTTGAATTGTCAGATATTATTTCGACTGGATGTGTATTCAATTCTCTCAGAATAATGTTTGATTCTAAAGGAATATCTTGGTTCTCTGATGTATTAGAGTTTCCACCATTTTGGATTGGCTCTTCCTCTTCATCAGCAGTGGATCTTCTTACCATTTTGCCATTAGTTAAATTATGTATCGTTCTTTGCATCATATCTATCCTTTGTCCCATTTCTTCTAATACTTGATTGATATATCCAATATCATCACCCATGATTCTTTGATTTTGGTAAAGATTAGTGATATTCGATGTGATTTGATCCGAATAATTAGTCTGGGTTTGTTGATCAAATGTCATTGGAGGAGCCGGCTGATCTCTATGGGTGAATGCTTGTTGAGGAGTAAGTTTTGGGCTCTCCATATTAATAAGTCCGTGTGTACTCTTATTAACGATCTCCTCAAATTTATCAGCTACATGATTTGTTTCTTTCAGATTCATAACACTGGGAAAATTAAGTGGCTGTCTTCTTTGAATTTGAATTGAACTGGATATGATGGAAGATCTTGCAGAAGTATGTGAGGTGGAAGCTTGTCTCGAATATGAGGTACTCCTTTCTGGTACGCTTATTCTTTTTTGTCTCTTTCTTTGTGGTTTAGATGGAGGTTTGGGTTTTTTTGTGTTAATTCTTTTCATGTTCATATTTATAATTTTCAACCTTTTAATATCCTGTGGGAAAAAAACATTACTGTCTATATGCATCATATATGTATCAACACAATTTATCAATGTTTTGTTAAATTAAAATGGTCAAAGAAAATAGACATATAACACCTTGACTGGAATTTTATTGCATTATTTTTGCATAACAAACTTCTTGCAGGGATGCAAATGTTTGGTAAAATATGTACTTAACATATATAGAATGTGTCTTCATGTTGAAGGGTTTAATGGTATATATTCTAAATAAACAACCATTGTAGCAAATCTGTTATAATCATATTAACTCTTGAAAGTTTATCTCTATTCTTGTATAAGATTGTAGAAATTAAAATGCAAGATTATTAAAAATTCTATTCAAAAAATGTATTGTTATTACTGTTGAATTTTTTTAGATTAAAAAAATATTAACGGCTGAATTGATTGAATTCTTAATTGTAACAACATATTAATTTAGATTCTAATTTGATTAATATTTAAGGAAAAATATTTTATTATAATAAGATATTTAAAAACAATTATTTTATAAATGGAAGAAAATAAGACTTGTGTAATATGTAATATGTCATGTCTAAGAGTAGCTTAGAAGTTACACTGTTACATCTTCTTATTTAGCTGCTTTGATAGCATATATGGTTATGGCTATGGCGGTCGTCGTACATAAGTATGACAACCTCCATAATCTAGTTATAAATGCCTGTCTTCCAGCCTGGGAGTTGCTGATACGATTCCCATTGGAATCGAGATATTTTAAAAAAGGATTCCAGTCCGGTTTTCACTTAATTTCTCTTTAACATTTTTCTGGTTGGTTTAAAGGGATTTCAGGTTGTATTCTATTCAAGTAAAGTGTCAAGTAATACTTAAGTATAAAAAAGAGTTGCAGGGCTTCTATATAAAGTAGTTCTAATAAAATTATAAAAAAATCATGAAATGCTCACAGAATTATCGGAATCTTCTTCGGAAGCACTGGGATGCCAATCCGTACCACTGTGAGCATAGTCTTCATCCGTTTCGGTATGCTCCAACTGTGCTTGCGGTGAACTGGTTGGCTAAAAGACGAAAATATAAAAATATGTTATCCGAGTTATTCATCATTAATGAAACAAAACCGCTGTAGTAAATTAAATTAGAATATTATTTGATAAATATAAGCACAATGTTTTATTTGATTGTATTTATCTGTAAATTTTAAGATGTCAACTATTACAAGTCTAGTAAAATCTCAAAATAAAATTAAGAGTGCACTTTTATGATCGAATAATTTCTCAAAATATGTCTTAAAGAGCCTTAAAGGCTTCTACGCATTTTTTTGTCTTTAAAAAAAATTGATTAACCAAAGTCATAGGTATCCTTATCACCCACGAATAGTGGACAGAAAAAATGCCTGTTATTTAAGGGGAGTGCGATGTTAAAACCAGAAACCTTCTGCACAGACGTCCAGTGGACGTCCGCACGGCTTGCACCTCAACGCATTGGATGAGGAAATCAATTCCTATCAGAGATTAATTTAGTTCACTGAAACAATGAATTCTTTTCTATTATTTATTTATTTATTTAACACAAATCAATTCCTATCAGAGATTAATTTAGTTCACTGAAACAATGAATTCTTTTCTATTATTTATTTATTTATTGCAATACAATCTGGCGGGCTTATTGCCAGGCGGCAATCTCTTCCAACTTCCAACGGCAATCTATTATCTATTGTGATGTAGAGATTGTAGAGCATGATTTTTTATATCTTTATATATTAGGTAAAGCGAAAAGAAATGACAATTTTCATTAGGCGTCACGTTGAAACCAGTTTGCCACCAGTTACCGTTGGGTTAATACGTCGTGGTTGGTATCATTTTGAAGCTCTATTAATATCCTTTCTGTTTTAATATTTATTTTTGGTTTTGGTCTAAAGTACAAAACTGCAAAAGCCAGAGATTGAAGAGACACATTTGCGGTATTTTATGCTGTTTTTATTCGATAAAGGATTGAAGTCAAAATAAGCTACCCAGACCATCTGCAATATTTATAGAGACATCTTGAATCCTCGGAAGTGCCAAAGATGGTTTCAAAAAATTGAAAGTTGTGAAAGGGGATCGAAGGACAAACCAAAAATAGGAAGACATCTTAAAATCGATGATGACACTTTAAACTCATTACTGAGGTCCGATCCGCGTAAAACTATCAAGGAATTGTCACAAGATATCGGTTGTCCATGATCAATAGTGAAAAACTATTTGAAAAGGCTCGGAAAACAAAATAGACAAGGAATTTGGAAGCCGCACGAACTTTCTCCAACGGCCATGGAACAACGAATAACAATCTGTTCATCTTCACTCTCCAGATATGAAACTGATCCGTTTCTTAGAAAAATCGTTACTGGGTATGAGAAGTGGGTCCTTCCCACCAATCCGAGGAAAAAAAAAAACAAAAAACAATGGTTTTCGACGAATCAGGTACATCTGTCTACCTCTCAGCCGACATTGACTCTGAAAAACGTTTTCCTTTGTGTTTGGTGGGATATTTTGGAAGTTATTCATTATAAATTACTAAAACCTGGTCAGACTGTTACAGCAGATGTGTATTGTCCCCAATTCGAAAGATTTAAGGCAGAACTGCTTAAAAAATTATCAGTTATAGTAAAGAATCAGAGAAGAATTCTACAACATGATAACGCAAAACCACACGCAGCAAGGATTACGCAGGACAAAATAAGAGAGCTAGATTTAGAAGTTCTGCAGCATCCACCATATTCACCTGATATTGCACCTTTGGATTACCATCTTTTTAAGTCGATGGAACATTCGCTTCGAGATAAAAAATCTACGAGTGTCGAACAACTCCGAAATCACTTGGAGTCATATTTTACCGTAAAACCGCCAGAATTTTACGAATAAGGTATTAAAAAATTGCCTATTCTGTGGAGGAAGATCATCGGTAACAACGGTAATTATTTAACGGAATAATATTGTATAGTTTTTGTTTAAATCAATTTTTTGTCGCATCAAAAAAAATTGTCATTTCTTTCCGCTTTACCTAATACTTCCTTCTTTAATTTAAGTCTGACAAAATTTAAGAAAATGACATTAGTTTCTCATCCAATCTAGGTAAGTAGGCATGTTACAATTAAATGGTCTTTCTTTGGTACCTAAAGTAGAAGAGAAAATAAAGAGATTAGGGGAAGGAGGAATACAAAAAAGTAATATTTTGGGAGTGTTACCTTCTCTTGCTGCACAGGAGTTTTCTTAGTAAGTCCAATCTGATATGCAGCTTCTTGAAGGTGCTTCAACTCCATCTCCAAGAAAGCTTTGTCAGCTAGAACAAAATGCAAAATAGGTAAGAATGATTATGGTCATTAAAAACAAAAAAGAATGAAATTAGTATTTCAGTAGTATTATCTTTTGACCATTAATTAAATATAGCGGTTGCTAAAACTTACTTTGTGGTAAGGTTTTTAAAGTATTTAATAAATATTTCCCCCTACTTGTTGACCCCATTTTAAATGATGATTAGTTTATTTGGCATCCTGAAACACTGCTTGATCATTCTGTATCTCAATATAGTACTGCCTACTTTATTTTTCTTTTGACAGCAAATTTTCGTTAGGGATCCCTTATTTTCCGTTCCTAAAAATGGGAAAATATAATTCCCCATACCGGATTGATGAATTGCATCTGTTTTGACTAAAATCACACAAGGGCCAGCAAGATACAGGCAAGTCTAGTTTACTGCAGGCAACAAACTCAGATCCATTAAAATTGTGTGGCCACATTAAATTACCTGTTGTCTTTTCACAAATTATATATTTATAAAATTTCTTGTCATATATAAATAAATTTAAAAAAATTATAATGCTATTTTTTTTATTTGAGGGTCAGATTCCCCCTGTCGTCCGTGCCATTTCTGACCGTCATTTGGCGGCCATATAAATGACAGATCCGAGTAGTCAAGGGGAGGCGTTGGGGACGATAGTCTACGTTCGAAGACCAACACAGTCTTCAAGGCTCATGTAAGACTCGGAGGACGGATGGTGGCCATGCCAATATGAAAGAAATCCAGAAAAAATATAGGAGGTTCTAGATACGGTAACTAAAAAGACCGCATCAAATGTTTCCAAGAAATAGGAATGGGAGATGTAATCTAAGTGTTGTCAAGTACCGGAATAAAAGTAGCGAATTTCGTTCTAAGTTGCTGTCAAGTAGCGCCATTAATACTTTTTTTAGTGGTGAGAAAAGTAACTAAAAATATATAAAGTAAATTACTTATAAGTTCAAAGTACCTGAAAACTTTATATTTAAGTTCCTAGCATACGAATTTCTGGTACAAAATTAAAAGTAACATGTATTTTAAACAGGCATATTTTTTTATAACCCTTACATTTAAATTCATGGTACCCAAAGTAATCATATTAAAAGTAACAGTTAATCTAAACAGAAGATTTTTTGTAACGAGAAACGATTATCAGAATTTGCAACGAATAAACAGTATTAATATTCTGATGATATGATATTAATCTGAATATCAGATAGTTGCTACTTGGCGAAGTGGTACGTGCCGTGCGATCAAAATACAAGGGCGGTCCGATAAGTACTTAGCCTCACCGCCCGATGGCATCACTATCGCAAGACCAAAAACAAGTGTTGTTTTAGTAGTTAGTCTCGGGCCTTATTGATCGATGTGTTAGTACAAAATGTTATTATAATATTGAATTCTCAATAATGATAATAATAATTCTGATAAAAGGTTTAATTTAATCAGTTCTGATTTAACATATTCACTGCCGACCTCATGACCTCATAGTACCGAGGAACCCAGATGGGCAAAATGTTTTTTAGTTATTAGTGCCTGTATTGGTGTTATTTTATGTAAAAATACATACGAGGGCGGTCCGATAAGTACTTAGCCTCACCGCCCGATGGCACCACTATCGCAAGAGCAATTTTTGTCGCGTAGTACATTCTCGTTGACAGCTACTGTCAAAATTTCAGCCGAATCGGACACGTACTTTTGTTTTGACCGCGTGTGGAAGCGAGCGTGTCCGCGGATTTGAGAAAAATGGAAAAAGAGCAATATCGGTCGGTGATTCGATTCTTGTTTTGAAAGGGAAATCGCGCAGCGAAATCAAAGAGCGCTTGGATGCTGTGTACGGTGACTCTTCTCATTCAATGGCGACCGTCAAAAATTGGTTTAACGAGTTTCAACGTGGTCGCGCGTCGGTTTTTGATGAGCCACGCCCAGGTGCCCCGAAAACGGCTACCACGGAGGATAACGTGACAAAAATCCACGATCTCGTATTGGCAGACCGCCGATTGAAGGTGCGCGAGATAGCTGAGACAGTAGACCACTTCAGAGCAGTGTTTGACGATGTTTAAGCGCAATCCGAAGGAGTTTCTGCGTCGTTTCGTGACCGTCGACGAAACATGGATACACTGGTACACACCCGAGACCAAGGAACAGTCAAAACAGTGGACTTCACCCGGCGAACGTGCTCCGAAGAAGGCGAAGACTGTCCTATCGGCCGGAGAGGTGATGGCCACCGTTTTCTGGGATTCAAAAGGTGTGATCTACATCAACTTCCTGGAGAAGGGCAAAACGGTCACAGAGCTCTACTATGCCGAATTATTGGGCCGATTCGATGCCGAATTGCAGAAAAAACGGCCCCATTTGGCGAAGAAAAAAGTGCTCTTCCATCATGACAACGCACCGGCTCACACCTCCGCCGTCGCCACGGCCAAATTGGTAGAATTAGGCTACGAACTGCTGCCCCATCCACCGTATTCTCCGGATTTGGCCCCGTGCGACTTCTTTTTGTTTCCAAATTTGAAGTCACTCGCCGGGCAGAAATTTGAGTCGAATGAGGAGGTTATCGCCGCCACGGAGGCCTACTTTGCAGACCTCCAGAAAACGTATTTTTCAGACGGGTTAAAGAAGTTGGAGCATCGCTGGGTCAAGTGTATCGAACTCAAAGGAGATTATGTTGAGAAATAAATCGCCACTTTTCCAAAATTTTTGTTATTCTTTTGTAGGCTAAGTACTTATCGGACCACCCTCGTATGTCGTGACATCGTTGGATATAAAAGAGTTAAGGGCATGTACTCGTATGCTACTAACGAAAACATTTTCAATTCAAACAAACGAGGTTCTTTGGCGCGCTCTCCCAACATCCCCTTTTCAGGGGCTAACAGAAGGTTTTGCGCCCCAAGATGAGTTCGTCAATTTTAGAGCATTGAGCGCTAGCTTTTCGTTTCATATTAGCGCAAAGGGTTTTGATTGAGAGAGAGAGAGTGACACCAATTTTTTTGGGTATGGAGCAGAGTTCCAATCCTAATAATATTGAGCTCACGATTTGCTTCTCGATTGCACAGGTGAAAGGCGCAAACCTGTATGTTAGAAGGGTTTGATTTTAGCTCGTTCTCTTCTTAAAAATTGCATATTTTTTCAAATTCTCTAGATAAGTTTGTCTCGACCTGCTAAAAAGTGTCTTCCTTGTGTAGAAAGGGTGAGATTGTCAGCATAAACCAAGGATTGTGTATGTGAACTCCTAAGTTGTATGTCGGAGCCAGAACACTACCCTGAAGTAGTCCGGTTAGGTTCATTTTTTATTTTTCAAACTGACTGTGAAACAGCGATTTCATAACAACTCTTCAATAATCCTAGTCAATTAAAATTGGTGGTAGCACATTCTTTTAAAATAAGCAATGCAATTTAAACTTTATCATTGGCTGCAGAGAGGTCAATGGACGAAATAGTGTTTATCCTAAATCCCTTCTAGTCTAGATGATAAGACGCCAGTCTTCAAACCCGGAGGTTGTTGGTTCGATTCCCGGAGGTTGTTGATCTATTTTTTAAACAGATGTTCAGTCTCGAGGCGTCATTCACACATTTCATGGTTGGTTGGAAAAGATATGTCACAAATAAACCCGCCAGGTTGTACGGTATACAACGTGAGTTTAATACAAAACCGATCTATACACACACACAGATTTTTTATCTACACTCATAAATATTATTGATACTCGTGCATCCTCTCCGTTTTCTCAAACTGTAAAAATAATTGAAAATAGGCTGGTATATATGCATATATTTCGTAGAATAATCATCTAAAACTGATGTATAGGTATATAAGTAGTTTAATGTTTAAATTATCATAAATTCAAAACGAAAACAGCGTGCCTATACTTCAAAAAATTTACTAGAAATAGGGGCGATGTTTTTAAGTTTCGCACAGTGGCGGCTGTATCTCTCTCGGCGACTCTGGAATAACCCCTACATTGTATAATAGAATTAAACATCAATTAGATTATAAAAGATAGACATGTCTTAGGACGGACTCATTCATAGTTAACAATTAAATTAGAAAAAAATATGATATATAAACAAACATTCACACTAACGCTCAACGGACAAAAACGAAATGAACAGAAAGACGCGCATCGCCTATCCGTGTGTTTGAAGAAAAAATAGGCGTTACAAGACATCATAAAATTAATAGAAACTTTCACATTGGTTGTTGGGACCCAATGAGAAAAGGTCTAGTTGGGATATTTTTTGTGGGGCATTATCCCGAAATGGAAGAGCAGGGACTATTGTTAGAATGTGGATGATTTATTTGGGGTTCATATATTACGAACAGATTTTATTTACAAACGAATTCAACTAAGATACAGCTATAGAAAGTAGCGCCACTGAAATATGACACGAACTATTCAGATCCGAACTATAGTCATAATGGTTGCAAAATTTAATTTCAAATAGATTCCCTAATTTTTTTTTTTAATTTGAACTTCAAACCTATAAGATTAAAACTTCTGATTGGAAATAAATTATATGATATAAAAGAAGAACCGTGTAGGGGTTGATGATAAATACTTAATTACTGACGTGCGGTTAAATTGTCCTTACTTGAAACGTGATGCTTAAAAATTGAGCTTTGTTGTAATTTATGAGTTTAATTTACGAAGCGTTTTATAAAATGTGAGGTCAATTTGTCCTGCATAGCGGAGAACAAATTGACCCACTTCAATTATTTATTATCAAATGTTATACACGTGCGAACATGGCAGAAGTCAAGAGTTTAGTATTACATTTTAATTGTGTACAGTACAACCTATACTACAGAAATATGGGGTGTCCGTGTATAAAAACAGGCGGAGTAGAGATCAGAAATAAGTACAGGGATAAAATTGATTTTTTAAGATGAAGAAAAGAGCTGTAAATGGTTTAGACATGTGGACAGAATGAATTAAGAGAGAATGACTAAGTGAGTATACAAGTAAGAAATTCAAGGTTTGCATAAATAAGTAGACCGATGAAAACTTAACTGCGTCAAGTAGACCAGATTTTGAAAGATCAAGTGAGATGTGTGAATAATAGAAGTTTTTGTATTACGAGATTTATGAGTATGGCGGAGGCTAAAGTAGTGTTATCGAATAGAAAAGTTTGGAGACCTGTTCTCTCTCCATAACCCGCAGGGGGCCACGGCGTGATGATACACACATACATACTCGTATGTATTTATGAACGTGAAACAAAAGTGAAATGAATATCTCAGTTGAATGAATTTACCGATATCTTATATATCTCGATGAATAAACTAAGGATTAAACTCCTTAATAAACTCTGTGGGCATAACTGAGTCATTTGAATAACAGTTATTATTGTCATTATGTTATATTTAGACATTTCATCCTTTTTTTTCTTGCTATTAGATGTAATTAAAAACATGTATCAAATGTAATATGAATAAAATAGAATTGTATTTTATTACGTTTCGTTGTATGCAGTAAAACCTGACGAGCTTTGCCAATTGGCAATCTCTTCCAACCAACCAAAAATATTTTAGATGCTTTAAATGAAAACCAAACTGTAATCCCTTTTGAAAATACCAACCGAAAAGCGAACCCCTCCCCATAGTCGTAAGACAGGTGTCATACCAACTAGGCCACAAAGATCCAGACAATCTCGGTAGGTAAAGTGAAACCTGGCATGTTTATTGCCATGTGAAAATATCTTACAACCAACCAATAATATTTTGAAGAGGCTTTAAGTGAAAAACCAAACTGGGATTCCTTTACAAAATACAATAAACGTTTTTTTTCTTCTTACTATTCTTCAGATAATCTTAACAAACTATAAAATATATCAGAATATTTTTGTTTACATAGACATTAGGATTTTCTCAACTTTTAATTAAGAAGATTGGTTAAATTAAAAAATCACATTAAACTAAAATCATATTTCACAAGCTAACAAATTAATGGGTTGATGATAAATTAATCGAGTTATGTTTCGGAGCTTTGCATCAAAACATGAATCTGCCTATTCTCAAATAATATTTTATTATAAATAAATCGCATTTTTCTTGCATTTCGGTATCTAATTATTTTTTTAAAAATTAACAAAAGTTCGGCCCTAATAAAAAGTGGAAAAAAGGGAAAGAATCTGACTGTGGACTAAACGCGCCAACTAATAAACAGTCGTAGTGCATATTTGCGGTGCAGTAACAGAGCCGAAGTCGCCGCCCTTTTTAACAAAATTTTATTTTAAATAATATGTAATCAATTATGTGTCCGAATGATATTAAAACCTTTGGAATATGTGATTATTAAATCGCTGTTAATTTACCTAAAATTAAAATTATCATTTATACTAAAAAAACTCAATATGTGTAGAATTACACGTAACTATTTTAATAATATTAGGTAGTCATTACTTAAAGTAAATCACAAATGCAATTCCCTTATAGTGAAAGCAAAGAACCAGACTTTTCATTCGTATCGCACATCTTGTGCCTCCTCCACACCCATACATACACTTTCTAACACATCTCTTTCAATTTCTCTCACTTTAAACATTTCTTTTTCAAAACAGCATTCACTTGATCCACAACCATGCCTTCATTGATCTTAACATATGCATATAACTAAAAAAAAAACAAAATAAAAACAGCAATTTTCAGGCTTTATCATATTTCAAATATTTTGATTCGCGAAAAAATATTACAATTGACTACTAAAATAATGTTATTCGGTTGAGAAACAATCAATTTGTAAATATAATTTACACGTATATAATTATATAAAAATGTAAAGTCAATATCAAACTATGATAATAATCTACTATGTAAGATCTGAAGAGGTAATTGATTAAATGAGTGACTTAATCAGAAATGTGCGGGAAATAACCAACCAATCAAAAGAAAATCAAATTCTGAAAAAAAAAAAAAAACAACTGAAATGTAACAGTAAAACTAACTTACCAGAAACTATGACGATACAAGCTGGTCGAATGGTTCCACTGTACTTGACGTTGATCAGCTTACCGGTGTGGTAATCTTCAAATCGAAGATTGTCTGCCAGATCATCGTTACTAATTAGGCAATATCCAGTATACACGTTTGCAGGAGATTTCCATTCAACCACCAACCACATTTTCTTAGGTTCATTTCCTATTGGAAGGTACGACATCATGAATTCAAGTCTTATCAACACAATAAAAACAAACTAAGTAACATTCAATCAAACAAGTTGCGAATGTGTTGTCGAGCTCTGAGCGGATGTGTTAACAGCTCTGCTGACAGGCTTCAACTGATTCTAGAGCGAGTCTTGATACCATCCCTTAGCGTCCACCCCTCCACCGGCGTTTTGCTTTTCTTAGAAAAGCATTAGTGCTAGAAAACACGGGGTATTCCTTGGGACAATTCGCTACGTGCACATAGGCGCCCCCGAACGGTCATAATAGTGGTCTATAAATGCTACTGCATAAAGCGCTCCTAAAAAAGGAGCTATTTTTACGCAATTAATGGTAAGCATTGTTCCATAATCATTTTCAGTCTTCAAAAAAGAAACTCGTTTTCTGTATATACCAGGGCTGTGGATTCGCTTAAAAAAAACACGACTCCGACTCCGATTCCTATATTTACCAACAATACGACTCCGACTCCACAACTCCGACTCCACGACTCCGACTCCACAACTCCGACTCAAAAAAGCTCAATTTTAGCAGGTTGTTTCCTACCTTTGCATATAGCCATTTTTTTCATGTTATAGGGAAAAAATAAAACAAGATCAAACTTTAATAATTATTTATTAGAATTTATTCTTAAAA
The DNA here is from genome assembly GCA_949825065.1 of Odontocerum albicorne. Classification (NCBI taxonomy): domain Eukaryota; kingdom Metazoa; phylum Arthropoda; class Insecta; order Trichoptera; family Odontoceridae; genus Odontocerum; species Odontocerum albicorne. The sequence goes on from OX463838.1 coordinate 15,027,404, forward strand.
ACAACATTGCTTCTATTAAATCTGTATTCGTAGAGGCTCTCAAATCAGAATTGAGAATTTTAAGAGCGGAAAATAACCGCTCTACGGATACTTGGGTTGGCGGTAATGCTGTAACGATCAATGCTGAATCTTTTACGATTTCTAGATACCGCTGTATTGCCATTTTAACATTTAACTTATAAGTTCGGTCAATTTTTTCCATTATTTTCAATGCATCATAAAATTCAATTTTAAATTTTGAAATAGAGTCTCCTTCATCTATGTTGGGACTGTGATTCAAACGAGGACGTTTTAGTTTATCTTGTTCATTGAGATATTTTTCAAAATCGTCTTCAGGTTCAGCGGTGTCGGATGAAGATGATGATACTTTGTGTACGCTGCCTGCTGTCGTCTCTTTTTCTAGTCGAAGGCCTTTCATACGAACGGTTAATTCAAACAGAGCGTTTTTCGCTCTATTTATTTGTTCTTCCGTCAATATGGATCGAACCATGGGGTTAACATAGATCCCAGCCAACAGAATTTTCTTTCGACGTGAGAAAGAAGGAGACAAACACATTTTCGTAGACTTTATGCATTAAATGGATCTCGGTGATTCACCATATCGGCGCGACTTGCGCCTGCAAGTTTAATATTCGTGCACAATTATAATAATAATTAAAAAATTATAATATAATTATATAATGAATTATAATATAATTATTTAATTATTATAATGAATTATAATTATAATATAATATAATTCATTATAATAATTTAAAAAAATGTATTTTAAATTTTAACGAAAAATTAGTCGGAGTCGCTCGTTTTTTACGACTCCTACTCCGACTCCGACTCCGGCCCAAACACCGCGACTCCGCGACTCCGACTCCAACTCCGACTCCGACTCCACAGCCCTGGTATATACAGATGATAATTTAGATGAAATTGATTACCAAATTGGAAATTTTATTACGGCCATATACGATAGTTATTGGAAAAAATAGATTTGAAAAATTTAAATTTAAAAAATGTTAATATTTATGACAACAGAAATACAATAAAGTATACAGTGAACTAAAATATTCGAATATATGTTTTTCTGCAATAATCAAATATATACGAGTGTGAATGGCCCTATTGCGATAGATGTGTATAAAATTACCTTCGAGAAGGATAAAAGTGACTGTCAAGGATATGAAAAAGGAAAAGGTTGTATATAGGTGGTACGAGAGTATAGCCCCTGAGAATGTGCATGTGACCCCTTCACAAACTGCTTGAGTTTTTCTTGAGGCGCCCCCATTCCTTAGAAACATCCTGGAATATCCTTATTCGACAATGCGCCCTTGGAATAAATGCAGTTATTTTGTCTAGTTACCGAGGGTGAAGCAAAAACTACCTGGAAATGCTTTGATTGAAATGCATACCCAAGTTACTTGTTTACATCTGTGGCCTGGGCCCTAAACCTATTCCAACAGCACCAATAAAATGGAAGAAAGGTCTTAAAACTGCACGAAATACTTGCTTCAAAAACACGTTAGAATCTGTGCAATGAAATGAATTATTCAAAATCTGTATTAGACTGAAATTGCATCATTTGAGGGGATTTTATAGGAAGAAATTTCATTAAATGATTCAAACTTGAATCGGATTATGTAACAAAACAAACTTTTGTCCATTTAATATAAGAAGATGTTTTCAGACTTAGCAGGGGGTAAGAAAGAATTAATACAATTAAAAAGATTTTTTACTGCTTGGCACTAAACAAATTTATTTCTTTTTATGTTGTACTAATATATTAATTTATTGAAAAATGACCCAACCACAAAACACGTGTTTTGCATTATTTAAAATATCGAATAATCATCGCTCAATGTTGTGTGTTTAAAAACGACTAAGCCACGGGGATCGGTATGATGTTTATGTCGGTAAGATACCCCCATGTCTCTGTTTTAACCTGGGAGTTGTACCCAAATTTGTTTAAAAATATGTTTCAATTTGGTATCTACTTAAATATCGTTTAACACCCTTATAAACTTTTTGGGAAACCTGAAGTATTACACATATAATACTTCAGGTTTCCCAAAAATTAATCATAAAAATAATTGATAAATATCCTGCCCGGTATCTGGTCCTTAACCAATTTACGCTTCAAATCCATTCATTATCATCAAGAAAGAAAAAAAAACTCAGCTGAGACACATGACACGCATAGCAACTGATCAAATTTTCACCACCCCTTAAGTAACAATATATTTTGCTCAAAGGCAATATGCCTATTATTTAGCTTCCATCGAAACGTGGTTGTTATTGCAACAGGAGTTTGATTGCTTGGGCTTGCAGGAGAGATGAGAAATTGTAGTTAAGCTTTGTGTGAACTCTTGATTTTGGTGATTGTGTGCAGGACATTGTGGAATGGGCTTTTTAGTCTATGAAATGACGAAATATACGGAGTTTGACTCATGTGATATATACGTGTAATTGAGGCTCACTGTGTAGCAAGTCAATGAGAGTTTGCAACGGGGTATTGTATAATCAACAATCGGAAAAAACATCAACTTATTTTTTCATGTTACGAGTATATAATATGTTCTCAGTAAGATACAGGTAAAAGCCTAGTTTACTGGGGACACGACATAAATGAAAGGCTACAAATTCAGATCCATATAAATTGTGTGTCCACTTAGGATTACGGTTTTTTTTCATAAATGATGTGTTTATAAAATTTCTTGTCACTTATAAATAAATTATTTTATTATTAGCATACATATATTACTCATCTACTTGTATAAAAAACAAAACAAAAATCACAATCACGATAACAATAAAAAAACTTACCTTCTTAGCTCTTTGAAGGCAATGTGTACCTATCTTCATACGAGTACCACAGGATATAACAGTGCGCGCTCGATCTTTTTTATAATAATAACCCATAAAGAATTAGACAACATAGTTATTATGTAAATAATAAAAAAAAATAATGATTTACAGATTATTATTAATGAATTCAATTTACCCTTGCTGTATTTTCAGTTCAACTTTTCAGGCGTATCATGTACATATATAATAAACTTGCGTTGAATCCATATTATAATACTTTTTGAGGAAGTTCATTAATCTTAATCTTTAATATGAAATAAAAAAGTATTTCAGAGTTTATTGTTCGTTTACTTCTATCTTAAATTTGTCGCCCTAAGGCAGGGGTCGGCAAACCGCGACTCGCAAGCCGCATGCGGCTCTTTTCATGGACATTTGTGACACTTCAACTCCAGCTTCACATCCAATCCGCAGCCTCATCAGAAGAGCATGAACACGGCCGCCGAACGGAACACAAACGGCACGATATTATGTTTTATTAGTGTTTTATTATTTAGGTTTTCTTGTTTTATGAATAGTGTACTGAAACTTATAACTCCCATTTATTATTTTCTAATAAGTAGCCTACGACTGTGTTGTGAATTTGAGTTTTAAATAAAAAATCTTGATTTTATCCCGTTCTTTTTTCATTAACATTCATATATGGTAGCTACAGTGGAAATTAATGTTGCGGCTCTATGAAAATTTAGAGATTCTGTTTACTGAATATTTGGCTCTTCTCACTAGAAAGTTTGCCGACCCCTGCCCTAAGGCATTGCCTTACTTATCTATTGGTTAAGGAAGATCCTGTATTAGGTCAGAACGTTTCGTAATATGCATTCACGACATTTTCAGGTTCCAAGACGTTCTATACGTCAGATGATTTCCAATTCCTAGGACAACGACTTTGGTTCCATTTTAATTATTTTAAATTTCTCTTCAGAAATATGTTGATTATAAATTAAAGAGGGAAAATGCTGTAGGGCATAAGAGCATTTTTTTTAATCTCATATTATAATGAATGTATGTAAACCTCAGTTGTATAGGTTAGCATGACCAATAATCAACATATGGGTATAAAAGTATTTTATTACTTAAATGGGAAAAATGTAATCCTTACAGCAAGAATTGCATGTTGAGTCTCCTGAACATCTGTCTATTGACTCATAGACCTGAATTCATAGTTCGGCCTAAATGTTAAGTTAAGACAAAATTTTCTTTGCTTCTTTCATTCCAAACATGTTGAATGTTTATTAATTTGAAAGGTAATAGTTAAGCGCATTTTATTGGCTATAGTTTACCCAAATTGCTTGAGCGGTCATTTTGAAGATGGAAAAAAATAAGTTGTTTTTTCGGTTCTTGATGTTTTTTTACCACAGCAAAGGAAAAAATGTTAGGTACAAAAATATAAAAAAAAGATATGGACTAGCGACGATGCAGTAAGCGATCGATGTGTCGACTGCGGTTCTAAAAAAAATAATGGTTTATGACACTCGAAAACAGTGTCAGCTCTGGAAGGCAGATTACTACTGATGACGACCAAATGTTAGTAAGCAATTTTGCGTTTAAATTTGACCTAAAATATGATTTTTTCCAGACCACCGATACTATTATATATAGTTTTAACAAGTGCTCTATTGCTCAATGCTCTATTGCAGGGGTTCGCAAACTTTTTTAAAATTGTACCAACTAATAAAAGTTTTAAAAAGTGACGTGCCACCAGTACTCCTCTCCCCCCTCCTCCCCAACATATCCCATCATAAGCAATTTTTCATAATGTAACATAGCCTATACCTACCCTCTTTATTCATTGTGTATGATAATTAATATACCTAAGAATTTGAGTTTAGAGAGTTTATGAATTATACAAAAAATTCCGAACAGGAAATAATTCCTCCTATACGAGTAGGTTCAATCCATGTTATTTTCATAATTTATAGATGAGGTCTAAAGTAGGAATATTACAAATATAAGCGTAAACCCAGTTTAGCGAAGAAATCGTTTGTGGTGTAATATATTTTATTCTTTTAACCTTTTGTTACCTGAACATAGAAATGACTTGTTTATTGCATTGTTTTTGTTAAATATCTCTTGTAGTAGGATGTTAGAGAGAATTTTTTTTTAATTCTATGTCTTTCAAAAAAGGGAGGTACAAATTTGTACCGTCAGTGAACAAATGCATAAAAAACGACAAATATGTTTTGAACAATCGTATTATTATATCAATCAATTTTACAAAAACAAATGTTAATGAACTTCTACTTTCAATAAACACACTTACCTGCCATTTTCATTAATATTTTTATATCCAAAAATGAACAATAAAACACGCGTCCAATCAGTGTGACAGTCAACATTCATCTGAGATATCTGGTGGCATTTTTTTTAAAATACACATTCCAATACTATTTGCATTGTAAAATATTAGTACCCATATGTGATGACAGGGATTGATCAAACAAATGTTGATTTATAATGCTAGAATGAACGTTTAAATCTGGTGGTACAAATTTGTACCGTCAGATGGCAAAGGGTTAACTGGATAACCCTAGGTTACCTCTGTAAAAAACACTATTTTGACACCCTTCAAAACTGTCAGCCTGCAAAAAGGTGGAAAATCTTGAATTCTATGGGTGTCAAATCCTCGGACAACTCAGGTAACTTCACATTAGACGTTGATATCTTAACATACATTTTGCAACACCATCCCTCAATTTAGACACTAATACAAAGGAGAACACTCTCCGAAAAATTCTTCTAATGCCTCGACCCAATGTTCCTAAGCTCCACTTTTCGGAGGTTGGTATAAATGACGTTCGTCGTATTCTTCTGACTCTATCCTCAAAAGCGATGGGTGACAACAATATTTCGATTGTATTCATCTTCTTCATTACCGATGCTATTCTTCCTATCATAACACATATAATAAGTTTTTCTTTGTCTACTAGCAGCTTTCCAAGTGTGTGGAGGAAGGCTCTAATTATTCCAATCCCGAAAATTGGCTCACGCACGTCATATAAAGATTTTAGGCCCATATCTATTCTGCCCACATTATCTAAAGTTATTGGAAAAATTGTTCATATACAAATTGACTCCCACCTTAATCAATTTGAATTGTTTAATCCATTGCAGTCAGGATTTCGTCCAGGGCATAGTACCACTACCGCACTGGTCAAGATTACGGATGATGTGAGGATACGTGGAATGAGATTTAAGCGGCTGACGTTGTTATTTCTATTGGATTTTAGCAATGCATTCAATACTGTACTTTGATCTGCTTATGGCTCGAAAGCGTTCATTACGATTCTCTGAATCGGTCATTGTCTGGTTTTCGAGCTATTTAAAGGGAAAACAACAATCTTGTAAATACCAAGAGCGCATATCTGAATGGACTGATCTCTCTGCAGGCGTTCCCCAAGGTGGAATTGTCTCTCCACTCCTTTTTTTTCTATATTCATCAACCCAATAACACCATCTCTTAAATGTTCTTATCGTCTGTATGCGGATGACCTGCAGATATATATTCATTTTGATCCAAATTTCTTTCACACGGTTTTGAACAATTCAAATGCGGACCTTTAATTGATCTCTGAGTGGACTGGGGAGCAAGCCTCAAGCGATCCTCATTAGCAGCTCTCAGCTTCTCGGTAAATTCAACACTGACTTACTTCCTCCAATACTACTTAATGGCTCTACCATACCATTACATAAAACTGTTAAAAACCTAGGAGTGCTAATAGATAACACTCTCTCATGGCGAGATCAAATAAATGAGGTAAGCCGAAGGATCTTCTTCAACCTTCATTCCTTTAAAGTGTTGCAAAGATTCCTTCCAACTAAAACCAAAATTTTACTCGTACAATCTCTGCTCTTTCCGATTCTGGACTATGCGGACGTCTGTTACTTGGATATTACAGAGAAACAGCTGGACAAATTACAGCGTTTTCAAAATGTATGTCTATGATTTATTTTCAACCTACAGAAGTACGATCATACTTCATACCAGAAGGCATTGAACTGGTTGAATGTTAGAAATAGACGCCAAATCCACATACTGTCTTTATTGTAAAATATCCTTAACTGTCCCGCTGCCCCCTCTTATCTCGCCGAAAATTTACAGCGTCTTTCCAGTCATGAATTAGCGCTACGCTCAAACAGAGATTGTCTATTGGCCTTTCCAGTTCACCGCTCCTCTTTTTTTACGTCGTCCTTTACTGTCCACGCAGTGAAACTCTGGAATCAGTTACAAACCAATATAAGACTCGCTCCGTCCTTGACATGATTTAAGAACCGACTGAAAAAACTCTTAATTTCTAGTCAGTAAAATAACGTGTTTCATTCCTGATTTTTATTTTCCTTTCCTCTCCACCATCCCTTCCTTTCCTTTTGATTGATGATATCTCACTTTATATGAAAAATAATGTTCGGGTGATTATCCGTCTTTTTGGGGTTCGTGGGCATGTGCTCACGTATGTGTTTATGGATTTCGTGGGGATGGATAGTCATTTGAATGATTTATGCGACCACGTAACTTGCTTCTTTTACTTTTGTCTGGTTGGTTGGAAGAGATTGCTGCCTGGCAACAAGCCCGCCAGATTGTATTTGCAATAAAAGTGTTAATAAATAAATATTGTTGGTGCAAGCCAGCCTTAATATCCTGTTGTAAATTATGTTGAAGTTTCATGAAACTAGACTGGGGCTCGCGTACCACTAGTGACATACGTGCTATAGTTTGCGGACCGTTGGTCTTTTGCCTTTGGTTGGCAACAGAGCATTAATCCAACCAGAAAGTGCCTCCTGACTACCCCTTTTGTCTGCCAATGACTTTACCTTTTCTATCAGACGGCTTGCCACATTTTCGCAGTATCCCGGTGCTGGGAGAAGCGATAAAGTTCCTGTTATATCGAATCCAGGTATATTAATCCAGTTGTAAATTAATATAAAAAGTTAAATGTTTTCTTGTATGAGTATACTTATGTGTCTAGGTATGCATTTAATAAACAAATAGAAAGCCATTTCTTAAAAGTTTCTTATCTACAATATTTTAAAATTATTTAATCCGTGAATCCTTTTGAAATATTTGGAAGCGGATAGATAAGGCAGACTTAGACGGTCCCGTTTTGTACCTAACCTTTTGAAAACTATCTACTAATTCTTGGGAAACGAATTTAATTAGTAGCAAACCTGAAATCGGTCAGATATATTTTCTTTACAATATATTTTATTACATATTATATATTATACTCTGTTCTGAGTTTCGTTTCATAAAAAATCTACATTATTGAAGATTTCCACTTTCATTCCAGAAACGGATTAAATTCATCATTTTGTTAAAAATAACCTTTTAATGTAATATTTTGATCATTTCTGTAAGACAAAATTATAATTGAAACTTTTACAAAAGCTATCAATAATGGATTAAATTGATAAGGCGGTATGCGCACTACGCACTTCTCACAGTGTTTAACTATTAAAGCCTCGAAACAAAAAGGCAAGAATCCATTGCGATATTCCTACTAAAAGTTTTTTAAGGTTGTTTTTAACTGTCCAGCGATACTAGAAGCACTAAGTTTATATGTCCCCAATAAATATAGCCGTGCAAGGAATCGCCCTCTGTTCTAAATACCAACTTGGCATGACAGTAACGCGTGGTATAGAGATATTGAACCAACTAAGTGACACTGTGGATATATTCTCAGCACCGCCTAACAGCATAAGAGGTATTCTGCCTAATATTCTTCTTACGAATAAGTAAACTCTTTGCGTAACATGAGAAATCCGTGAAATGTGGACTAAAAAAACTACACATATTACACAGTCCCCCGTCAGTTATACACCTCACCTCAATTCTCCTGACCCTAAGTCGTCTGTCAACGACGAACATAACATAAAGGCTATTAAATACGCATTAAACATGGTTGAAGCCAGGACGCAACCCTGGCGGACTCTAATATTGGTGTCAAATACGCTCGTCACTAATCCACTAAGTGAAACAAACCACCGGTTGCAGTTATGCAGCTGGGACAGAATCTCTGTTAGAAGTGGCGAGACGCCAAGGAACCTACCCTATGAATCTCGAGTGATTGCGTCCAAAACCTTGAAGAGCCTCTCCACGATAAACCTGCATATTTTATCAATGACTGAAAGTAATGAGATCCGTCTATAGCTACAACAGTTCGCTTTGTCTTCCTTGTGTTTGTATATATTTATAATTCGTGATTCACGGAAGTCATCAGAGATTGTTGTTGATCGCCAAATATGAAGCATAAAAATGCGAAGCATATATTACAAGTAAACATTGCAAAAATACCATTTTGTGGATACAAACAATTACATCACAAGGCAGGGCCTGTGATGAACTGGTCTTGTTCCTTAATCACAAATTTCATGTTTGTCCTAAGCACATTTTTTTCAAAATATATAGCTATCGCAATAAGGGTAGTATTTTTTCCAAACCCATAGCTATCCCAATTAGGATAGTCATTTTATTTTCAAGCCCATAGCTATCCCAATTAGGACAGTCATTTTTCTCAATATGGATAGTTCATTTTTTCCAAACCCACAGCTATCCGAATTAGTGTGGTTATTTATTTTCCAGCCCCATAGCTATCCCAATTATGGTAGTAATTATTTTCCAGCCCCACAACTATCCCAATGAGGGTATTCATTTGTTTTCCAGCCCCATAGCTATCCCAATTAGGAGTCATTTTATTTTCAAGCCTATAGCTATCCCAATATGGATAGTTAATTTTTTCGAAACCCACAGCTTTCCGAATTAGTGTGGTTATTTATATTCCAGCCCCACAGCTATCCCAATTATGGTAGTAATTATTTTCCAACCCCACAGCTATCCCAATAAGGATATTAATTTGTTTTCCAAACCCATAGCTATCCCAATAAGGGTAGTCGTTTTTTTCCAAACCCTCAGCGAATTCAATAAATTTGAGTAGGCAAAGACGATGAATTGCCACATTTTTCTGTTTTTATATCCTTGCTACGTTTACCGTTTCCTCATTTAAACCAACTGTAACTCTTTTGGAGTGCTTTAATAAAATACAATCTAGCGGATGTAGTGTCATTTGACAATGTATTTCAATTAACCAGAACTGTATACGAGTATAAAGACATGAATTTAAATAAAAACATACTGTGACCGTTCTGTTTGGCCACCCTTGGGTATCGACTTAAAAATCATAATTCTTATACGAAATTACTGAACGGGTGCAATAAGGTATTACTCAATTAGTAATTTACCGGTCTTTTCATTTTCCTCCTAATATAACGATGCAAAGTGGAACATCTAAATATGGATCTGCTGGGCTTGGAACCCGGGTCTTAAAATTACTTGGGTAGTACACTTATCTCTAAATCAGGTATGGCAAACTCGCGGCCCGCAGCTTGCGGGCCACACAGTGTTTTGTGCGACCCACAAGCTGTTTTTATACATCATGAAAAAATAACAATAAACCATAGTTGTTTAATTATAGCGACACACTGACACGAAGAAGAAGATTTATATCAAAATATAAAAATTGTTATTTAAATGCGACCCAGAATAATAGTAATTCAATATTATATATAGATAAAAATTAAAAAGAATATACCAGGATCCGTTCCTGATTGTTCCAATTACCTCATCCTAGAGAGGGGGGAGTTAGTTGCCCAACCATTATAAGAATACATAACTACCAGTTCCAGCCAAGAATCAGCCGACCAGCATTTTCGCCTAGCTAGAGACACCCTGCTATCCTGCCCGGACCATCCTGCCGCCTTGCTTTGTCTGCCCTGGCCTCACACGTGAACCAGCATTTTCGCCTAGCTAGACACACTGCCACTCTGCCCGAATCAGCCCACTGCTCTGCTGTTTTACTGTTTGTACCAGCCTTGCTATCCTGGCCGCCTTCCTAGAGCCGCCCTAACACCTTGCTCGGGCCACCGCTGTTGACCTGCCTAGTCCGCTATCTGGATTACCTTGCGTGGCTTCGTCTTGACCTTCCATCATAACTTCAGTGACTAGTACCCCAGTGCAGTGACTTCAGTGATAAAGAGACAATGAACCTCATATACAAAAACGCTTGAACTGTTGTAATAATTCAAATATAAAACCCGTGTTAACATTTATGACAAATTGTTTACGAATTTTGTTTGAGTTATCATTTTCGCTCTGAGTTCTTCAAATAAACTCCTCCACATGTGATAATATAAGCTTATAACCAATTATTACTGGGAGGGGGGTATCGAAGCAAATTTAAAATAATACTTATATTTATTAATTTAGGTATTCATGTAATATGACACTTATATAATGTGAATTATATTTATATTCAACCGAAGAATTTGTCATGTTAAGGCCCTCATGGTTCAGTGGTTAAGTCGTTTGACTCATGAATCGACGGTCCCGGGTACAGCTCCCAGTGGAGTCACAATTTTATCCACTGGTAAGATTGAGTATACCTAAAATATCCTTTGGTGGTGCTTTGTAGCTATCAGCCTATTAGCGAGCCGATAGTATACTTGACACAGTGCTCTTGGAGTAATATCCTATGCTCATTAGTAAAAAAATGCGCGTGCGGCCCGCGAGCCTCTACCCAATGCCGGTGTTGGCACACGACCTAAAAAGGTTGGCCAGCCTTGCTCTACACCAGGGGTCTCCAAACTTTTTAGTCTAAGGGCCACACTGACTCCTCCACTAAGTCCCGAATGCCAAGACCCAGCTAGCTCATCATACCAACATACTGTAGTTTTGAATTACGCGCAAATTGACGTATTGGGACCAGCCGGCGTGAGTGAGATATCTATGACGCAGGGTGCGGGGTGGACTCTGCTCCGTTTTTTGAGCTCCGAGCAATAATCGAAATTTTCTTGAATGAAAGGAATCGTCCTCTGGCTGAATTACAAAATAATGAGTGGTTATGGAAGTTATCATTTTATACAGATTTAACTAAACATAAGAATGACCTTAATTTAAAATTACAATGAGAAAACCAGCTTCTGCCTGATTTATACACTCATAAAGTCCTTTAGAAAAAAAATTGTTTTGTTGTTTCAATCTCAATTGAACAAAAAATATTTCACGCATTTCAATACATGCCAAACATTCCGTCAGTAAACTGAGGCTCCATTTCCGATAGATTTCGCAATTGAAGCTTTGGGTGCTTTAAAAATAAATTTTGAGTCTCGTTTTTCAGATTTTGATGCAATCGCAAACGATATCAAGATTTTTCTAAATACTTTTAACGCTGATATAAAAACCCTTGCCCCAGAACTTCAAATGGAAATTATTGATTTGCAGTGTAGCGATAGTTTTAAAGAAAAAATATTTAAAGTCATCATTGCTGGAATTTAATAAGAGTTTTCCACTCACACAGTTTGATCAGTTACATAAATTTGCGTGTGGCTTTTTTCCGCTTTCGGCACTACTTATCTGTATGAAAAAACATTCATCAAAATGAAATATACAAAAAATATTTACAGATCCAAATTCACTGATGAGCATTTGAAGTCGCTGCTGCTAATTTCAACTAGTAAACTTGATCCACAACTGCAAACAATTGTCAGCGGAAAGTTACAGCCATGTTACATAAATCTCATTAATCATAACTATAATGTTTAATTTCATTATGTGAATTACCTATGTATGTCACTTATTGTAAATTTTTACGATAAATCTCATATTATTAATTACAGTTAAAATGTTCAATTTCATTATATACTCGTATGTCAGTTATTGTGTTTCTTAATTGGTCGTTAAATAAAAGCATCTGATTATTATTTTGTATGATTTACTTACATTGTAAATTTTACAATGTAATCAAAATAAACTATGACGTGCTGGATATCGGTGGTGGTGCTCGCGGGCCGTAGTTTGGAGACCCCTGCTCTACACCACCGCTTTCCAGCTTGAAACAACCTCCTAATGTAAAAAAATATCATACCTACCAAGTTAGTATCAAACAAAACAATCATTGTGAAATTTTGTTTTCCATACTTTTGTGATTTTTTATTTTAAGAGTACTTAATAGAAAAAAATATTCAATAATATTTTTTTTGTACGCCTATGGAAAAACTGGCAACGCTATTAATCGTATTTTCGCAATCCTATAATTATTTGATTTTTTTGTATTTTTCTATTTTAATAAATAATTTTTTTAATCAATTATACATCGCTATTTTGAAGAATGCGTTTTCACGTAATCATTTCATGATCGCAAGTGAAAATACGTGAAATTTTATGACTAACGAAAAACGACACTTTGAAATCTCATATCAATTTCAGATGAAATATTTCGATAAACAAATCAATTTACAATTTCTAACCAAAATCCCTCTAGGGGAGATTTTGTTTCATTTAAAAATATTTCAATAACACAATTGAAACATTTCTAAATGGACTTATTGTGATAATCCTGATATTGAATTCAAAAGATCCCAAACACAGGTAATAATTTTATATAATACTATCGGAACAATGTGCATTTACTACTTATCAATACTTCCCACTTAACTACTTAGTAAACCTTAACTCTATTAATAGATTCTAGAAAGTTATAAGCCGGCTTAAAAAAATACAAAAAGTTGACTTCTATGTCAGCCATATTGAAACTATTGTACGAGGGTCATCCAGAAAGTAAGGTTACATTATTTATGTAGGATCGAAAAATGCTTGTATTTAATTGAAATTCACAGGATACTTCACAAATATATTAAACTATTTTTCAACGTAATCGCCGTCGAGATCGAGACATTTCTGTAGTCAAGGCACCAGCTTTTGTATGCCAGTGTCATAGACCTCCGCCGCCAGCTCTTTCAGCCACTCTTCACAGCTTCCTCGACCCCCTGATCGTTGGAAAATTGTTGGGGTGTAGTGACACACCCACGTCTCATCCCTCGTCACGACAGAGTCCAGAAAAGCTTCTCCCTCCTGTGCAAAACGATCCAAAAATTCACGCGCGGCGCTTACGCTATTTTGACGGTGTTTCGGTGTGAGCATTCTGGGCACCCATCTCGCACACAATATCTTGTAACCAAGTTTTCCCGACCCAATATTACCAAGGAGACTTCAAGAAATGTCAGGAAATTCTTTGTGAAGGTCGTCAAGTGTCACACCGCGGTCGTTTCGCACTTGTTCTTCAATTTTTTGCACAAGTTCGTCAGAAATCACTGCCTTGCCTCGTCGTGAGTATCAGTACGGCCTTCTCTGAACAACCTAACCCACTTCGTGACATATTGTCGACTCATCATACCACTACCATAAACTTCCACGAGCTTTCGATGGATATTTGCGGCAGTATTGCTCTGCAAAGTCAAAAAACGGATGACCGCGCGGATCTCGCACGGACGAGAGGTGGCGGGATCGTGCGACGACCTCTCCATCGGAAGAACTTACTGTGACTGAACAAAATGGGCGACAAACACGCGGGACCAAACAAACTGACCGTTAGGATTCCCCCTATACGCCAGGTGCACCAACTTTGAAACAAAAAAAAAACCCTGGCCTCAGGAGCCCTTGTAACCTTAGTTTCTGGATGACCCTCGTATTTTGAAAATTAAACGTACCCATGAGCCAGTTATCTCGACCTAATTATCAAACTAAATCCTTCATTGCTAAATTAAATTTTGGATAATGACGACCTCTTTCGCTTAGTTGGTAAGACGCCTACCTTCCAACCTGGAGGTTGCGGGTTATATTGCCGATGGTATCCCGATTTTTAAAAGTGGGTCAAGTTGGTTTTCACTTAGGCTTTATTTAAACATCTTTCTGGTTGATTGAAAAAGATTGCCACACGCCAACAACCCCACCAGGTTGTACTGTGGATGTATAGGTATACAGTAATCCCTCACAAACCGCGGTCTTGCCAAACACAGTTTAAAGATAACGCGATGTTGCCAATCTAGATCTTTTAAAAATAATAGGTTTCATATATACATACCTTCACGCCATCTCCTTGTCGGGATAGTAAGAGAAGACAGAGCGCCATACTTTCCTAACTCGACACACATCCTTAGCCTCTTCTACTTCTATACACCTTCTCATACAACTTCAACGATTTGTCTGACTTTCTACGTTTCCTTCTTTCACAATATCATTCACTTGATCTAACCATACTTTCATTGGTCTTCTTCTCACACGTATTCCACTCACATCTGCACTGTACTCATATATATTATATATTTTGTTAGTATTTATTTATTAATTAGTTCTACATGCTCAAACCATCTCAACGTACTCTTTTTCATCTTACTTAACACATCATCCTTAAGTTCACTCTCATCCCTTATCACTTCTGTTCGTATTTTATCATACATTGTTATTCCATGTATTTTTCTCAATGCGCACATCTTTAGAACATTTATTCGGCTCCCCTCAGTATTTTCCCACGTTTGCATTTCACTCCCATACATCAAAGTTGGCACCAAAATATTATTGTGGAATATCATCCTAGCAGATTTTGATATTGTCCGGTTCGAGTAGAGTTTTAAAGCCCCACTGACTTTGTTTTTTATAGCTACACGCCATTCGATATCCCTCTTAACTCTTAATGGAAGCATCATCGGCGAAAATACTACCCAAACAGCAAAATTTCTGAACTTGCTCCAATCTTCCGTTATTCACCCATATATCGCATTTACTTTTCTTTTCACACTTTTATATCACAATTAATTTGAATTTTGCAACATTTATTCTCAAATTCGCCATTCCATAATTCTTTCTATTCTTTTCTTCGCCATTCCATAATTCTTTTCTTCGCCATTCCATAATTCTTTATCTCATACAATTTACTTATCAAACTGTAATTCATCTTCATTCTCCGCCAACACAATTATGTAATCTGCAGACAGCAATACGCATACGTTCCCATTTGACATTTGTATGCCACCATTTGTATAAATTACGTCAGGATTTTTATAAAGGGTCTTTCAAATTGAGCGGTTTTTTAAATTCAATTTTTTTTAATTCTTGAATACAACACACAATTTGCTTTGATTTAAAAAAACTTTTTATTGGTCATTAAAGTATAATGCATTACTTTTAAACACAAAAAATAATATCCGCCAAATGTCCACCTCTTGCAGCTCCACAGATGTCCACTCTTTTGTCAAAATTTTCGATGACATTTTGGCATAATTGCGGTTCTAACTCGCCAATAACGCGAATAATTTCGTCCTTCAGCTCAGGAATTGATCGGGGGTTATTCTTATAGACCTGGCTTTTCACGTAACCCCAGAGAAACTAGTCCAACGGTGTCAGATCACATGTACTTGGTGGCCAATTAACATCTCCGTTTCCGGAGATTACAATACATAAAATAATTCTCAATTTGAACGCGTTGTTGTACTGTATACGAATCCATTTTTATAAATGTCATACATTACACTTCTCAAATGTCACAAGACCCAGGCAAGTTCGCGACGCCATCTGTGTTTTATCCAAGAATTTAAGAAACCGCTCAATTTGAAAGACCATTTATGTTACATATTAGTATAATTATGCGTTTTCGAGATATTTTCGCGGAATATACGAAAATACGTATATGTTCCCCGAAATTACCACGTTTTCACGAGTTTTACGATTTTTTCACGAATTTCGCAATTTGTTCGCAAATTTCAAAGTAACGCAGTTTCCCAGTTCGAAAAAAAAATTGATTCCTAGAATTTCGAATTGACGGGGTTTTACGGTAACGTCTAATTTACATACAAATATACATGTACTATAGTTCGGAAATTCTAGGATGAGTCCTGTGACAGCTCACAAATTTGCCCCAATACAACCTTATGTAATGTATTTACCTAAATAACTTGTTATTTATTGGAATTGAGGCTTATATTAAAGTTTATAAAATAATTAAAGTTACTGAACATCGTTACAAGGTTGTATTGGGGCAAATTTGTGAGCTGTCACAGGACTAATCCTAGAATTTCCGAACTATAACAGATTTTACTACAATCGACAGTTTTTAACCAAACTTTCCGGCAACAAAATTCAAACTCATCACTACATTCAACACTTTCTGATACCTGTCATGCGGTGCATTCAACGTACACTTGATTGCAGAAATAAAGCTAAGAGATGAACACATTTACTATTCAGAGGAAACTTCATTAATTAAAATACATATAACTCAAGTTTTCCAAGTGCAAATAACCAGAGATGAACATTCTGAGTAGCTGTTGTGGTGGCTGGCTGTCAAAATGAATACCCATGAAACATTTGATCGGATCAGATCAGTATCTGCCCGCAAAGTGAGGACCAGATTAAGCATAACAACCCTACACATGTATTAAAAGATCTCATCTTTGAAACTGGCTGTTTCCCCTATAATGCACAATTTTAAAATCAGCATAGCTGTACAAACAGTAAAAGGCAGAGGTCCGAGAACAGACATTTGTATTGAATTTCTATTCATCCAGCTGTCATCATGACACATTTGAGTCACACCAGCACCTACAGGATTAAGTGACAACCATCCCCTAATCTTACATCCTTTGTACTGGTGCTATACACTGCTCAAGCAAGTTCATATACTTTTTTTTCATCTTCATAATTTTCATATTAATAATGTGGCCCAGATATACAATATTTTATTTTTTAATACTACAATAATTAGGCTGAAGAGCAGTTAATGAAAAAAGTACTGGTAAGATATGATGCTAAATGTGCAGTAAATTGTTATGTGCAGAAACTGAAGTCGAAAATAAAGCACTTGACATTATTTTATAAATATTCTATCAGTAACATCTCAGATCGTATCCCTTATACAGGGTTTTTCAATAGGGACGCTCGAAGTTTGTTAGGTTATAGCGGCCATGTTGTTAAAGCAACATCTGTCAAATTTGTTGTGAATTGTTCAATAGTGTATGGAAAATTACCATGGAAGGTTATAGCGTTGAACAACGTGTGCAAATCAAATTTTATTTTCAAAATCAGTGCTCCGTTCGAGAAACGTCCCGCGCATTACGTGACTTTTATCCTCGCCACAACCGTCCTGCCGAGTCGACTATTCGACGTTTGGTGGCCAAATTCGAGTCGACCGGGTCGATAAATAATCAGCCAACACCCGTACGTCACCGAAACGCAAGGTGTGCTGAAAACATCGCTGCTGTGCGTGAGAGTGTACGGGATAACCCGAGGCAGTCAATTTCTCGTCGTTCACAAGAACTTGGCCTTTCTGCGCCTTCAACTTGGCGAATTTTGCGTCGGGACTTGGGTCTGCACCCGTATAAAATCCAACTGATCCAGGAACATAAGGTAAACGACCATAGATAACGCCGTGTGTTCGCTGATTGGACTCTGGAGCAGTTGGAAGTTGACCCAAATTTCGCTAAAAAAATCATCCGCTTTTGGATGAATGGATGCGCGAACAAGCAAAATTGTCGAATTCTGGACGATACCAATCCATACGAGATACACTAGCACCAAATGCATCCCGAGAAAGTCACTGTATGGTGCGGATTTTGGTCTGTCGGAATCATCAGTCCGTACTTCTTCCAAAACGAAACTGGCATTACCATAACTGTCAACGGTGAACGCTACAGATCGATGATAAGCAGCTTATTGTGGCCTAAACTGGATGATATGGATACCGACGACATGTGGTTGCAACAGGACGGCGCTACGTGCCACACAGCGCATGCCATGATGGACATTCCATTATATTCCATATTTAACGCCATAAAATATTCTTTCAAATAAAAAAAAATTGAGTGGATATCTCACACACAACTTGATTTATTTACATTTAAAAATCGAGCATCCTTATTGAAAGACCCTGTACTTACTAAAAGAAAATAAATAAATCTTATTCAGATATATTCAAAGATTTTCACGGCCGTTTTCCACTATTGCTTTATGTCATAAACCGATAGTATCAAAATAATTATATTATCTATAAACAGACAACTACCAACACTTTTTTCTTAATCTTATTCAATTTTAATTCCATTAATCTCTGTCCCCTGAAATCCCTGAATATAAATGATAATTTACAAAAAGATTTTATATAACTCTCTTAAATTTTTATTCCAATTATTATTCACCTTCCATATGGCAAGAATATCCTAAAGGATGGAAACCCAAAAAGAAATCAATATTTATTGAATGTTTTCAATTATAGTTCGGAAATTCTAGGATGAGTCCTATGACAGCTCACAAATTTGCCCCAATACAACCTTGTAACGATGTTCAGTAATTTTAATTATTTTATCAACTTTGATATAAGCCTCAATTCTAATAAATAGCAAGTTATTTAGGTAAATACATTACATAAGGTTGTATTGGTGCAAATTTGTGAGCTGTCACAGGACTCATCTTAGAATTTTCGAACTATAACAATAAACTGAAGAATTTGGCTTAACATTATGCTTGAGTCAATTTAATATTTAATTCCTTTTATCATTTATAGGATCACCACTGTATGTTATATGTGTATTATCAGCCTACTTAAATTTGAAGTTTGTTTTCTCTTATCCAAAAACTTGGGAAAACTTATAAACAGGATAAGTATTTATTTTATACAGAAAGAAAATTTTCTCAAATATATTCATCCAAAAACATTTAAATAATAAACTAAAAAAAGATCTTACACAAACAAGGATTTGTTCTAGGAAAAGGGATTATTAAAGAAATTTCCAAGTTAGTCAAAATAAGTTTATTTCTATTTTATGAATAAGTACTTTGTAATAAAATGGAATTTAAAGTTTAAATGTTACATCACAGATAATATATGCAGATAATGTAATAAATACAAGCTAAACTCTCCCAACCTGTTATATATTACAATACTACATGTTTGCTACAGCATCTAGTTACCCTATGCATAAACTATATTTAGAATAATTATGCCACAAAATTTGCTATGCAAAACGACTTTGATTAACAACCAACAGTGAGTAAGGACACCATACATAAATAAATAAATACATCTATGTTATAATAACACATAAATTATTTTACAAAGTCAAAATTAAGGAATATGATTAGAATAAGGCAAAGCTCATTTTGGCTGCGCATTTCACATACAATAGATATAAGAAAAATTTAAGAGACAAAAAAATATGCTTACAAGTGCTTTCTTTAATAGGAAAAATCCATACATTAAAATATTCTCATTTCTTATATTTTTTTGCCTAAATTTCATCTTTTGTACAAAGATCATAACATATAAATTATGTCATCACATGATTATCTCTTTTATTAATCAGGGACAAACAAAATTAAAATGTGTGTACGACGTTTGTCCGGCATTTAGGTAGGTTTGAGGTATTTTAGTAGTTTTCTATTAAAATCAATTGTCCTTATTTCAAAGGGCTTGCATTTCTAATGTGTAATTATAGAGGTCTCATAATGGACAACAAATTTTGTTAAAAACTTGGACATGTTTATGCAGAAACAATAAAAATGATTGGGAAGACTTTTGGAGATAAATCAATGAACGAAGCACAAATTGATTTAGACTATTTATAGATGGCCATGATTAAATTGAAAGTGATTCCCGTCTTGGTAGGCCTGCATTACATGGAAATACCCAGGGCATGGGCAGGGCAAACATTCAAAAGCTAGCCTGATTTCCTCAAAACAATGCTCTGGAAATATGACTTGTCTGAAACTTTAACTGTATACAATTTTACTGCAAAACTGTAACATTTTGAATGATGACAATGTAGTATTAAAGACTTGAAAGAAAATAAGATTTAAGCTGATTGTACTTTGGGCAACGGCTAAATTAAGAGTGAAAAAAATTCTTTTTTTTTATCTACGAGTATACGTGTACGTAGTTAAAAAAATATGCATAGGATATTTTTTTAAATTTTACAAAGTGAATCTTTAATTAAAGGTACGATATATTTATGTATTTAAAGTACGAATAATAAAGAATGTTTAAAACTGTAATATTTATTCGGCAGACCAATTTGCTTCAGCCCCGAAATTTCAGTTAAGAAAAACAACACAATGAAATAGGACCAAGAGCTGTGAGGAGATAGATTTAGAAATTAAATGAAAAATCAGTGGTACACCACGTATTGGTCAGTAATCCGACATTGTATATGTTCGGCTCTCAACAAAATCTGCACAAAGTAGGATCGGTGTGCTCAAAAGATCACTAGTCAGAAATTAATTAACTTCGACAAGCATGAATGAGGTTCTAAGCAAACCATACAACATGTTTGTCCCCTCCACGCTTAGCAGCCATTAATGATGAAATACATAATTTGACAAATGATGCAGTCAACTGGTTAAAAAAATCTCCAATTAAAAGTGCAGAGTTTTTGTGCAACTCAATTAATAAGAAGAAATTACTTAATTTGGTTGCTTGAAATAACGGAAGAGAATCAACACAACCTCCGTGACCTAGTTGGTAAAACACCTACTTCCAGCCTAATGGGTCTTCTAACGTAGATTAATTAAAAAAAAGTATAATCTGGTTTTCACCAAAGACCTGTTTAAAATCTTTCAGGTTGATTGAAAGAGATTGCCACACGGTAATAAGCCTGCCAGGTTTTAATGAATTCGACGAAAGTGTAGTGCAATGCAGCACTGAACCAAATGAAATATGAATTACATACAACACAACCTTGCAGAGTAATTGCCATATGGCAAATTCTTCCAACCAACCAGAAAGATTTTAAATGGGCTAAAAATAATTCTAGGGGGAAACCCAAATTCCCTAGATTGGAAGTCAAGCATTCTACGAAATAGAACATGGAGGTGTCACTCTTATTTTTGTTTTTTTTTATGTAGTTATTGCTTTTTGCTTACAAGCGCAGAGTAAAACATACAGAATTTGATTAATTACTATTTTATTCACATGCTAAAAACCTTAAAAAATACATACTTTTTAAATAAACTTATTAAAATTACCCACATACCATACAAGTCCACTTTTCACAGAATCGTAATCAAAATGATTTCACTTGAATTAAAATATTTTTTGTATCATTAAGCACAGTATTTTAATGTCTTAGACATTCTTAGGCATTCTTTATGCTTTGCAAGCATGCATTTTTTTTGTATTTGATATAATTGAGGAAAAATATCACAGCATTTCTCATTTTTATTAACAATAAAAATCTATGTGCAAAATACCAATAAATAAACTCTCTCCTATAAACTTTAAATAAATTTTCTAGTAATTGTGTCCTTATATGAAAAAAGTAAGTTCGAATATAAAAATATAGATTTACACTTGATTCAACCGTCAATTAGTAAATTACCAACGTGAACTGTTGGCACATCTTAGTTATAAAACTAACCATATTGCGTGAAACACTACATATTTTATAAATAAAAATAATACTCAGAAATGATTCTGGGATTTGACTACGGATAAAGTTTGAGTGAATATGGATAGGGAATGGCATATGTACACACATGCTGCACCACAAAAGCCACGCAATATATTGTTAATCAGACAGATAAGGACAATTTTCATCAGCTTATACCAGCTACTCTCAGGTAGTTGACCACTTTTTATGTGGATTTATGAGTTATTACACTGACAATTTAAGACTGCTGACCTTAAAATAACATGATTTAATCTTTATATTCCATCACCCGATTAAATGAAAGCTATCAACAATATAAATTGTGAGAAATGTTGTATCTTGTCTAGCGGGTTTCATATACATACCATCACACTGTTTTCCTGTTATACATCTTCACACATTATTTTCAGTGAGACAAAATTTTAGAGAAGACTCAAAAACTGTATTTATTAAAACATTGGTTTAATTGTAAATTTTGCATAAAATGTCCAAACCTATAAAACTAACAATTCAAATAATCTTATATCATTTGAAGAGATTACACCTTTGACATGTCAGAAATTTTATATTTTCAAAACATAAATTACAAAAGTTTTCAAGTATTCGTTTTAAATTAAGGTGGCATCAGTTCACATTCAAATATGAAGTGTTTATTCAATGAAATATTATTAAAAGGGTTCCATGATAATACATCACCTAGGAATTTTCGGTTAAATCTGGTTTATCAAAATTATTTAAAAAACGAATAATTCATGGGTATTCCCCATAACTATTCCCAGGTTAATGTTTTATTGAATATTAATAATTAAAATCAGGTATTATTAATGTTAGATAAACAAAAACAGAAAACGTATTTCTAAAATAACATTTGATAAAGGAACATTTTTATAATCTTTGAATACTTCATATAGCATAGTTGAAGTGCACTATAATCAATTTACTCTATTATCAAAAATAAACCTATTAAAGCGTTTTTTACGTCACTTAAATATTTAAAAAATACAACTTAAAAAATCTAAAAGCTTCCATAAATATTTGGTATTGAAATGATTAATACATATGAAAACGTTTTTGTGTAAATACCAGAAGATATTATAGATATAACGTTATATAAAATATATATATATTTTTAATTTTGATGAAAATACATTGAATCAAAATTAGAGAAAAAATCTATAAAAACAAGCCCATTGATCAAAACCAAAATGATTGTTAATCACAAATTAATTTGATTACATTTCTATACAAAACTAAATAAAAGACTACAAATATTTCAACTTAAAAAAATTTTGAGTCCTCAGATCTCAGAGAATTTTAGATATGATACGAGTAGATCAAATCACTACCATTTACGATTCACATTCAGTGAGATTAACTGTCCATAATATGAGGTTTACCTTGAACATATACATTAAACAAGGGGGAAAACTACAGATTAAGCTCATAAGATAAAATGAAGAGTAGCAAGGTGAAAAATAATGTATTTAAAAAAATTACTCCCCTTAAGACTACTCTGAAAAAAAACTTAACTAATTTGGCCATGTTTCATAAGTTGAATGAAAATATTTTTCAAACATATGCTCAAAATAACCAGTTAGCTTATAATATTTTATATAATTTGCCTAAGAGCCAAAAATTATACAAAACATACAGCGATGGTGAAGTGAGAATGAAACAAAATATACATGTATATGCAAAAGCTATTGCATTACATCAGGAGTATTCCATTTTTTTAAAAACCTCCACTTATTTGAGTACTGACTGATTGATTCAATTGATGATGCAAATTATGAGGATAAACGGAACTATCCAATTCCTCAATGATTTTTTTTTAATATTTAATAACAATTTATGGCATGGAAATATTCATGTTGCCAGGTTCAAATGTTTCTCCCATTACAGACTTTATAGTATTTCTTTCTGTCGAATGACTGCGAGCCCTTTCAGCAGGAAAAACAACCTCTAACGCAACTTAAAAAATTCATGCCCATCGCACCAAATAACATTTCCCTGCTTCAACAAAAACACCATCCAGTGAGAAGACACAAACGGTGCCTCTGCAAAAACAAAAATCAACCAACCAACACAACAAAAAGAATCTTCAAAGCTTCATTGAAAATGTCATCCTGTCTCAACGATAGGCACCCCGCCACTCCCCTCAATGAATTAACACCTTTAGGAATGCTGCTTCACATGTTAAAATGAAACGAAAATTCTGTGACCATAAAGTGAAAATGAAACGCAAAACATATATACAGAAATATTGTTCCAATTTTCAAATAAAAAAAAATCAAATTACGCTGTCAAAGTAAACAGATTTACAAAAGAAATGAAAATGTTGAAATTGGCCTTTGTAATTACAATTAACACTTTTAAATTAAACAGCTGGGTGCTCATGAGTGAGGCAGGTTGACGTTTTCATTGAAGTTTTGTAGATCCTTTTTTTTCGTGTTGGGTGATTGAGTTATTTTTTAAAGATGCACCCGTCTATGTCACCTCACTGGATGGTGTTATTGTTAAAGCAATAAGTTTCAAATTTCTCTGTGATGGAAAAATACAAACCTAGCAATAAGAATTATATCTGCATGATATACATTGTTATTTATAAAATAATAATTACAATTAATAAATCCCTAGGACAGACTTTGGATAAAATTTATATATATATATATATATTTTATGTATATAGACTTAATCATTGAATATCAACTATTAATTACGAAACGTCGAAAATGCAATATGGTCAACTGTCAAAATGTTTTGACAGTTGATATTCAATATTTGATATCCTTGTCCTCGACAGGTTCGCCTAGGTAATGTTTTCTGATTTCTAATTTTTTTTATATACACCGATATATATATCTATATAAATAAAAATGAACAAACATTTCTGTTGACGAATATCAACTTTAGTCAAAATTTCAAAGCGATGGGTAGAGAACTTCCGGAGATTAGCCATCTATAATATACGAACATTTACATTTTTATTTATATAGATAGAAGATATAAGATATATAGATATATATATATTTCAATCTACACCAGTATTTAACCATTCCTCGACTAAATATTTAATTGTTTAGTTTGATTTTAGTTTTTTTAATAACTTATGGCATGAAAATATTATCAAGTTCGCACTTTTCCCAAATATGGAGAGTTTATTTCTTTTTGTAGAATGGCGGCAAAAACTCTCGGTGGGAAAATAACCTCCCCATGACAACTTCAAAAATCCTTGCCCATCGTACTAGATAGCTTCTTGCTTTAAAAATAATACCATCCAGAGAGGAGACAGATGGTGCCTTTATAAAAATCAACCACCCAACATGAAAAAAAAGGATCTTCAAAGCTTCAATAAAAATCCTGTCCCCCCGATAAGCACCCCACCACTCAAGTTTAATATTAGGCATGGGTAGATTGCCTATTAAAAAAAACTGTATGCTACTTTCTCAAGAGTTCGAAGAAGAGCTGACACAAAAATTGATCCTGAGCCCAATCAAGTAAAATTACTGGAAGAATCTGATTCTATTAACCCCAAAAAAAATATTGTATACAAAGAAATATTCTATATTTAGATATTTTTATTCCAGATGTTACCTATGTAAGTACAACGATCAACAAATATTAAGTTACTGTTTTCACACGTCCTTGGATGGGATTTTCAGCAGTAAACAATAAAATTTTCAAGAAACTGAAAAAGGAGAAGCACATATTTATAAAGCAAATAAGCTATCATGTACATAACTTGGTGTAGGGAACAGGCACTTGAAATCTCAGGTGATTTAATCTCATTAGGTGATGAATATACTAGGTTAGTCAAAAAGTTTTGAAAGCGGAAATGAAAATAAATTTTTTTTGGAGGGAAATCACTTTTATTGCTCAGTATAGTCTCCCATAAGATCAATACACTTGGTCCAACGATCTTCCAACTTTGTTGTCCCATCACGGAAGTGACTTTCTGGAAGGCCTGCAAAATACTCCTCTACGACGGCTATAACCTCTTAGTTTGATGAAAAATGCTTTCAACGAAGGAATTTTTTGAGGTGTGAGAACAGCCAGAAGTCAGAGGGAGCTAAATCTGGCGAATAGGGTGGATGCTGCAACAATTCGTACCCCAATTCACTGATTTTCGCGATGGTTTTTTGAGCTGTGTGAGCAGGTGCATTGTCTTGATGAAAAATGATTTTTTTCTTCTGCAAACTGGGTCTTTTTTCACAATTTTTTTCATCCAACTGGTCCAAAAGGTCACAATAATAATCAAAGTTGATTGAAAGTTGATTGTCTTACCAGTTTGGAGATAATCTATCAATAAAATTCCTTTTGCATCCCAAAAAACTGACATTAACACCTTCTTGGCCGATTTCTGGACACGAACTCGCTTCGGAGCCAAAGTGCCAGGTTCACACCACTCCTTAGCCTCTTGTTTTGATTCAGGATCATGGTGGTAGACCCAAGTCTCATCCATAGTGATGAATCGACGCAGAAAATCCTTTTTATCCTTTCGAAATTGCTCCAAATGTTGCTCAGAAAGTCGCATTCGAACGTGTTTTTGTTGCATTGTTAGCAAATGCGGCACCCATTGTGCACACAATTTTTTGAAACCCAAAACTTCAGCCAAAATATGCCATGTTGTTCCATGTGAGATGCCTACGGTGTCAGCTATCACATCCACAGTGAATCGATGATCTTCCAAAACCATATCCTGTATTTTCGCTATGATTTCTGGTGTTGATGCTTTTTTTGGACGTCCTGAGCGTGGATCGTCTTCAACGCTTGTACGGCCACGCTTAAACTCCAAAACCCATCGGTGAACGGTTGGAAATGAAGGAGAAGACTCCTTTAATACTTTCACCATCTTTGCATGGATCTCAGTAGCCGATAAACCTTCCAAAACAAAGAATTTAATCACTGCACGATATTCGGATTTTTCCATTGTTAAAAAATACACTGACACGTCAACTTCAAATGGCTTGTAAACAAAGAATGAATTGACAGATCGAAATGAAATTTTGAGTACGTTCTTATGAAAGATTAAATATTAAAATGGCGAAGAAATTTTGGTTTTTCTACTGCTCCATAGATGTCGCTTTCAAAACTTATTGATTAACCTATTAGAAGAATGTGATTGTCAAACATTGAAATAGCTAAAACTATAAATGAAATATTCCAGATTGAGAAAAAAACTATAAGTTGAATATTAAAATGGGTATAGTAAAATATTTTATAGAAATTAATTTTTGGTCACAGCAAATTAGTATTGGAAGGGTAGAATATTTTCGAGATCATTGAGGTTGTTGTTGAGATTATTGCAAAACAATTAATAATTTTACACTCTACACAGTCTAAATTATGAAAAATCTTGCTACAAATACATAAAATTAAATATATTCCTTAAGTTCACACTGTATTAAACAATCTGCGTAGTAAAAAAGTATATATTAAATGATTTTGGTTAGTGAACAGTTGTAGAGAAATAAATTCAAGTTTAAAATCAACTCGAACAAAGCAATTGTACAAATCGTTTACAAATAGCATTAAAAAAGAAGCTTTTAGATTCTTTGCATGTTATATCTATATATTTTTACATTTTCAACAAATAAATATTCATCTTGTAAAATATCCCATCTTCTACTAAAATCATGGAAAGTCTATGTATATGAAAAATTAAAAGTTAAATACCTAACCTTGCTAATATCAATTAAATACACATTTCAAGTAAAAATAAAACACATATAACTCTTTTATAATTAATAAAGCTATAAAACTAATGTTGGTTTCCTACCAAGTTAACACCTGAGGTAATCAATGTATGACAGCATATAAATGAGTTTCAGGCAATTTTGTACTATATGATTTCCGATATACATACTTTTTTGAGCATGATTTTATATTAAGACAATATATTGTGTATAGATATATTCTTCGATTTTATATTAAGACAATATATTGTGTATAGATATATTATAAGTATGCTTGCTATATACATATATAAATATTTGCTAAATGCAAAATCACACTTAGGGATTTAGATAAAAATAATTAAATAACGCAGTTATGCTGAACAAAAAAATATAATATTTACATATACACATTTATTGGGATTTATGTATTAGAAAATTTCTACAAACCACACAATAATTTTCCATATATTATACAAACATTTTCTTACCTTGCTTTGGTGTATCTTCATGTAATTCAGTTTTAAATGATTCCCATTCGCAGGATTCACTCAACATCTTGACTATTGATATGTCTTTTTGAATATTATTAACATATTAAAAGCTAATCTTGTGATGTGATTAAATGAGTTGTAAAACTGATGTCAGACGCAATATAAAAATTAAAAGTTAAACATTAATCAATCATATAAACCGGTCAATTCAAATGATAACTGAACTAAGAATATTTCATAATATACATTATCATCAAAGATATTCTAAAAAATAACTATCTTCATTCCCCAATAAGCATCACTTAAGAGTAACATAATGTCAATTTTTTAAATAAAATTAATTTTATACTAATTTCAAAACTAAATAAACTAAACATGTCTGGTTGTTGCCTTCAAGAGTTCTGAAAATCTCGCAATACATCAATGAATCGCAACGACAAATAAAAAAACATATCTGCAGCTGAAGTGTCTCAGGAAAATATATTTTATGTCTCATGGGCCAAAGAATGATTTCAGATTATCAAACGTAAAAACAATTGTTTTTATCATAGTTTGTATGTCTATGTTGATACTAAGGACTTACGGTTACATTTTAACCTAATAAATATTTTCTCTAAGGCTGTTGTATTTCTCATTTTATTGGCATTAATTTGTAATTTTTTTCTTCATATGTTTTAGTTTCTAATTGTTGTATGTCACTAAGTTGTAGGTATGAGGCAATAAATTTTAATTTGTCAACTAACAATCAAATCACACTGACAGTTAATCTCAAAATCTAAGTATGCGTGTATATTGGCACAAAAAATATTGAATTTTTACTTATTAACTGCTCTAATAATTTTTAAATAGTGTATGACTAGTTTTAAAATAATATTACCCTAATTAACTTTGCATATTACATTATTTTATTTAGAAAATATTGTGTTCACAACACCACTTGGAAATACGAGTACAAGCTATTACAATACAGGGATGGATATATGGGCAGATCAATTGAATGGCGTTTTAGTAATGAGGTATATGTCATCAATCACTTATTTGTCAAGAGAACCAAATGAAGTTTTGCAACACTTGTATTCCCGAAATATAGACCTCAGGTAAATTTTAAAGGTAAACTTTGAATACATAAATAATTTATGTATTCAAAGCTCACCTTTTAAATTTACCTGAGGTCCGAACTTCAGGAATATAAGTGTTGCAAAACCTCATTTGGCTCTCCCGACAAAAAAGCAATCGGTGACATATACCACCAGAACGCCATTCAATTTATTTTGGCAAATCAAACCAGTTTCATTCATAATTAATACGCAAATAAAAAAAACTGGCTCTCAATTGTATAATCGCATGAACAGCATTCGATAAAAAATATATTATGAAACTGAGATTTTTTTCATGATGAAATAGGATTTGTATAATGAAATTTTTCATGTGTATATTGCTCTTTTTGGAAAATCTAATGCATATCTCTCTTTTACATTTTCCAGATAATGAAAACTTGATGTTTTAATAGACCATTCTTGACCAGATAACGTGGTTCAGACCGGACTCAGGTGAAGTTTTTGTATCATTATACTAGCAGCTTGTATAGCAAATATATAGCATAGTTCAAATGTATAGAATAGATCAAACTGCTAGCACTTATGATATGCATTCAGCATCAAACTTGTGTCACAGAATACCATGTCAAACCCAATTGCATTTAGTAATGGAGAACCTTATTTTCTTCACAATTAATTTTACATTAGTTTAATTCATTAGTTAGTTCAATAATTTTTCATTAGTTAGTTCAATTAATTTTTCATTAGTTTTTCGTTAGTTTGTATAGTACACCTCAACATATCCAAATTGGTGATGCAGAAATATTAACGAGACTGGGAGACAACAATATCTTTAGCCCAAATAATTAGAAGTTTGAAGTTCTAAATTCATCACTGTATGTATTGGAAACAATAACAACTCTCGCAAACATCTAATGTGTACCAGACAAACCAAACTAGGCTCTTTTAAAAAAAAAATTTTTTTGACTACTGTCAGGAATCTATCCTGAAATTCCTGGATGGAAGACAATCGTCTTACCAACTAGGTCACTAAGATCATAATCATCAAACTAAAATAATAATTGGTTTAATCTGCCGCCCATATCTACAATACAGGTATCCACAATATAAGCAATACTGTTTGTTTTTTTTTAACTATGAAATTGAATAAAGGTAAACCATTAAAAATTATTTACCCACTTTTAAATCTTCATTTAAAATATAAATATGTCATTTATTACAATTTCAGTGTTTGTATTATATTGTCGCAGGTTTGTTACCATAATGAAATCTCTTAAACTGGAGTTTCTTATACCTATGTTAGGTTGAAACAGTTATTATGCGAATAAAAGATGGAAAAAATTTAAATGAATTGTTTTGCTGGTAGAGGCCGTAAGATAAAAAAAGGATAGTAAAAGGAATACAGGTTAATCCGTCAAGTCATTCTACAAAACTTCAATAGTCGGTAATGTGTGGTCAGGAAATTTCTAATAATGGTATGTTGTTGATTCAAACATATCATATATGGATTACATTATACAAGGGATACCTGTATATCTACAGTTCTATTAATCTAAAATTTAGTATATATTTATAGCTTTTCAAAAGCTCATATAATACAATCAATTTAAAAAGCTAATATAATAAATAAACAGTCCTGCTATAAAAGATTTGATATGATGTGCTTTGTGTGTGGTTTTGATTTGTGCAGCATTTTAAAACTGCTGATCTAATGAAATAATATAATATAAGCACATTGATCTTTAGTTTCGTAATATTTATCAACTTATAAAAAATGGCTTAAAATCGGTATATATTACTTGTATTCAAATTTAAATGTAATGTATCAATGAAAAATAAATATTATACAAAATACTTAAGGTTTATTAATTAATTTTACAATGTATAAAATGGAAATATCTTTGAGCTATTGAGGCTATCATTCTTTGCTATAGAATTGTACATTATTTTATTCTTAATTATCAGAGCAAAAAATTTCCTTGACATTTTGGTCATATCATTTATGAAATTTGTTTGTGTGCACGTGATTAATAAATTTTCTATCTACTTAGCTCTATGTATTTGTAAATGGTATTCTTTGTATTGTTGCTGGGAGGCTATCTCAATAATCTTAAATGAAAACATATCATGGGATAGGCTTACCATCCTTTAAGGAAGTCAATTACGGACACTATACGGGGGGGCATTATACATTACAAAATATACTTGTGTATTACCCCCTAGAAGCTGGTTTTCCCATCATAAGATGGATCAAAATAATATGATCCAGAAACAATGATAAAATCTATACCTACATATTAGGTGTACAAATAAGTTTCCGCCGTTTTTTATCAAAAATTGGGCATTTATTGTGAAAGAACGGAACCTCATGTTTTATTCGAAGTATTGCCCATCGCTTGCCACTACCTTTTCCCATCTTTCTGGCAGCATACGGATACAGCGTCGGAAGAATGCTTCATCTTTTGAGGCTATCCACGAATCGACCCAATTTTTGGTATCTTCATATGATGTGAAGTGCTGCTCAGACAGGTCATGCGTCATCGATCGAAACAAGTAAAAATCAGAAGGAGCAATGTCTGGTGAATACAGCGGGTGGGGTAAAACTTCCCAATTGATTGTTTCCAAAAAGGTTTTAACCGGCGCCGCAACATGTGGACGAGCATTATCATGCAGGAGAATAATTTTGTCGTGTCTGGAGTAGCAGTGGGCGCGCTTTTCCTCGAGTGCTCGACTCAATCTCATCAATTGTGCTCGGTAGACAGCCCCAGTAATGGTTTCGTTCGGTTTGAGCAACTCATAATACACGACACCAAGCTGATCCCACCAAATACACAACAAGAGTTTTTTTCCATGAATATTTGGCTTAGCTGTAGATGTTGAAGCATGGCCAGGGGTTCCCCATGATTTCTTCCTTTTTGGATTATCATAGTGGATCCATTTTTCATCACCAGTGACTATACGGTGCAGAAAACCCTTTCGTTTATGCCTGGCAAGCAGCATTTCACATGTGGAAAATCGGCGTTCAACGTTTCTCGGTGTCAGTTCATATGGAACCCAATTTCCTTGTTTTTGAATCATTCCCAATGATTTCAACCTATGTGAAATTGCTTGTTGAGTCACTCCTAATGTAAGTGCAAGTTCTTCTTGCGTTTGGCACGAATCTTGATCCAATAATACTTCCAATTCCGCGTCTTCGTACACTTTCGGCCTTCCGCTACGTTCTTTGTCTTCGATGTCAAATTCACCGTTCTTAAACTTTTGAAACCACTCACGACAACTTCTCTCACTTAAGGCAGCCTCACCATATGCTTCTACAAGCAATCGATGCGCCTCAGCTGCAGATTTCTTCAAATTGAAGAAGTAAATCAAAAGTTCCCGCAAATGACGCTTATTCGGCTCAAAACTTGACATTTTCGAACACAAAAAAATATGTTATACTGATAAAAATTCACTAATATTTCAAGGTCATGTTGTTGACAGATGTCCAACCTTACGATAATGACATTTTACATCTGACAATTTTAACCATAACTTACTGGTGGCGCCAGCTTTTGTCAAACGGCGGTGACTTATTTGTACACCCAATAATATTCAAGACAGAAATATGTGTATTACTATTTTCAAATTCCAATATTTTAATTTCTGACATTAAAAATACACACTTCAATACAATGTAATATATCAAATTCCTTTCAAATTTATCTATGCATTACACACCAAATGAAATTATTAGTCTTTTATATATATAATAAAAAATTAAATACCTTAGATATTTAAAAAAATCCTTTGTATTTTTATTGTCTGCCAGTCGACTAGTTTTTCATACTACACATACTTTTTAGCAGTTGCAACTTCTTTTAACAATGGAATATTATAGAGTATTTTATTGTAAAATTCACTGCAATTCATATCACAGTTCATTTTTATAGCAGCAAAATTTTGACAATCAAAATTTTCAATCTGCCTCTTTCGGCTCTTCAGACATTATTCACAACAGAAAATTTCATTTCTACCACTGCCGATGTTCCAAGTAAACAAAATATATGCTAGTTTAATTTTGTAAAAAAATTATATTTATTGTAAATTGAATTCATTTTTTTTAATATTTAACTTATTTTTGAGATGTATTGTCTTTAATTTTAGTATTTTCGTAAACAAAAAAAAGAACTTAATATTGACAAGTTAAATACGTTCTGTAACTTTAATAAATACTTTTTAAATTTTCATTTTATACGGACCGGATAACGGACAGTCTTCTAAAATACGTACTGTCCATAGAAATTACGTAGGTATGGTAAGCCTATCATAGGATTACCTGTCAAAAGTTTGTAATTCAACATTTTAAGTATTTGAAAGGTATTGAGTATACATAACGATACATTCAATCATGCAAATAAGTCTCTTGCAGTAACAAGTTATGACGAAAAAAATCTAGAGCTAAAAAATAATGGTATCAAATTTAAAACTGCTCAATTTCTATAACATGTCTTCCATAATTACAAACTTTTAACAGTTCCAAACCCACATTATATGTAATTTTTCATTATACTTGTTACACTATAAGACTCTACCCTTTCATACCGTCGTGAGATAATTGAAATATTCTTCTGCACTCTTGAAATAATTATGTACATACAACCAGTCTTCAGGACAAAATTTACAAAATCAACCTAAAACAATGACCTCCAATACTTCATTCACTGTTTATACTCAAGGAACTTAAGCTGATTTTTTTTCTTTCCTACATTTTTTTTTTCATTTTTAATATTTCAAAATTTTAATACCAAAAGTTTTTATGATTTCCATAATACTGATTAAATCCGATTATTTTTAGGAAAAAAAAAATTTAATTATTTAAGAGACAAGTTTGAAACTAGATTTTAAACATTTAAAAGGTGATCCACAATGCTAGTGGTTGATTTGTGCCATTAATGTAATAGTATTATTAAATATAACTGCAAAAAATACTACAATATTTATAAAATCAAGAGAAAATAAAGTTAAACATCTGTATGAATCCTAGATCCAGTAGTTTTACTAGAAGCTACGTTACAATCTTTAGAAAACTCATCTGATACCGGGTTATCATCTTCTGCCTTGTTATTTGCTGCATTTAAGCTAGTATAATTGGTTACTCTGTAGAGTGGAGCTAAACTCATGATTAATTCCATTGCGTCAGTTCGTCCGAGTTCTCCTAACTTCTCCAAAAGAGTTCCTGGGATAAGCAAAAAGATAATCAGTTTGATCACAATAAAAAAGTTTTGCTTACAATATGCACACTACAATGGAGATGAATGATGCTGATATAGAAATTAGAGTAGTCACTGGGTGTAGAACCTCTGTTACTCCAAATAGAGTGGTCGCAGATTAGTTAGTTGGCTTGGATATGTACTAAAATGTCTATCACTCGTGTGTTGAATATTCAGAAATATAAAATGCTGAAAATGTCGTACCAATCTTGTAACATTTTTTTACAAAACTGGCTTAATTAAATCGTTTCTGGAATGTATGAAACTTAAAAAAATAATATATACAATTCCTATGACATCAGTAGAAAGCTATAGGTACTTTTCAATGTTAAAGAGGATAAAATATTTTTTTGAAAACCACAATTAAAGGTTCAATTCATTATCCATGCTAAGTTATCATGTGAAAAAATGTGTCATTATCCATGTGAAAAAACGTCTTAGTCTATCTATACAGGACTTTCATTCAAGAGTAATCGAGGTCTTTGTACGGCACGTATGGGGAAAGTCGAAAAGAAAATCTTATGAGTCGTATGGGGAAAACAGATGAAGAAACTGTGCAAGGACAGCTTGGGCCTTCAATGAAGCATAATAATCAAGTTTGCACTGGATAGAGCTAGGTATCAGGGCCTTGTGCATACAATGGGGTCCTGACCCTTCTTTGATAATGGGGTGGTATAATAAAGGATTTATAATATACAGTCAAAATAGTTTGACACCACTATCACAACCCCCCCTATCTAAACAATGCTTATCTATATATTTTTCCTTGCTACTGTAAATATAAGTTATTTATTTGCTTATTCTACAATTTCTTTTAATTCCTCTTTCTCACAATAAATTATTTCAAAATTATGACTTAATATTCCACTTACCTATGGAGCACTCAATTGTAAGAAGTAGTTTAGTGGTATGCCAAATATCACTTTCCGCATCAAATGCAGCTATCGAATCTTGACTAACACCTATAAAAATAAAAATTCTTGCAATAATAATGAATTAACAACTGTAAATATATAAATATATTTCTAGTTGAGGCATTAACATTATGGAGGTTTAAAGACATTGTAATTTGTTTTTATCATACACTGTTTATTCCACTTTTTATAACGGTATAACCCTACCAGTTTCAAGGCATTTCAAGGCAACCTCATCATCAGGGAGCACAAACAAAACTGAATTGTGTTTGAACTAGTACCGACATACTCGCTTCTAACGGTAAACATTCGGGTTGTGGACTGTGGGTGGAGGGAAGGAGAAGACAACCTCAGCGAGCAGTGGCGAGATTCTTGGAATATATGTGTTTGCCAGATGTTCATCCTGATGCACTGACTTAGAAATTTGTAGGGCCTCTAATATGTCCAATTTATTTCCGTTACTACTGATATGTAAGAATTTGGCATCATCGATAGAAAATGTATGGTTTTCACGGTGACATTGATTAGCCATTTCAGAATAAATTAGAGGATTTGTTAAGGCGGATGTGTTCACAAAATCTCTTTTCAAATGATCTTCTTTTCTTTCCTATATAGAAATTATCACAGTTAGCACATAAAAGTTTATACACACCACTGTTGCTAAGTATTCCATTTTTGCCTTTCCTGTTAAATTAGTTTCCGGAGTATAAAATTAGTGTAAAAAGCTGGCTTTATGTGACTTGCGAGCTGAATTTTTTTGGTTATTTCGTATGATATGTTTTTTTATAAATAGGACTTTGCTCCATTTATAGGTATGCTTAAAGGTGTCGTTAAATATATGATATTTTATGAGTTTATTTTTTATTTTATTTTTTAAAAGTGAATCAATGAGGCTTCCAGGGTAGCCATTATTTGGAGGTATTTTTTTTAATTCTTAATTCCTTTTTAAAATTGTCATCGCTTAAGGGCACATTGAGCAATCTATGAAGCATACAGTTAAAGGCGGCGAATTTATGATTATTAGGATGGTTGGAAGTTGCTGGAATTATAGTCTGAATAAGTGTCTTTTCTATATATGTCAAAGTCAAATGTACCATTTTTGCGAGATAATGCTAGGTCCAAAAAATTAAATTTTCCATCCTGTTCTGTTTCTAGTGTGAATTTTATAAAACTCTCTATAGAATTTAAATATTTTAGAAATTGGTATAATTGTCTATCGATACCCGTCCAAAGACAAAAAATGTCATCTGCATACCTAAACCAGCACAAAACATTTTTAATTAACTTAAACTTACTCTTTTTAGGTATGCAGATGACATCTCTCAACTGTTTTCTCTGAAACTAAATAATTCATAATATAACAAACATACCATCACGCCGCCTCCCTATCGAGGAAGGCAGAAATGAAAGAGTGCCAGACTTTCTAATTGCGATACACATCATTCGTCTCATCTACATCCATAAAACTTCTACGATTTCTCTAACTTTTTACACTTCCTTCTTTGAAAATATCGTTCACTTGATTCAATCATACTTTCCCTCGTCTTCCTCTACCACACCTTCATCTCGCGTTTTAATTACATATTTGTTTGATAGACTTTTTTCATTCATTCGTTTCACATGCCCAAACCATCTCAGAGTGATCTTCTTCATCTTGCTCAACGCATCAGCCTTAAGTTCACATTCATCCCTAATCACTTTATTCCGGATTCTGTCATACATTGTCACCCTATGTATTCGTCTAACTACACACATTTCTACAGCATTTATTTGGCTCTTTTCAGTCTTGTTCCATGTCCACATTTCACTCCTTATATCAAAGTTGGTACTAAAATACTGTTGTGTATCGTCTTGGCAGATTTTGATACCTCAGGTTCCAGTGTTTAAACACCGTTCAATATCCCTCTTAACTCTTCCATCATCTAAGAAAATACTATCTGTATAGTAGAATTCTTCAACTTGTTCTAATCTTTCATTACTCACCCATATATCACAATCGCTTTTCCTTTCACACTCTATCACCATGACTTTGGATTTCGTGACATTCATTATCAAATCTATACCTTTACATCTCTCATACAATTTGCTTTCAGTCTTTGAAATTCACCCTAATTCTACGTTAACACTACCATGTATGTCATCAGCATACAACAATCTGCAGACATTCCCATTCGACATTTGAATACCACCCACTAAACAACAAAGGTGACATGACACATCCTTGCACTCTCTACAAGGTGTCTTGATTATAAAAGAATCTCCTTTTTTTAAAGTCCACGCCCATCTTTCTTTTGAAAATTAGATGACTTGATACATCCACTCTCTTCTCAATGTTCCTCTTCTAGACTCAACACAAAATTATGTAATTTGGTACCTAAAGCCACAGCAAGCATGCACCAGTGAGCCCCAAGGTGATGTGGGGGATCCAACAGGGCTGACAGCCGGTATACCAATGGCTGGCCCATGTGCCTCACGCTCATCTGCGGACACCATTCCAGCATCTCACTTATCAATGGACTGTCTGGAATTAAAAAATATCATAGAAATTTAAAAACAAAAACGTATGGATAAGACAGTAAAAATTCTTCTTGTATTTACAGTATCTCACTAATATATAGTATGTATTCCTGAAGGAAAATAGTCATTTTTGCAATGTTGCATCTTCAAGTGTAATAAATATATAAGGCTAGATGGCTTTTCAACAGGGGGAGAGCAAGAAGTGACGAGCTTTTGAAGACATTCATATAGGCATATGTGTGAATGTCCAATGTGGATGTTGGCATTCTTTTTGAGTCTTTTTTTTCTGTACTTGGGGACTGTAAGTGATGAACAAGGTGAATGCTTTTACTAAGACATTCTTACTATAGATTCTATAGAAACATCACTAGACATAACCTCAACACGTCTCATTATTGTATTGGCAGAAAGGTAAGTTGATTTAATTGCAGATATTATATCTAATTTGTTTTTGAATGTCACAAATAATGAATCTGCTGCCTCTAAAAATGCCACTTTTATCATTTCTGCGTCTTCATAAGGTTTCTTGTTTTTAGCTATGATCTGAGAGACACGATAAGACGCGATAGTAGCGGCCTTATTTTTTCCCATTACTTTTGTAAAAAATGACCGCTGACAACATAACTGACTTTTCAATTGGCTCACCTTCTTTGTCCTTAGAGCCGTATTTAAAGGATAATCTTTTTCAATTATAACTGAATGATATGTTTTGTAATGTCGTTCCACGTTGCATTTTGTCCCAACAGCTACACTCGCATGGCACAAAAACAAACACATTTTTCTTTAATTTCAATGAAGAAATAATCCTCTTCCCATTCTGTGTGATAATGATAGGTTTTAACTTTCTTATTGTTATTCATTTTTTTGTTGCCAGGGTGAAAAAAACAAAATGAATGGTAACTTTGTAAACGTCAAGCTTTGACGGTCGCGTGGAACTGTGTGAATCTGCGAGAGAGAGACAAAGTGTATGGCGCAGTTCCCATCCTAATACATCGCTGACTGCTTCTCTATTTTACTTAGAAATTCATATTACAACGGCAACTTTTTAAGTATTTCATTGAAATTTAGTTCGAGAAATATTTCATTTCGGAGTCCAATAATAAAATTTGAGAGGCAAATTTATAAATATGATAAAATATCCTACGCGAGCTACGGAAACGCCGCTTGCGAGCGACTAGTTGTTCACGAGCGACCATTTAGCGACCAGTGCTATAGAACATCGATATCAAAGCTTTCGTTAATTGTGATCCTTAATGATGTGACTATTGTTGGTTTTTGCAAAGATATAATAAAGGAGCTCGATCATTTGTAGCTGGGCCTCATAATCGAGGATCCCCTAGCTCCTCTAAGGTCAATTCAATTGGAAAGCGAAGCTGTGCCGTGGAATTTGTTTTTTTTTAAGTGAAAGTGAGTGAGCCATTGCACACCAGCAAATTCACTGTACTGGATTCGATGGCATGCCGAAGAGAGACCAGAGTATACCGGCATGTTTTCTTTCCTCTTTTTGAAAGAAGAGATATGACCAAAGTCATAGGTATCCTTATACCCCGAAAAAAAGGTGGAAAAAATGCTTGTGTTATTCGAGGGCAGTAGCTCAGCGCGGAGTTCGAACCGACAACCTTCCGCACTGAAGTCCAGTGCGTTACTGTGCGATCATGCACCTCTGGAATACTAAAAGAATTACTTACAAATGGAAAGCTTCTACTGTGTAATTCTCCAAATTAAATCTCATTGCATTTAACTTGAATCAATTTTGTGTAACTTTTTACAGCTTTTAAAAGAACAAAAAGGATTTAAAACTTATATTTCTGCGTTAAGTTTGATAAAATGATAAGCGTATCTCAACTCATTCTACTTATATTTGCCGAAAGTGTATTAAATAAATGTGGTCTTATAGAAAAAAACTTTTCAATTCCCACTGTATTCAGCACCCCAAAAATTCACCTATTTTCATACCAAATGTGGAAATAATTTTTTGTAATTTTTCAATTAAACTTACCAAAACATATTAAGTTTTGTAGTGATTCCTTTTTACTGCAATTAGGATTTGTCAAAATAATAGAACTCAGAGGTTGGCCATCATCAGTTGAATACTCAAACATTTTGGCTATAATGTGGCTAGTCGTCCAGCTATGTGGTTCTTCACAGTGAGTTCGCAACTGATGGGAAGAGAGTACAGATCGTACCAATAACAAACCTGGGGCCACTCTTTTGGAAGCCTGGAAAAAAAATATTAAAAAAATGTTTTATACTTTTTTTTTTGTAC
The DNA here is from genome assembly GCA_949825065.1 of Odontocerum albicorne. Lineage (NCBI taxonomy): Eukaryota > Metazoa > Arthropoda > Insecta > Trichoptera > Odontoceridae > Odontocerum > Odontocerum albicorne. Next base: position 15,067,669 of record OX463838.1, read on the forward strand.
AATAGTTTTGTTTCATATGACAAATAGAGATGACCTTGTTGACTTAGAAGTAGAACATCTAACTTCCACTCAGGTATTACAATAAAAAAAACAGTTTTTTTACTTTCAAGCATTATAAGATTTTTCTGGTTGGTTGAAAAAGATCACTAATATGGCAATTAGATTACCTGATTTACTTTATACTATGAAATATACATACTGTTTGTGCTCAAACATTAGAGTTCCGTAATTTTATTTAATTCTGCCGTTTTCGTTAAATATTGAATAAAAATACAAAATTATATAACATTACATTACATAGATTCATACATAAAATACACGAAAATCTTAAAAATGCATTTGAAAAATTGTGCTTTTAAAAAAACATTTTTCTTCACTGGAACTTCTATACTAAAATTGTGAACCACTTGAGATGATTATCTCCATCTTTTATAATATTCTTCTAAGAGAAGGCCATCCGGTAATGTAAGAACTGTGGCATTTGTCACATGGTCTGTTCATCAAATAAGAAACCCTCCTCTACCTCTCCGATGTTCAGTGTTACCAGTAATCATGAACGTTGTCGTATTTTAGCCATCTTGCTGTATAATATGGGCAAAGAATTGGAGAATCCACTGACAAAAGTTCACGAATACTTTCATTAATAAACACATCTGTCTCACAATCTGAGTATCCGTCACCAGAACCATGTTTCAAATGTATCAATCCTTTGCCTGCCATTTGACTTTCTTTGTTTCTGATCTATACAAGAATATAGGAAAGACCAGTGATTTTATAAGATGCATATTTGTGTGCATGGATATGTCCCAATTCCTCCAAATCTTCCCTAGGCTTGACTTCTTTTAATTTCGCTTATGTAAGTGATGGTGGAAAAAAGATACACAAATTTATGGACCATATCCGAGTTCTACTGAAGAATGATTGACTGCTGAATTTGGTTGCCGTGATCAAGTGTCTTTAGGTTTTTATTTATTTACTGATAGTCCCATTGTTAGGCTCTCAGCCTTAGATTACAGAACTTACTGAGTTCTGTAATCTAAGGTTCTGTAATCTAGATTACAGAACTTACTGAGTTCTGTAATCTAGTATCTCACACACAAGAATAAAAACCAGTAAAGTTTAAAAATATGTAATCATTAAAAGTATCTATATAGATGAGTATTGTTTCACTAAACTATAAAACCAACATTTTAATATTAGGTCCTTACATATGAAATTGGCGTTTTGTTTGGGAGGAACATAAAGTTGATTTTTTTTTAATATAATATATTTATTTAATCAAAGTATGTACCATTGCTATCTATGCACTTTTGCCATCTCATAGGTAGTTCATCGATCCCTTTACTAAAAAAACCATTCGGATGGGAATCAATAAAATCTTTGAAGTCGGTTTGGACTGCCCCATCGGAGTTGAATTTTTTCCCTTGCAAGAAGTTATCCAAATTTCGAAAAAAATAGTAATCTGTTGGGGCAAGGTCCGGAGAGTACGGTGGATGTCTTAGACATTCCAATTGAAGCTCTTCTAATTTGGTAGCCGTCTGTTGTGCAGTGTGTGGTCTAGCGTTATCATGAAGCAGCAGTGGCCTTGAGCGATTAACCAGCCTCGGTTGTTTAGCAGCTAGCTTTTCCATCATGGTTTGCAGTTGCTGACAATAGACATCTGCCGTAATCGTCTGGCCAAATTTAAGAAAGCTGTAGGGAACGACACCAGCACTAGTCCACCAAACGCTCACAAGTAACTTTTTTGGAGTCAATTTTCGCTTGGGGCATGGTTTGGCTGGTTCGGCAGGGTTCAGTCATTGCGATGAGCGCTTCCGATTATCATACAGGATCCACTTTTCATCACAGGTAATGATTCGATTCAAAATCCCTTCATTATTGTGCCGGTTGAGTAATGCAACGCAGCAGTCAACGCGCGTTTGTTGATTTGCTTCACTCAATTCGTGAGGTACCCACCTTTCAAGCTTTTTCACCTTCCCAATTTGCTTCAAGTGGATTAAAACAGTTTTATCACTAACACCGCAGCCTACAGCTAACTCGGACGTGGTTTGCGATGGATCCGCTTCCACAATAGCCTTCAATTCTTCATTATCAACTTTCTCCACGGGGCTTGTTCTGCAGGTCGAAATTTCCAGAACGAAAACGTTGGAACCAAAAACGCACTGTGTTTTCTTTTGCGGCACCGTCGCCATACACATCATTAATCCTTCGAGCCGTTTCTGCAGCACTGGTGCCACGGTGGAACTCGTACTCGTAAATAACGCGATATTTCAAGTTTTCCATTTTGTAAACTGAGTGACGCAAAGAAAAAAAACAATTGAGGAAAAAACAAATGAATTATAATTTTCGAAACACAAATACTTGAGTAAATAGCTGTATAAATTTGAATTTGGAATTCCTAACCAAAGAGAAGATATTTGAGATCAAAGTTGCCAGTACGGCAAAACACCAATTTCATATGTAAGGACCTAATATACACGCAAAATACAAAAAGGAAAAAAAAACACTCACTTTATTTATGGAATAAAGTATATTTTCCAACTGACAAAAGCAAATATAAGAAGAACCAGGCGGGCCTCTGATCCTTATATCCAGGTACTCTTCCCCTTGTAAGCCAGCCAGTGTGAGGAGACATTCAATGTTCACCCAACTTATCTTGGAACCGTGCCACCATTGGTACAAGTCACAGTCATTTCCCCAATCACCAAATTTATCAGATAATTTCAATGATTCCATATCTTCACGTAATTGAACCTGAAATTATTATTAAAAAAAATACAATAAACACATACTCGTATATATATAAATAGTTTTACATCCTCTCTTTCACGAGGGCGGTCCAATAAGTACCCGTGTTAGGAATGAAGACGCCATTTTTTTCAAAAACAAATTATTTATCTTTCAACATAGTCCCCTTTTAAGGATATACACTTTTCCCAACGTCCCTGTCATTTTTTTAACCCCTCCAAAAAATAGGAATTGTCGAGCTCTCTCATTTGAGCTAAAAAAAATTCCTACAAGCCATTTCTTCATGTTTGGGAACAAGAAGTAAACCGTAATAATAATAGGGGGGGGGGGGATGCGACAGCAATTCATAATGCAATTCATACAGTTTGGCGGCGCCAACTCCAGATGAATGTGCTGGTGCGTTGTCGTGGTGAAACAGCACTTTCTTCTTCGCCAAATGGGGCTGTTTCCTTCAATTTCTTGTCAAAGCGGTCCAATAATTCACTGTAGTATTGTCCAGTGATCGTTTTTCCTTTTTCTTAGAAGTCCATGAGTATTACGCCCTTCACATACCAAAAATTTGTCGCCATAACTTTTCCGGCTGATGGGATCGTCTTCGCCTTCTTTGGAGCAGATTCACCGAAAGCAACCCATTGTTTTGATTGTTGCATGGTTTCCGGTGTATGATGATGAATCCAGGTCTCATCGACGGTGACAACTCGACGCAAAAACTCCTTCAGATCTCGCTTAAATTGCTCCAAACACAGCTTTGAAGTTGAAAGCTACACGCGCTTGTCCCCCATAAGCAATCGCGGCACCCATCGGGCCGACAACTTTTTCATCGCCAACTTTTCATTTAAAATATTAGTTGCCGTTCCCGTAGACATATCTATGGCCTCTGCTACTTTGCGCACTTTCGTTCGACGATCAGCGAGAATCATGTCGTGGACATTTTCAATGATTTCCTCGGTAACCACATCTGCCGGGCGTCCTGGGCGATCGTCATCAAAAACGGATGTTCGACCACGTTTAAATTCGTTGAAACAATATCTAACTGTTGTCATTGATGGCGAAGGGTCCCCATAAACAGCATCCAATTTCGCTTTTATCTTCTCACACGTTTTCCCATCCAAAAGCAAAAAGCGAATCACTGAACAATACTGCACTTTCTCCATTTTAGCGAAAACCACGTTGCACTACTTATCAAATACAAACTAACCTATGAATCAGTGTTAAATTTGTTTTTGACATCGTTTAACAGATGGCAGCACATGATGGTAACAGCAACTTGCCTTAGCAACGCCATCTGTCATAAAAAATGGATACTTATTGAACCGCCCTCGTATATATCAAGCAATTTGATAAAATGATCAAAGATAAAAGTTTCGTTATATACAGTTAAGTTTATGATTATATAATTATGAAGTTTTGTAACCTGTGAAATAAAACTACTCTCCAGAATAAAACCAACTATTGTATTGATATTGACAGCAAAAAAATAACTGAAATGGAATCCATCAAAAACTGTTTGTTTATGGCAACCATATGGATTGCCTCCCAGGAAGGCTACACCATTTCAATTGCATCTATCACAATATCAAAATCCTAAGTGTTCTATACCGTATGTTATCAATGGAGAACTAAATATCTTAAGTAGTCAACTCGGATTTCTTCTATATCTACAGTATGACCAGTCTTCAAAAATTTGCTCCCGACAGAAATAAAGAGTCTTGTGAATGCTCTTGTTGTATCACATTTGAATTATGGAAACTCTTTGTATGCAAGATTACTTCTCTCCTAAATAAACTGCACTGGTTGAAATTCCTAAGTGAGTCGAGTACAAGATACATTTAAGATTAGATAACACATTTAAGAGCTTTATTCAAGGGAAATTTCAACAGGGATATGTTGAGTAATAGTTTCACATGAAATATTTAATCACTAATCCACCCACAAGCATACACACATATACTTTCACCAATATACCTATACAAACAAGTTCAATTATTTAATGCATTAATAGTGAATTAACTATAAGGAATTTAATTTCTTTCCCCTCTCAGAATAATTCCTGAAACACTGGATGAGACTTCATGCCAGAGCACGTAATTGAAAACAGGCAAGGAATTTGATATTGCATCAATTATACTCATATATACCACTTGTTATATTTTTAATAGATTAATGTCCTGTACTACAAACTCTATACAAAAATAGTTTTTAAATAAGTTAAAAACTATCCAGACCCATACAAAACGAGTTAATTATTTAAAGAATTTATCAATTTTAAAAACCTGTATGTGTGGAAATAAGCTAGCAATGAGATGAGTCAGTCCTCTGGCCTGGGAAAGCTTCACACCAGCATAACAGGAGTCGGTGGACTGGTAGCGAGGATCATCAGAGTCCCAGAGGCCATCCAGAGTCTCGACCAGATTGAAGCAAGGGAATTCATATTCTATTTCATCGTCCACTTCACACTGGAAAAAAATATATTTCATTTCAACTTTTGAAATTTATGACTGAATGTCAAAGACTATTTGAAGGTATAATATATCTTTGACTTGGATCATTTATTTATTAATTTAACACTTTCATGCAAAGACATCTGGCATATTTATTGCTTTAAAGCAATTTCATTCAGTCAAACAGCTTTTGTTTCATAATTATTATTGATATATATGACTGTCTTTAATGTAGTGAATCAAAACAATATTTGAGAAAAACTAAAAAAAAATTATACATCTCATGGAAAATAGGTATAGGAATTGTATGGAAGTTAAGAATAAGGAATATTTTATGATAAATAATGCTTCTTTAGTTTATTTTTTAATATCGATAAAGATGAAGCATATCTGATTGAGCCAGGAAGATCGTTCCGAAGTTGAGCAGATTGAACTGTAATAGATGATTTGTTGGTATACAGAGGATTCTGCCATCACCAGATCAAAGGGATCCATGCTCAGAAGACAGCTTGGAATGTTCAACATTCCCAAAAGAGTTGACAGAATGATAGTTGACAGCCTTATTTTAAGTCATTGGAGTCAAATTACAAACTTGATGATAGTTTGCAATTTTATAGGATTAATGAACAAGTGACCACTATGTGATGCTGCTAATATCGTGATTCATGAGATCCACAGTGGCAGATATATCTCTTGAACACAAACTAATGAATACTTGTAGATTATAAAAGTATACAAACGGTTCTTGCATTTCAGCAGTTAAGTAATTTTATTTACAAAAATTGAATCAAATACATTATTTTATCCCTAACGAATCCCTAAAGCACAGTAAAACTTTTCCTATACTAATGAGTCACTTTCATAGCAGCTTTGGATGATTTTAGTTTAATATATTCTCCTTCTTAAATTTTTTTTAAAGCTTATATCGTCTGTATACACATCATGTTTTGCAGTTTATTCTGTTCAACTTCGGAACAATCTTCCTGGCTCGATCAGATGTGTTTCATCCTTATCAAAACAGTACAGAATAAACTAAAGAAGCATTATTTATCACAAAATATTCCTTGTCCTTAACTCTCATACAATTCCTATCCTTATACCTATTTTCCTTGAGATGTATAATTTATTTCATTTTTTTTAGTTTTTCTCAAATATTGTTTTCAATCACTACATTAAAGATAGTCATAGATATCAATAATAATTATGAAACAAAAGCTGGTTGATTGGACTAAATTGCTTTAAAGCATTAAATACGCCAGATGTCTTTGCATGAAAGTGATAAATAATCTAAGTCAACATTACAAAAAAATTATGCATTCAAGTCTGCTTACTATTTTCTTTTTAAATTTCACAGGATTTACTTAAAATGTACTATGATCAGAACGTAGGTCAGGAAACGACCATTTGCCGATCTCTACTTCTGTTTCTGACAGTGTTGTTTGGTTTCATAACATTTAAAAATCAAAATAAGTAGTTATAAGCTTCTAGATAAAACAGGTATGCACATACATTTAGGTAACATTATGCTTTTGACATTTTGGATAGTTTGCAATAAACAAGATCTGTATTCTAGACCATTTATTGGGTGTACAAATAAGTCACCGCCGTTTGACAAAAGTTGGCGCCACCAGTAAGTTATGGTTAAAATTGTCAGATGTAAAATGTCATTATCGTAAGGTTGGACATCTGTCAACAACATGACCTTGAAATATTAGTGAATTTTTATCAGTATAACATATTTTTTTGTGTTCGAAAATGTCAAGTTTTGAGCCGAATAAGCGTCATTTGCGGGAACTTTTGATTTACTTCTTCAATTTGAAGAAATCTGCAGCTGAGGCGCATCGATTGCTTGTAGAAGCATATGGTGAGGCTGCCTTAAGTGAGAGAAGTTGTCGTGAGTGGTTTCAAAAGTTTAAGAACGGTGAATTTGACATCGAAGACAAAGAACGTAGCGGAAGGCCGAAAGTGTACGAAGACGCGGAATTGGAAGTATTATTGGATCAAGATTCGTGCCAAACGCAAGAAGAACTTGCACTTACATTAGGAGTGACTCAACAAGCAATTTCACATGGGTTGAAATCATTGGGAATGATTCAAAAACAAAGAAATTGGGATTCATATGAACTGACACGGAGAAACTTTGAATGCCAATTTTCCACATGTGAAATGCTGCTTGCCAGGCATAAACGAAAGGGTTTTCTGCACCATATAGTCACTGGTGATGAAAAATGCATCCATTATGATAATCCAAAAAGGAAGAAATCATGGGGATCCCCTGGTCATGCTTCAACATCTACGGCTAAGCCAAATATTCATGGAAAAAAACTCTTATTGTGTATTTGGTGGGATCAGCTTGGTGTCGTGTATTATGAGTTGCTCAAACCGAATGAAACCATTGCTGGGGCTGTCTACCGAACATAATTGATGAGATTGAGTCGAGCACTCGAGGAAAAGCGCGCCCACTACTACGCCAGACACGACAAAATTATTCTCCTGCATGATAATGCTAGTCCACATGTTGCGGCACCGGTCAAAACCTATTTGGAAACACTCAATTGAGAAGTTTTACCCCACCCGCTGTATTCACCAGACATTGCTCCTTCTGATTACCACTTGTTTTGATCGATGATGCATGGCCTGTCTGAGCAGCACTTCACATCATATGAAGATACCAAAAATTGAGTCGATTCGTGGATAGCCTCAAAAGATGATGATGATGACTGACGCGGTATTCGTATGCTGACAGAAAGATGGGGAAAAGTAGTGGCAAGCGATGGGTACTACTTCGAATAAAACATGAGGTTCCGTTCTTTCACAATAAATGCCCATTTTTTTATAAAAAACGGCGGAAATTTATTTGTACACCTAATACTAAAAATATCCCCTACATAGTAAAATACACAATCATAATAAATAATAATAATAATATCGATAAATAAATTACATGCATAGTGGTGTTTTGTAGTAAAGTATTATATCATCTCAAGACTATTGAACAGTGATAAGATATCACCTCAAATGTTGGTAAAGTTATAAAGGCAGTTCATAAGCACCACTTGATGAATTCACATTAAATGAAGCTTAAAAGCTAGATGTCAAATATGAATAACAAGTCCATCAGACAATTGGCATCAGCAATACTGCCTGTTTGGAAATACAGTAGACTCTTGATTATCTACGGTAGTAGGGAAAAAAATTGACTCGGGTATAAAAAACCCATATAATCTCTACCAAAAAAAAACAAATACAGGCTGATAAGTTCATTTACAATGAATAACGAAAAAATATAAATTAAGTAATATAAATTGAAAAAACAGTTACTTTGTTTTATTCCTCTATTTATTACAAATCACAATACATTTCAACTCTTGCTGTGTCATCGTCAGGTGAGTTATCAAGAACTGATTCAGTTGTTCAGTTCTTGACAACTCACCTGATGATAACACATCAAGTGTTAAAATGCATGTTGTTTTGCAATAAATAAAGTGGAATAAAACAAAGTAACCATGTTTATATTTTATATTAATTATGTGACACCACAGTTATTAAAAAAACTATAAATTAAATGCTTGTTTGCCTGATTCTGTCCATCAAAGGACCCCAAAGCCTAAGGCCTAAATTCATACTCCGGCCAAAATACTTATTTCTAACTTTAAAATTTTGTGATTTGTATTAAGAGTCAAACTTCATAATGTTTAAAGTTGTAATGATACCATGTGATGACCTTATTTAAGGAAGCTACGAGAAATCTGTACAAAATTTATCTTTAAATACTATTATATTTTATTTCAGTAAAAAATAGTTCAAATTTAGTATTTAGTTTAAAGGTCGGACAGTGAATTTGGGCCTAAGATTCATTAATATTTATTCGAAAGCCTAACATATAAAATCGTAAAAATAATGTACCATTGAACATAATCTCATTTCCTGCAGTAAACCAAGAAGTTGTGATGCATCACAGTATCCAAAATGAGCCTGGAAGTCATGAGCTGTGTAGACTCCGAGAGCTCGAGCTCCACGCAGGCCTCCTCTGCCCAATAAGGCGCCAAACACCCCACAGAGCCAGCTGCAGCTCAAGACCACCACATTACCAACAGACAGAACCTTAAATTAAATCCAGTCACTTAAATCCATAAAATGAAGAATAATTTTATCAAGAGCTATTATTTGACTAAAAGTACCCATCCTTAACTCCAATACATTCCCTGTCGGGGTAGGTAGAGAAAATATAGCACTAAGCTTTCATATCAAGACATACTTATTTGATCTTCTCATACAGCTCCTGTTTCTCTTACTCCTTACGACCTCCGTGATCTAGTTGGTAAAACACCTGCCTTCTGACCTGGAGGTTGCGGGTTCTATTCCCACTGGAACCCAGATTTTTTTGAAAAAAAAAAGATGTTCAGTCTGGTTTTCACTTAAGGCCTCAAAGATACCTTTTTGGTTGATTGGAGAAAATTGCAACTGTGTACAAAGAAAATGTTATACATTCGCTCGGGCGTTGCTAAAGCTGCCAGATGTGATTTGTTTAATAATAGTGGATTAGAGTCCCGAGTTAGAGCACACTTGAGGAGAGTTTTCTCTCTAAACGGCACTATATAAAATTGTCCTTTTCTTCTTCTTCTTCTTCTTACCTATCATTTTTTTTAAATTTGATTCACTTGGTTCAACCATATTTTCTTGGTTGTGCTCTCCAAACTCTCGTCCTTGACCACAATTCCTACTTATGCTTGGATTATAAATTTGTTGAGTCAGTCTTTAGTCACTCATCAGTTCAACATGTCCAAACAACCTCAATATGTTTTCTACCCTAGTTTACACATCAGTTTCTAGCTCACATTCATCCTTAATAATTACATTTCTTAGTCTATCATATATCAACACACCACATACAATTCTTATTACAAATCTCTATTTTCCCAGAGCTTAGTTATTATTCATATTTTTATTTTATTTGATATCATAAACTATTGTTTATTTTATTTGATATCATAAACTATTGTTTATTTTATTTGATATCATAAACTATTGTTTATTTTATTTGATATCATAAACTATTGTTTATTTTATTTGATATCATAAACTATTGTTTATTTTTTTTGACTAAGATCTAACATAAAACTGGAATAAAGACCGAATATCATTTATAATTATAAAACTAAAAGAGGATATTTTAAAAAATACCTAAAAATAAACAAATCTCTAAGATAGATGTATGAATGATGTAGGGTCTCAAAACTAGAATAAATACTTATGAAAATAATTATCTAATATTTTGAATGCAATACAATCCATCTTTCTAATTGTACAATCCATCATCCCTCCTATCAACTTTGGTCTTCTCTGTATTACGGAAGCCATGTTTAGTTGTGTTTCAAATTAAAAACTTTTTCTTTCTTCTTGAATAATGGCTGTGAACTCCTATGTATGAAAGAGTATACACCCCTTTTTTTTAAATTTGATTTTCTTGTATTTGTTCTTTATTTAAATTGTACTTTATTTTTATTTTAAACTGTCTATATGTTTTTATATATTTTTTTTGGAGCCTTTAAGGTTAAGATGGCAATATATGCATCATCACTTGACAATGGTGTATATTCTTTCATATATGAGTTCATGCCCATTATTCGAGAAGAAGGCGTATCGGTCTTCTAGCCCGGGATTTACATGTTTGATTTCCATCAATATCCATTTTTTTCAAATAGTCCCTGTCTGATTTTCACTTTAGGCCTCTTTAACTTCTTTGTGGTTGGTTTGAACATGGCCAAGGCACATGGCATTGGAACATTGGAACACGGCCACATGGCAATAAGCCCGCCAGGTTGTATTATATACAACGAAAGAAAAATATAATCCAATGGCGATGATTTTTATGTAAATTATATTTAACATACATAATTTATGTAGACAATTTCTTTCATAAATAGACATTTTTTCCTTGATCCCTATATTAAATAAATCTCTTAATTTATATTGTAGAATTGAAAATAAAACAAATCAGATTAGATGCTTCAAAAAATAAATAGCTCAACTCGAACAACTGCGCCTCTGTCCCCTTTAAAGTACTCTCCTTAAGAAGCCACATCCTTATTCCAGCACTCGTTCAAATTCAAAAAAGAGGACCCATTAAAAAAATACGAGTCAATAAATCAAAGGAGGACACATGGTCAATTTGTTTTACTTCTTGCCAGTCTAAATAAAAATATTTGAATAAATTTCAGGAATACAAAATCTTATTTGTTTTAGATATAGTTGGATTTCTTATTACTATTTCTTACCTCTCCTAATATATGAAGATAATGTATAACATCCACAATATGTTCATCACTTGCCAACAAATTTACATGAGAACGAACATTTTCCATAAAAGTGCTTTTTTCCATGACAGGAAAGGATTCCATGGTTTTTCTAACATTCACTACCCATGAAAGAGTTGCTTCTAGGAAACCATTCCAATTACCCAAGGATGCCTGCAATTCAACAGAATCAAATAATTTTCAAAAAAATTGTATATTTATTTATATATTCATAAATACATATGTGCATATATTACTTACCAGAAATTGGTAAAAATTGTGCATATAATATCATGAAACATTTCAAATTTCTATAACACAATCGTTTCTGTATTGTCCATGCCTGAGTTTAATTAACAAAAATTACTTAAAATTATCTTCTTACTAAGAATTAATCAGAATAAAAAAGGTTACTTTATAATTCATTATCCTGCATAGTTTTTCTTAACATTTGTGTCATCTATAGCATATTTAACTCATCATGTTTTCTATAGCATATTCAAATTACAGTGCATTTAATAAAGTTGAGTTATAATGGACAGTTTTATACATATTCTGAGTTCAACATTTCCTTTTAATGAAAGAAATAAAGCTTTTTGTTTTACATAAGTTTTTGTAACAGCAGTTTATTTTATACCTATTGAATGGGCATCTGTCCGATAGTTTGAAGTGGTAATGTTTAGATACCAATATAAATAAAAAACATAATGTACTTTTCTCAAGTTTGGAGAATCTATTGTTAATTCTTTATTAGAAAACCATCATTAATGAATGTACTTTAATATAAAACTTAACTGGAGGCGGACAGGGGAACCATGGATCAAATCATATTCACTTCCAAACACTGTCGTACGCTGCTTCCCAATCATATCACTGTCCTGTACAAAAAAGAAAATAAACCAAAACAATGCACAGCAAAATAAATTAAAACTTTTATTTTCATAAGAAAACATTGTAGTCAAATATAAAATCTGAAAATTTAATAGCTCAATAGTTCAAACCATTTAAGGAAATAAAATAAGAAATCCAAATATTATTCCATGCTTATAAATTGTAATGAATCACATGTGCGATATTTTTTTTAAAATTATATTATTTAAACTATTACTCTTTTACATACTAAACAAACTATTGAATATGAATGAAATATAAAATATACTCAATTGAATAGGCTACAAAGTATTTATTTAGATTAAGAGATAAAGGAAGCATGCAAATTAAAATGTTTTTAAATTTCTCATTCACTCAATACGAAATTAAAGATAATTGATAACAAAATTACAGCCAATTTACCATTCATTAATATTACTCAATTATCAACCTTAAGATATTATTTCTGATTCGTACTTCACAATTTTGAGTATCATAATAGGTTTTACAAATTAGACAGAAGTGAGTTTTTTATCACATATACACAAGATATACAAAATTATTTATAACTATGATACTTTTACCAATAGTAATTTAATGTTATATAAATAAAACTTTACCTCAATTAACACACTCAGAAAGATATCTTAAAAAAAAGTTACCAAAATACAAGAATATGGCTTTAAACTATAAAATCAATATCTAAATCTGAGACAAACTCTAACCTGTGACAATGATCGTTTTACAGATGCTAAGTAATTCTTAAAACTCCTTAGTCCTACAGAAGTGGAAGCATTACAGTCCAGAGCAATGACCTGAAATGTTTACCTAAAAATTCTAGTAATCATGCGTAATGTAATTTATATTTTTTAAACTATAACATCTTGAGTAATTTGCTAAAATCTATTTTACTTTGTTTTTACCACTAAAATATTTAAAACTAAATTATTTTCTAAATGAGCTTTATTAAATTTATTTTCAGGACTTGGATTTTATAATAAATTGTATTACTCTACCACAAAAACAGACACATTTTATGGTGTCTTATGCTAAAACATGATAACAATATATTTCTTATATAAAATTTCTTTGAGAGTTTTCACTATTTATATCTAAATATGTAACTACAGAATTCTAATAAATTTTCATGCTTTATAAAAACAAAAACATTATAATCTTAACATATGACAGTGTCTCCTTTGTGATGAGAAACCCAATACAATTTCCTGCATTTGTAAAAAAACATTTAAATGAGTAGATTAAGATTTAACTCAAGATCATTAAAGCATATTCTCAAATTGAACCAAATTGTATACAATACATCAAATATATAATAGTATCTTGAAGATTGGTAAAGGCAAATAAGATTCACCCAAGTTTATCTATAATTTAGCCAAATGGACAAATATTGTGAAATTTGCTTAATTTCTATAATTCATAACATACCTGCGGATGAATATTAAAGAATGAACTAAAAGTTTCTTGTACTTGCTGCAATAAATTATCTCCTGCAGGATAAACGTATTCCCCTTGAGCTGTTTTGTGCGCCTTTATATCTGCATGGCTTGCAACTAGTATTACATTTCCTAACCCTCCTGAAATTTATAGAAAAATCGTGAATATCATAGGGGTACAGTTACTGCCCAGAGCTTCAGCAGGAAATATAGATAATATTGTCATCCAATCTGATAGGTTTATACATAAAAATTAAATTGGCATTCATAAAATAATAATCATACAATATTTATCATGTCTGGTAGCTTTTCAAGCATTCAGTGTTATTGAGCAAAAACCACGATAAATTGTTAATAATATTGAATCAAGCAGGCTGTGATAATTTATGAGTCATCAATATAATGGAATATTCAAAAATATTTTCATAGTTCGCACATTATTTACTAATTATGAATAAAAGTAACACGTGGTTTGAGGAAATTTTTATATTCCCTCTTTGAATCCCTCCAAATCTTATTTACTCGTATGTACTATGAATTATGTATTATGAATCAGCCTGAGAGTAAAATATTTATTTAAATGTGATGAATGATTCAAACAATTAAAATATATATATTTACTAACCAGGTGTAGCACAAGGAGGTTGTTTTGAAATCACAAAATTCAGCCAAAATTTACATTGCTGCAGCTGAACATTGAATGGTTTCTCTAGATTAAACATTATAACATAGACAGCCAGTTGTGAATATTTACTGACTCCATCAGATACATTACTATAATGTGGTTTGGCATAAAAGTGATCAATATTAGTTTCCATTTCCGATTTCCTCACAGTCGTTACCACATTGTCATTGGCCGCTATATATTTGGCTACTTCATATGAGTTGAAAGGCTTCTTTTTAGATGAATATGGAAAAGATGCAGGCTGAGGGATGGATACTTCACTAATGAAGTGATGGTAAATTTGAAAATATGCTTCTTGTCCAGAAAAATCCCAAACCGTTATATCACCAACTCCATTTAAATCCATCTAAAAATGAACACATAAATTTAAAGAAAATTTTTACTAAAAATACACTTAATCTGTTTGACAAGAACGTGTACGGCGAAACACGAAAAACTATTTAGGATAAGGCATTAAAAAAAATACACACATACTACATAATATAAACCGTGACACTTTATTATTAATAAGTTGTCCAGTCGCCTCCACTAGTAATAATTGTCCGCCATCTCCGAGGCATACTTTCTACTAATTTTATAGTGTAATCTAGGAGCAAAGACTTCCATATAAGTCAAATCTGTCGAAATAACTGCTCCATGTTCCAGAACTTTTACCCTCGGACCTTGAACTTCATGAGTGCCCAAACATTTTCTATGGGATTTGCATCTGGTGACTGCGACAGCCAATCCATTACGTAAACATAATTTTCCTGTTTCTACGCAGTACAAAGACGACTCCGATGTTTTGGGTTATTGTCCTCTTGCAGTAGCCAATTTAAATTTTTTCTTATACACCACCTTTGGGCAGATGGTAATAAAGCTCTCTAATATATTTTAACCATTTTGGCAGCGTTCAAATTATTTGTGAAGATGTGCAAAGTGCCAAATCCCTGCTTTGAGAAACAGCCCCAGACGTGGACTTTTACCGGTCCGCTGGATGAGTCTATTGGTGCGGGTACACCCGGTATGATTAATGGAAGAACGTGCCCAAAAAGAAGCTTCGTCCGAAAAAATTGCGTTGTCCCAATCGCGGTCCAAATTTTCTTTCGCCCAAGTGAGTTTTTTTCGACTTGTTTTTCGGACATTAGTGGTTTCTTCACCATGCTTCGAAATTTCACTCCCTGAGCTAGTAAACGTCTTCTTATAGTGTCACATGACACAATTAGATCCTTTTCATGCCAAACCGCCTGTCCGCTACGCAATGATAGACAAGGATTCTTCTGAAACACCCGTAAAATCACTCTGTCCTCCTTTTTCGTCGTTTTCTATGCAGTGTCACAATTTGGTAGGTCATTGACGTTTTTTACGTCAGAATAGCGTTCCACCCATTTACTTACAAATGTCTTCGACTTTCTCATGTATTTAGCAACGGCTTTGTACGACATATTTGGTCCTTTCCGATGTCTACACAGAAACATGGCTTCATAACGTGATGCGTACATGACACTCATGGTGAAATATGTTCTTGTGTAACCAAGGTCGAACGAAAACTGAGTTTTTCTATACAAAGCATCTTGGGGGATGGGTTCTACTTGCTCGCGTTTAAATCTACCCTCTAAAAGTTTCCAGGAAAAAATGTAGCCATGCAAACAGACTCATACAACAGTCAAATTCAAGTTGAAATTTTTTTTAAGTAAATTGTATATATAACTATTTGTATTAATTATATTTTTACATAAATTTGAAAATCATACAGAAAGGAGTACCCATTTTTATATAAAAATAACTGAACCAAATTTATTTAGCTTTGTAGGTTATTTATCCAACCAATACAATATCTCCACAACTAGTTCTGCTATTGCAATGAAATTTTAGGGGCTATCAGAGGGGACTTGAATGCAGATATGTGCCAAGCCACATCACCCTGGAAATATTCAGTCGACTGTGATATACAGTGACGTGAGGTGCAGAATCTGATGGCCGAGCATGTTAAGCAATGAATTTCTAATTTCTTTACGATGGCCGAGCATGTTAACCAACAAATTTCTGATTTCTTTATGATAGCCGAGCATGTTAACCAACGAATTTCTGATTTCTTTACGATGGCCGAGCATGTTAACCAACGAATTTCTAATTTCTTTACGATCGCCGAGCATGTTAAGCAACGAATTTGCATCAAATTTCGACTATTCTAAAACTCGAGTTTGAAATTTCTTCAGAAAGTGCAAAGAGAGCTAGAATAAGGCTGTGGCTTTTCCTAAAGGGAATACTTTGAAGCAGACAGAGGCACTGTTGCTCTATTGACACGCGCTTTAAATTCCCAATAACATTTAGACACTTACTGAAATATATGTCCAATTTTTATATTCCTTTGTTGTAAACCTCCATCACCAGTTTATTTAACCAATTAGCGAAACCAATGGAAAAATGAAAAAAATATCACAAATCTCATACTAAGCATGTCCAAAAAACGATTGAGACTAGGTGACCTGAAGTATATGGAATAGGTACATAACCTACACTAGCCCAATACCCTAACTAGTACTATTTAATGAACTACCTCCATATTATATTAGATTGTCAGTGTTTACTTGTACAGTAATAATACAATGAATGGGCTTACCTGATGCACCTGAACACCTTTAGTTGGCACATAATTTGATGTAGAACAGGAATCAAAGCTTAAAGAGTTATGTCTTGGTGTGACATCCATTTCTATTTGTGAAGAATGACAAGGTGAAGATGGACGGGCTGTGAATTAAATAGAACAATTATATTGTAATAATCTGAAACTACAGTACTTAAATAACAGCAACAGTTTTAATAAAATTAAAAAAATCAATAAATTATAGAAACAGACAAGATAGATCGAGCATATGAAATATCATACACCCATACCACCGCTTTCCATAAATCAAAATACCATATATCAAATGAAATTTTCCACATGCTCGTATATTAAATATGCATAACATATTACATAAAGAAAAAATCAATTAAATATCTAAGAAAAGTCCAGTGTATTTTAAAATATGTAAAAGAGAAAACATATATGGCGTAAATCTTCATTTAAATTCCAATTTGAAAATTTTCTGAATATTTTTTTTTTTCAGTACAGCGAATTTGTTGTTTTTCTATTCCGTCATACCGAAACTCCGTTAACAAAGGGTCCGTAAAGCAAGGTATGGGTATAAAATGGCAATATACTTGATAATTGATTTTTATCATTTTTAAATACATATATATTTTAGCATCGCAAAATATCTGAATGTAAAAGTAATAAAATCAAATAATTACATCTTGTAGTAAGAGATGCAGATCTCCTGAGCAAAGCATGCAAAAGACCAGCATTGAGGGAAGAAGCTAGTGCAGACTTGCCACTGCCGCTGTGCCCCAGAAGGCACACTTGGGGTCGGGCAAGAGGGCGCCCCCCTCCCCACAGTTGATTTCTGAGTCCACTTGCGCTCCAACCTCCAACCCTAGGTACAAAATCAAATAATCAATCCACATAATGTACGAGTATAAACAGTATTCTGTAACGCAGCCTAATTAGTATTTGATGACAGTAAACTTTATCAAATAACTCTGTATTGAATTTTTTTGTATTTTCAATCTGAAGGGCAGATTTCCAATTCACCATGGTCATTTTGTGAACTTAATAATGATCAATCAATGCTCAAATAATCTCAGACAACGTAACAATCTAACTTAACACCACCAAAAAACAATAATAAGTTCAGGTCAAAGAACACCCAAAAGCCACTTGTGAGCAGCTTACAATATGACCATAGTCAAGTGGGTACGCAAAGGTTTGTGATACATTAAATTATCGAACAATGGAGTAGAGAAAGTATGGAATCAGTGGTGGAACCAACAAAATTAGATCCCAATGCAAATGGAAATAGCAGCCCCTATATGTGTTTATAAGATATAAGAGTATTGAGTACTACACGATTTTATCAACTAAATATTAAAAAAAATACTGTCTTTTGTCTCCTATAATAATTCATACAGTTTTTTCATGGATTTTTTAATTTATATTTTGGTCCCTGAGATATAGTCACTTAAGCCCTACAGTAAACCCAGCCCCGCTCACAACTAAAAAACATCTTGCGATTTTATCTTTGCAGCGATAGTCTGGCCCCTAACCGACCGAATTAGCAGGGTACTGCTGTACACATCGATAATGTTTTCATAATACACGTAAGAAATTACTTTATAATTCCATTTCTTACTGTGGTGGGTTTTTGATGGATTTGTAAAAATTATTAGTCCAAGGACTGGGAAAAATAATGACACTCGCGAAAGTATGAACATCAAAAGTTATATAGGGACCGGACCTTTTGGGTCCCTGTCTAACATTGGCCCCAATGTAGTGCATTTACACCACTCTATGAAATGCTGAGTTTTGCTCAATCTTAGATTATGGATTATTTTGTAAGGTCAAATGGACACACTTGATTTCTTTTCAGAGAGGTGGACATATTTACATGAAATATATTTCCTTAAAAGTACCATGAAACAGACAACCTATTCACTTTTAAGATATATCTAAAGAGCAAGAGCAATTTCGATCAATAAACCAAATATGAGCTTGAGTTTTTATTTAATTTTAATCATCATGGATATTGAAATGCAAATTGACAAATTTCAAGTATTCAAGTGAAGCAAAATTATTCAAATAAAATTCTATTGATAGGAAATTTGAAAGGAAAATTAAAATTGATGAATAATGGGAAAAGGAGAGACATTGAGGGAGAGAATTTTTAGTGCCAGCTATTTCACAGGAGTGCATGTTTTAAATTTGAAGACCATTTAAAATAGGTACTTATACTCGTAAGAGAAACATTTCAAAATGAATTATTATTTATCAAAATTTAATAGACTAACTTGTAAAACAGAGTTTGTTCCATGCCAATAAACCTGCCACGTTGTATTGTATTGTAAACGGGTCTCAAGACATGATTTGTTTAAATTATATCAAAAATAATAATTGATAAACCATATTAAATTAAGTAGTTAAAAAAGAAAACCTGAGTTTATCTAAAAGTTCAGCAATATCATTATGGCCATATTTCAGTGCAGTTATATCTGCTCTTATTCCGTCTCTGTTTCTTTGGTCAATTTTACATCCATAAAAGCATAAAATTCTGAAAAAGAGAAAAACAAAACTATAACACTTAAATGACTGAAATAACACCTAAATTATGTTTTTGGTCACTTAAATGACTGAAATAACACCTAAATTATGTTTATGTTAGAATATTACTGAATCTCTATAAGTGTTATCAATTTCAAAGGGCTGAAGATATTAATTTAAATTGTTTTATAAACTATGACAAGTCTACTAATATAAATGGATTCTTAAATATTTATTTGCAAAAGCTTTCACATTGAGTGATCGACATAGACTTCTTCTACGGGTTTTCATCTTACTCAGTTCCTCAAGTCTCCTTCAATGACGCCAGTGTTCTTGTTCAATTGCTGATCTATTCACGTCATGTTCAATTACTGATCTCCATGTTTGTGTACTATCTAACCATCTGTTTTGATATTATAATCATACATTTCTGCCAGTTTGTGGTTAATTCTATGGCTCACTTGGCCCATCAAGTTTCCCTATCACTCACACTGACATTAGGAACTAATCGAGTTTCCATCCAGTGTGATCTACACTAGAATATTTCTTTTAAGACACATCATTTTTACGACACGGACAGAACTCAAGAAGCTCATTTTCTGCTAAGTGAGAACAAATCAAATCAGTACCCCCTAACCACATTTTGTGTTACAATAGTAAAAATAAATAATATATCAAACCTAACAATGTGAATAAATCCATTTCGTGAAGCAATATGAAGTGGATATTGCCCCCTAGCATTGGGCCCTTGTACACAGCCCATTGCACACAAACATCGCACCACGTCGTAAAGTCCTGATGCGCACGCCAAGTGCAAGCAACTATTTCCTCTCTGAAAATAATAAAACAAGTATATTACCATAAATTAACAAATCTTCCCTTTGTAGCCAAAATTCGAATAAATGTAACAATTTTGTTCTTTTCATAAGAACATTTTGTAAAAACAAAAAAATCTTTAGCTAGGTAACCTTTAAACTTCAATCGAGATAAGAAACAAATTTTTATTTCACACTGTGATATTTATCAATAATGTGGTTTAATTAATTTTTATTAAAAGAAAGTGTTTTCATTGAATAATAATATCATTGTTGTATGTGTAGACAGTGCTGTTAATATTATTTTTGAAAAAGTAGCACTTTTACGGTTACTTTTCAATTTCAAGTAGCATTCAAGCGAAATGTAGCAATGGTACTTTTTACAGCTACTCTTATTGTGATGGAATGCGCAACTTGTTACATAACAAACAACACTGCACATCTAAATATTTTTACCCTTGCTGCTTGCTCAATCATTTATCAACATTTTAATGTTATATAGAAAGTGGAATGATTATAATGATTAAACTTACCAAATCTTTCACTTCACAATCGGCGCCGTAATAAATAAGCAGCATAGCCACATCAGAATGTCCTCCGGTTAAAGCGCCTATCAAAGGTGGTTCAGGATCACCACAGTCAACATTTGTGCCATAATCTATCAAATACTTAACTGCTTCAAACTGCCCTGACCTAAAAACATGAGCTCTTTATAATTTATTGTATTTCAAAAAATTTTATCAGGAGTAGCCAAACATTAGAAATTTGTAGAGACAATTAAAAATATCAGTTCAATTTAATCATCCATATTTACTGCTTTCTTTTTACATGTATTATCAGCATACTTGGTGTAAGGTTATCTCAAGACCCAAATTATTTTCTATATATAGTGGTAGTAAAAAAATCATATGTGCCATAGAAAATCTTTCACGTGTAGATTACACAGAAAAAATATGAAATTTGTATAGCATATGTGAATAAAAGTATTTGAATCGCACCAGATACCTTCTTCCTGCTTTAACAAAAACACCATCCAATGAGGAGATAATGCGTCTACAAAAAAAGTCAACCATCCGACACAAAAAAACGACTAAGAAATTTTGACATTATTTTAGTTTGAAAACAAAAGTTGTGTACAAAGTCCAATTAATTGATTTTAGCTGTAATTTATATTGATTGCTTCCTAATTTTAGAGAAATATATTGTTTAAACATTCGAAATTGGTTATTTTCTAATTTTGAATGTTTAAAGCCAAAAATGAAACAAAACATACTGCGACCGTGATGTGGAAATTCAACAAAACATATGCAGAAGTTACTGAGTAACATAAGTATTCTAATTTTGAAACACACATTATCATTAAAGTAAAACAAGTCGGCAATTGAAAGAAAGGCACTTGCAATATTAAATTAGGCCTTTTAGTTTAAAAACTAAACATTTGTTTTGTACTTTTTTACGAGACTAATAAAAATACATTTATTATCATTTTCATTTCAAGCACACAGGCACTGAAAAATAAGGTAATTATTAAGTGAATTATCACATAATTTGATGATGTTTTCAAGTGATAAAATGCGAAAAGACCTTAATTTTTCTTGATGCATAAAGTTAGTCAAATGCCTGGTAAATCCAGATTGACAGAAGAGCATGTTGCTGCAAAGCAAAGAAAAACAGAACAACAGCTATGGCAACAAACTATAAATTCTGAACAAAGACAATCTCTAAATGACGATCAGAGATCACAGACCTCCAACGAAAATCAGCAAAACCAAAATGAGAGATGTCGACAGTTTAAGGCTAATAATATGATGATTGGTAATATGCAGCAAAAGCAGATATGGTGCAGTGCAGACATGGTATAATAGGAATGAAAGATTTTGAAGAACAGAGCAGACACGGTACAGTAGGAATGGAAGATTTTGAAAAATAATTCATCACAGAACTTGCATGTGGGGATATGGATATGTATACAATTCATCTTCTCTACCTAGTCTGTAAGTGACATGGCGTGATGGGATAGAATTTAAGTAGGTGTAGATGGACTTTTCAGTTAGTATTTTAATATAAATTCAAATCAGTATTATTAGATTGTAACTTATAAAATTAGGACAGGTATGATCTTTTTTTCAATTTGGCTTTCTACCTAAATTTTACTGCAGTCTTTTCGTTTCGAGCGCCTTTTTTGTAATTTCTTTTTGAAAATTGCAAATTGGTAAATTAAAAACACACGTTGAACATTTTACATAAATTCCTGAAATTCGCATAAAAAGATTGTCATCATCGAAGCCATCCTATTTTGTTTTTTACCATTTTCGTTTATGGTGGTGTGGTTTCGCACATGGAAGAATTCTTGTTCATGTTTCTCATTTCACTAAAATAAATTTATATTTAAAATAGGACTACTCATTATTATTTTATAGATTATTATAATTTATGAATTTTAGAAAAAGAGCCCCATATAAAGAATTTGCCAAGGGTGCCAAAAACCTAGCTACGCTTTTGCCTAACTACAATATAACAAGACATCTGGCTAAATTAATATTAAAAGTTTCTTACAGTAGAGCTATTTTTAGCATTAGGGTTATTTCCACTGTTAAGAAAATAAGGTTGCCACTTGATCATCCATTCCCTAAAGGCAGTAATAACAAATATGATTACTGCAACACAATTTCAAGTCTTGATTGTAAATTATGATGATCATAAAGTGTTTTTAAGCAGTTCTATCCTAGAAGTCTTCAAAAAAAGAAAAGAAGTCTCACTTACCTAGCAGCTGCATAAAGGGCAGCAGCCTGATGGGCAAGGGGCGGTGCGCTGTGTGGAGATGGGGAGGGAGCCAGCAGCTGGCGCAGCACCGCAGCCTGGCCCCCACGTGCTGCTACCACCAGTGCGGCCTCGCCAGACATTTCTTGCCACTAGCGAACCGATCAAAACTATATTAGATTCATATTAAATAAAACTTGAAATTGTCTTTCAGAACATGATCGTTTCTTTCTCTTTTCTTTCAGAGTGTGAACCTTTCTATCTTGTGCTAAGAGACTATCTTATACACCATTACTACAATACTTAGCCCCTTCAGTCCTTGTGTTGTTTAAAAACATCACATAGTAAAAGTATTGTCTAAATCCCTGTTCTTCAACCTGTGATCCGCGGACTGGCACCGGTCCAAAAATTTCCCCCCAATCATGTAGCGGCTACTTGATCCGGGTCCGAAATTGTTGCAGGGCAAGCAGGACGAAGTGTGCGGCCGCGGAATGCCTGTATTGTGTCAGCTCCCCTGTCGATGACACGTCGCAAAAATTCTTATTTTATCACGCTCATCCATATTGTTTACTTATATTGTGTTGTGGTATTTCAGAAAACACGTATTTTCTCTTGTAAAATTTGAAACCTTACAAAATGGGGACCGAAAAAGTCAAACACCAAAATCTTTTAACCTTCTTTAGTAGAGGCAAGGACAATATTCCGGAGAAAAGGATGGTACCGAAAGTATGCCAAGTACTAGTGCTTCAAATTTAGAAGAAACAAAGAAAAAGAAATATCTTGATACTTTGGAATGTGCAGTACAAACCAAAAAGAGAAAAGGAAACTTTGTGAGGTATTACGATAAGGAGTATTTCTATGGCGTTATGGCAGAAGTTGATATGTCCGTTTTACATTAGTTTACAGGAGAAGCAATATTAACTTTGATAAGGTGTTAAAATCAGTACAAATAAGCATTTTTTAAGTTATTCCAAACAATATATTTTTTGTTTGGATAATGACTAACACACCAAGTTTTGCCACAACATGCTGAGAAATATTTTCTATAAATTGGGAGAATAAACACAAAATGACAAAAAAAGAACACATCAACTTCTGCCATAACGCCACAGATTTATAGCTTGTTTTCATTATAGCCCCTGGCAGTGAACTGTCGCCACGGCCTTTGTGTGTAGTTTGTTCCGAAATTCTATCAAATGATGCTATGAAACCTTCCAAACTTGCTCATCAATTGCATTCGAAGCATAAAGATTTTACTGATAAACCACTGGACTTTTTCAAAGATTACGTGACCAGATGAAAAGTCAAATGAAAATGATGACTAGTGATAAGTCACTGCTTCGAGCATCTTATTTAGTTGCTCTTCGAATAGCTAAAACGAAAAAATCGTTTACTATTGGTGAGGAGTTAGTAAAACTTTGCATCTTAGATGTCGTATGAAAAATTTTAGGTCAAGCCACTAAAAAACTGGAGGGTACGAGGGTAGTCCCAAAAGTACCCGACCTAACAAAGAAAACACAAAAAATTTGGGAAAAAATATTTTTATTTCTCAACATAGTCTCCTTTCAGCTCGACACACTTTTCCCAGCGATGTTCAATAGCTTCGATACCCTGTTTATAGTGAGAACCGTCGAGCGCCTTAAAATAGCCATCAACCGCAGATTCCACCTCTTCATTGTTGGCAAATCTTTTACCACCGAGCCATTTTTTCAAGTTAGGAAAAAAAAAATAATCCGAGGGGGCTAAATCTGGTTGAATAGGGTGCGTGAGGAAGCAATTCAAACTTTAATTCATTGATTTTGGACACCGCGATAACGGATGTGTGAACTGGTGCATTGTCTTGATGAAACAACACTTTCTTTTTCGCCAAATGCGGCCGTTTTTTCTTGATTTCATCACTCAAACGCTGCAATAAGTTCGCATAATACTCGCCGTTGATTGTTTTTCCTTTTTGAAGATAATCAATGAAAATTATTCCACGCGCATCCCAAAAAACTGAGGCCATGACCTTGCCTGCAGATGGAACTGTCTTCGCCTTTTTTGGAGCCGATTCTCCCCTTTCAGTCCATTGTTTTGACTGTTCCTTCGTCTCAGGTGTGAAGTGATGGACCCATGTTTCATCCATGGTTATGAATCGACGCAAAAACTCGACTTTATTGCTGTGAAACATCGCCAAACACTGGATTGAAACATCCTCACGACGCTGTTTTTGTTCCATTGTGAGCAAACGCGACACCCATCTTGCGCACAACTTTCTCATGTCCAAATTTTCAGTCAATATGCGATGTACAGCACTTTTTGAAATGCCTACCATGTCTGCTAGCTCACACACTTTCAATCGACGGTCATCCAATACAATTTTGTGGATTTTCTTTACCGTTTCTGGCGTGGTCACCTCATTTGGTCGACCACTGCGATGTTCGTCTTGGCAGCTCGTACGGCCTCGTTTAAACTCTGCCACCCAATATTTTACTTTGTTGTTGTTTATAGTTAAGGCATTAACATTGTGGAGGTTTAAAGACATTGTAATTTATTTTTATCAAACACTGTTTATTCCACTTTTTTATGACGGTATAACCCTACCGGTTTCAAGGCTTTCACCTCATCTTCAGGGGAGCGCAAACAATTGCACTCCCCTGAAGATGAGGTGAAAGCCTTGAAACCGGTAGGGTTATACCGTCATAAAAAAGTGGAATAAACAGTGTTTGATAGAAATAAATTACAATATTTTACTGTTGTAAACGAAGGAGCAGACTCCCCCAGAGTAGAATCTAGCTCGGCTTTGATATTGGTTGGACTTAGACCTTTCAAATGAAAGTATTGTATCACATAACGATGACTAATTTTTTCCATGTTTACAAATTCACTGAGAGCGTTCACTATTGATGGCTGCCAAACAAATACTAAACAACGTAGCGTCGTAAAACTTGAAACTTAAGCTTTATAAGTTTAGTACTTTCTACCATGGTAATTTTTTAAAGCAACAACCGCCATCTATACGTCAGGTCGGGTACTTCTGGGGCCACCCTCGTATATCGCTTTCAGACACTACAATTCAGAGAAAAATTGTTGATATGGCAACCGATATTGAAAAGCAAGTTGTAGAGGGGATAACGAAATCGAGATGTTTCGCGATTCAACTTGATGAATCAACTGACGCCAGTAACCGTGCTATCCTACTTTGCTTCGTGAGGTATAGTGAGGATAAAGACTTAAGGGAAGAACTTCTTTATTGCCTTGGCTTACCTGGACGGACCACTAGTTCAGAGATATTTAATGCTCTCTTAGTATTTTCAAGTGCAGGGCTTAGACTGGAGAAAATGCATCAAAGTGTGTATGGACGGTGTTGCGAGCATGACTGGACGTCACTCAGGAGTAGTTGCAAAATTAAAGGAAGTCACACACACACCCAGAAGTTTTGTCGAGCGGAATATATGTTAAATATATTAGATTAAATACCCCATATACCTGTCAATCTGTCGAATGTTACAAGCAGTAATGCTTTTACTAATATTGTTGTGCACAGTAGACTAAATTCTTGGCATTACAATTTGGATTCCAGATTTCATTATCTAAATGTATGCAGTTTCATCATTTTACAGATTCAAAATAAAGATATTGAAGGATTACTTTCATCATAAATCTGTATTGTAAAAGCCATTGGTTTATATTCAACAGACATATGAAAAATAATATCTCAATTTGTTTATAGATATATGTTACAATATATTAAAATACTAAAAAGTTTATAAATCTCATTTTTCACATGCAAAATATCTGGAGAGCAAAACTAACAAACAAGGGCAAATTGATTAAACAGTTGGTTCAGAATATTTGGTATTTAAGTTGCAAAAACTGCACAGTGATTGAAGGGAGAACAGAATCATCAAACTCTAGAATATTAAAGGGCTCAAGATGAACAAAAATTAGAGAATTCATTAAAATTTAACAAAAATCATTGTTTCATAATATATACTACCACTCATTTGCTTTAAGTGCTTTTTGGTGTCGAAAAATAGCAACATAGTTAAAAAAGAGATATGCTTGAATAAGAGAGAAATTACTGTTCATCATTTATACATCACAGTTTAAATATAAATATACGAATTTAAGAAATAAAGGAATCTACAATCCCCATTCATTGATAATGATTCCTCAAGGTTGGAAAAACTTAAGAAAATTTTGAAAAAATACTCGTATGGAATTATTCAAGTATTAATTAACTCAGAATACACTTTGAACTATACTTACATTATTATTTTTCTGGTTCAAATCTTCCATGTGTTAGGCGCTTTGATAATTACATTATATTTTATTCTAAATCAAACGTAATTCAATATACGATATGCGATTCAAATAAAAAAAATCTGAACACAAAGTGATAATGTGAAGTCGTATTAATTTTCCGAAAATGTTTTGAAAATCTTTTAAACGTTTGTTTTGATAAATTAAATAAGAATATTATGTGATTTTCCGTAATGTCGATTATCGCTTTATAATTACATTTTCGCCTATTTCCGCGCAAGCTCAAGAGTACTCGAAGCGCCCGCCACCCCCACTACAATATTTTGACATATCAGGAAGCCGCTCATATTTGCTATGCTAGGCTACACCAAGTGTTTATATAGCTTTATCAATTAATTTTTAAATGAAACTTTTGACGATGAAATTTAATTGAAACTATTAAGATAAATTATTATATCTTATTTGTTTATAAATCTCATTTGGTGATTAAATTTATTAACGTAGTATGTCATTTTGACAATAAAACTGAAACGTTGTTTGGTAGATATTATAACATGATTATGAAAGGTAACCAAATATATTTTAAAGTAAATGAGTATGGAATGTTCGAATGTGTGTTGACAGCTCGTTTTTCGAAATCAAGGTTTTATTGGAAATTAGTTTATAAACCACTCAGGTTAAAATATCTACATCAGAATAGAATATATATGCTGAATCGCATGTTTTTTGTTTATATTACTTCTATTTTTATAGCTTCAATACCAAGAAAACAAATTAAATGTGTACTGTCAAAAAAAATAACGCATTTAAAAAATGTTTATTGAATTTTTTTTATAAAGTTGAAAAGGTACATTTACGTTTTTATTCGTTATGAAAAAAATAAGAAATGTGTATAAATGTGGTTTGGAATAAAGACTTGATTCAATGTTTTGTTGGAAATTTGTGTGCACTTTACCGTAAAAAGGAATTTGTCAGTTTTGCTAAGAAATAATAAAAGTAAAGGAATACGTATATATATGAGTATATAACGCCATTTAGAGATAAAACTCTCCTCTAGGGCACTCCAAATTAAGATTCAAATCCACTATTACTGACACATTAAAAATATTACAAAATAAATATATATGTGTAGTATTAATAAATTATTCTAAATTTTGATAAGTCCTCCCAAAAAGGTCAGTCTTCAAGTACAATACTTCGTAAAGTTGCACATGCCAAAAAAGTATGCATGAACTCGAAATAATAAATTGTACAAAAATTATGTTTTTCTATTACTATTCTTAGATTTACTCATTTACTTGTACACGAATCAATTGCTGAGTTTTTTGTGTCTCATACACAAACCAAACATTTCATATATATTCCACTTAAACCCTGATTTTTTTTAATACACAACCATTCAGAGTGAGGCAACAATTATAAGTCGTATATAATTTAGGCATTGTTTCCCTGTCCATCTGGCCAGATTAGTGATTCTTTTTTGTGCGTGTGGCCAGGATGGAGGTCTTGAACATATATTATTATCCTGTTCTCAAAATACTTTCTCGTTGATCTTTAAGGAACAAATAAAAATATTCTTCCCCTCAAATCTTCTCTACCTGTTGAGTCTCAATAAAACTTCCATGCTTAATAGAATAATTGGTTTTAGAAACCAAAATAAGATTAACTTGTAATAAAATATATGTACATAAGCACATTGATGATCACCATTTAAACTAAAATCATTTGCTCGCTTACAAAATATTTAATTTTCATCTTATTTTAAATATTCCTTTAGTTTTAAGTCATGTAATTTAGTCATAATATTTACGCTATATCTTGCTGGATAATAGAAGTTTCGGGTCGAGTTGTTATCTATCTTGACTTTTTTCTTTTGTTATATATCTTGACTTTTTTCCTTATTGGAATTGATTGGGTATTAAACATCTAAAATTATTGCTGGTATTAGAAAGAAAGAAGTTACGCTATAAGGCATACATCTTTCATTTCTACCAAGTTCCACCTTGTCCTGCATACTCTTCTATAATATTTTCAATATGTTTATTAAAAAAAATCTAGAAACAGGTATTTCAAATATTCATAATATATTGATTTCTAAAAATATAGATACCTTCGTTTATAATTCTTGTTTTTTTTAATAATAACCAAGATTCTATAAAATAGACATCACTTGACACTGGCGTATACTCCTTCATTTATTTCTCCTTCATTAGAGAGAGAGAGAGAGAGAGAGAGAGAATTTCTAGGGTTTGCTGCTGTCAATATTTCTAGTTTGTCAAAGTATATCATAACCCAAACGTGTTTTTTAAATAGGAAATTATTCAATAAAAGCTGTTTCCTGGGTTGTTTTTTTTTTGGTTTGCCGTGGATAATGTAAATATATTTTTTGTTAAAAAAAATAGTATCGCGGGCTTGCAATTTTATAGAGACAATTAAATTTAACGTTCTTTGTCATAAGTTCCAAAATGTCAACCCCTGAAGTATTATCTCTTTCAAAGAAACAACAAAATAAGACCTTATCAGCGAAGAAAAAACCTCTGAAAACCATTCGGAATGTTTTATCATCAAAAAATACAGAATGGCAAGTTGTGTATTTTAAATATTCTTTTATTTAATATAAAAATATTTTGAGTAGTGTAAGTTCTATATATGTATAGTGTAATACTACAGACGTATTTTTTTCATTATTTAACTTCGAAATCGTAACGTTAATACCATTGCGCTATGCCCCTTTTCAAATTACTAAAGTCTTTCTATTGTAACGTGTTTCTATTTTTAATTGAATCTTATCAAGTCCTTAATACTGATGCACATAAATGTTGGGTAGTGCTTTGAGTAGTTAAAGATGTCATGAACTCAGAAGTTTTGGGATCCTCTGCTGTAACCTGTCTCAAAAGACCCCAAGATCAATGCAATAATTAGTTAGGCAGCCACTGAGTGAGTACAGCAATACAATCAAATTAAAAAGTCCCAAAAGTAAAACCAGTCTAGAAGTAAAAATACATGGAATCAAATCCAGGATACCCGTTGATAATAACTTTGCTTAACACAACCAATTTTTACATCTTTATAGGCCCTTATTGGAGGATCCAACTGTTTTATCAGAGCTCAAGAAGTTGATTATTCATAAACCTAATGAATCTGTGAGTGAATCTTTCTTGGACTGTGTTGAAAAAAAATTAGATAAGGACAATATTAAGTAAGTATGAGAATATTTTTTATTATCTTTTAACCTTTTTGCCTATCCATCCTTGTAGGTTTTTACTTAACGACACTTTTACAATTATCTAGCCTTAGTATTAGTGATTATTCAGAATGAGATTCATCTTCAAAATATGACAGGTATATGTGTCATTTTGCTCAATTTTTTTCAGATCACTTTCAATTTCTTGAAAAAAAGAGCAATAAAAAAATTAAACATCTAAAATTATTACTGGTATTAGAAAGAAAGAAGTTAAGCTATAAGGCGTAAAATCTTTAATTTCTGCCAAGTTCCACCTTTGTCTGCATACTCTTCTATAATATTTTCAATATATTTATTAAAAAAAAATTTAGAAACAGGTATTTCAAATTTTATTTACTATGATCTTGTGAATATCTACATTCATAATATAGTATATTGATTTCTAAAAATATAGATACCTTCGTTTATAATTATTGTTTTTTTTAATAATAACAATATATGTTTATTACTTTTGACTATTTTTCTTAGACATTAATTTATTTTTAATATGTTAAAATGTTGAAATAACAATTTTAAAAACTTCATTGCATTTTTCATGTCCCATATATAAAGCTTGAACCTATTTTCTCCATTATTGCATACACACAGTCTATTGTGACTAAATTTTTTATGTTCTTTTACAATAATAACAGTATCTAATTGTTTTACTATTTTTCGATGTTGATTACATATTTGGTTTCTAAGTGGAAAAATGGCTCTCTTTTGAAGTTTATAAGAATGCAGTTGCTGCTGCTTAAACCTCTTATTTGGAGGGAAAGAATTAAGGTGAAGAGAGAAAATCCTAAGCAGCTTTGGAATAGTTTCCAAAGTGTGTGTGGAAATAAATTAATCAGTTAATATTTTTTCCAAAAGATAGCATCAAATTTCTTGGTGTCAACCTTAATTGTAATCTCTCTTTCAATAAACATATAGGTTATACGGTATCTTAGGGTTTCTATAATCTTAGAGAGTTAAAACTTGTATGTCGATGTCTTCCAACAAGAGAAATAAACTCTTATTAATTTATTAGTTGTATCAGGTCTGGATTATTATAATTCTATTTATTCTTGTTGTTATGTCTAAATGTTGGCAATCTGACAACACACCGAAAAACTAGAGTGCATTGATTCTTCCATTATATAAAGGTACAGTCTGTTTGACAAGAACGTGTACGGCGAAACCTGAAAAACTATTTGGGATAAGGCATTAAAAAAAATACACACATACTACATGATATAAACTGTGATGCTTTATTATTAAGTTGTCCAGTCGCCTCCACTAGTAATGATTGCCCGGCATCTCTGAGGCATACTTTCTACTAATTTTATAGCATAATCTAGGGGCAAAGACTTCCATATAAGTCGAAATATCTGCTCGACATTCCAGATATTTTTCCCTCGGAGCTTGAACTTCATGAGTGCTCAAACATTTTCTATAGGATTTGCATCTGGTGACTGGGACGGCCAATCCATTACGTCAACGTCATTTTCCTGTATCCATGCAGTACAAAGACGACTCCAATGTTTTGTGTCATTGTCCTCTTGCAGTAGCCAATTAATTTTTTTTCTTATAAACCACCTTTGGGCAGATAAACCCCTCTGATATATTTTAACCATTTTGGCAGTGTTCAAATTATTTGTGAAGATGTGCAAAGTGCCAAATCCCTGCTTTGAGAAACAGCTTCAGGCGTGGACTCATGTCTCATGACACAATTAGACCCTTTTCACGCAAAATCGCTACGCAATGATAGACACGGATTCTTCTCAAACACCCGTAAAATCACTGTCTTCGTTTTTCGTCGTTTTTTTGTGCAGTGCCACAATCTGGTAGGTCATCGACGTTTTTTACGTCAGAATAGCGTTCCACCCACTTACTTACAAATGTCTTCGACTTTCTCGTGTATTCAGCAGCAGCTCCGTATGGTATTTTCGGTTCTTTCGAATGTGTACACAGAAAGACGGCTTCGTAATGTGATGCGTACACGGCTTGTGTAACCAAGGTCGAATGACAACTGAGTTTTTCCAAACAAAGCATCTTGGGGGAAGGGCCCTATTACCTACTCGCGTTTAAATCTACCCTCGAACGATTTTCAGGAAAAAATGTAGCCGTACACACTCTTGTCAAACAGAGTGCAAGAATGGAATGTGAAAGTTACAGAGCCATTAGTTTGAGTGTAGTAAGTAAACTGTATGGAAAATTTTTGATAGAAAGAGTGAGGACTGAAAAGAAAGTGGGATGCTCAGGATGCCTTTTTAAGGGGAAAGGATGCGTGGAACAGATTATCTTTTTGCATACTTGTGAAAAAAATAATGACAAAAATTTAAAATGTATATTATACATTTGTGGACATGGAAAAAGTATATGAACACGTGATAGGGACAAACTATGGAATATATTGAATGAATATGGTGTTAAATGTACATTAATAAGTTTTATTGAGTCATTATATGCCGAAAGTAGAGCATGTATTAGAGTAAACGGTGCCTCGACTGTGATTTAATATTTCAAAAGGGGTGAAGCAAAGATGTGTTTATGTCACCCTGGTTGTTCATTATTTATACAAATTCATGTATGAAGGAATTACAAAGGACAATTGGTGGCATACACTGGTAATCTATGCAGAGTACTTTATGCTGACATGGCAGTGTTGGCAGAAAGTGAAGATAAATTATAGAGTTTGATGAGTAAATTGTATGAGAAATTCGAAAAGAAAGATCTGGGAATGAATGTTATAAAATTCAAGGAAATGGTGATAGAAAACTGAATGGAAAAGTAAATGTGATATATGTGTGAATAATGAAAGGTTCCAACAATTTGAGGAATTCTGCTATTTATGTATTTTCTTTGTGGAAAATAAATTATAGGAGCCGAATAAATGCTGTAACAATGCATACTTTAAGAAGAATACGCAGGGTGACAATGTACGACAGATTACGACATGAAGTGCTTAGGGATTAATGTGAACTTAGGCTGTTGTTTTAAGCACAAGCGAAGAGCACGCTGAGATAGTTTGTATATGTGGTGTGAATGAAAAGACTAACAAAACAAATATATCGTGCAAATGTAAGTGGAAGACCAAGGAAAGTATGGTTGGATCAGGTGAATGATATTTTGAAAGAAGGAAACGGAGAGTCAGAGAAATCGCAGAAGTTGTATAAGAAGGTATGGATGTGGAGAAGGCGAAGGATGCGTGTCATGATAAAAAAGTCTGGCGCTCTGTCCTCTGCTTATCCCAACAGGGAAATGGTGTGATAGAATGTATGTATTTATTCTGCTTTGCCTGATTCGCAAATTTCTTAATTGCAGTCTGTTTTCAATGCAGCTGCTAGGTTGATATATGGTAGAAAATATTTTCCTATTAATCCACTTTTAAATAAATGGATTGATTTCAAACTTTGTATCTTTGTATTCAAGTCCCTTAATGGGATGTCTCCATTGTATCTTTTAAATCTGTGTCAGAGTGATGTTCCTTCAGAAAGGACTAGAAACCTTGAGGACAATTCCATCTTCATCGAATAAATTGATCGTTCTTAATCGATCCAATAGAGCTGGGTATTATGATTGAACTTTTGCCGTTGCTATTCCTGTAGCGTGGAATGGTCTGCCTCTAAATGTTAGGGATATGGGAGGTGTGTGCAGCTTTAGCAAGCACTTGAAGTCAACCCTTTTTGGGAGGCCGTATCTAAATTTACGATTATATATGAACAATATACTCCACCTAAAGCCAAATATGTTACTATCCCATATCGGAAGATCTACAAAGATTTCTTTGTGGTTCGCTTGGTTAGTTTTCTGCGATTTTCTTACCAAACATGTTTTTCTAAACATAAATGCGGGGAAGTACCTTATCTAATGGCCGCAACCCCACCTTCCTATCTTTACACTTAACTTAGATGTATACAGGATCTTTCAATAGGGATGATCGAAATTTGTTAGGTTATAGCGGCCATGTTGTTAAAGCAACATCTGTCAAATTTGTTGATAATTGTTCAGTAGTGTATGGCAAATCACCATGGACGGTTGTAGCGTTGAACAATGTGTGCAAATCATCAAATTTTATTTTCAAAATCAGTGCTCCGTTCGAGAAACGTTCCGAGCATTACGTGATTTTTATGCTCACCACAACCTTCCTGTGAACTGGACACCGAGATCGTGCGATTTAACGCCTTTAGACTTTTTCCTTTGGGGCTATCTTAAATCGCAGGTCTATGCGTATAAATCGCAAACAATTAATGCCCTCAGTCAACATAATGAACGCCGCCATCCAGCAAATTCAGCCAGATTTATGTGACAGTCATCGAAAATTGGACCTCCCGAATACGTTCCACCAAGCAAAGCCTCAACGGACATTTGAACGACGTTATATTCTATACTTAATGCCATAAAATATTCTTTCAAATTAAAAAAAAAATTGAGTGGATATCTCACACACAACTTGTTTTATTTACATTTAAAAATCGAGCGTCCTTATTGAAAGACCCTGTATTTATTTTGTATTATTTTTAATGTCAATAATTTGATCCCAAGTATGAGTGCCCTTGAAGAGAGACTGATCTCTAAATGGCGCTGGATAAATTGTACTTTTATTATTATAAAAAAAATAATTTGGCAATTTTATTTTCATAGTTCATTTTGAGTCAAATATTATTTTGAAAGCTAAACAGCCAAATTTTATATTTTTCTTGCTTGTAACTATTTGATGTATAATTCAGGAAATCCACATTTCATATATATACACACACACACACACACACATATATATATATATATATATATATATATATATAGGATTTCTGCAATGATTTGTATTCTAAAAACTCTTAACCTAATTTTTTTTTCTTGTATAGGAACTAATTCAAGTTCGTTTTCTAGGAAACACTTGCTGTTTGGAATCAACGAAATAGCAAAATGCATTTCCAAGAATAAAATTTCAGCTTTATTGATAGATGCTGAAGTTCCACGAATACTAGTATCCCATTTATTAATTGCAGCATCCATGAAAAATATTCCAACTGCTTGTATACCAAATTTGGCTACATTTCTTGCAGATACATTTAATATTCGCAGCAGCAGTGTTTGCATCAAGCGAGAATCAAGTGATCAACTTGAAAAAGTTATTGACTTAATTAAAAATAAAGGTTCAGAAGTAGAATCAGCACAAAAAATGAATATTGATGATGAAAAAAAAACATATGACAATGTTGATTCAGCACTTAAATCGACATCTAGTAAAATAGTATATTTATATAGATATAACAAAAAGCAAAGAATATTTAACCCAAGTGCATCTTCAAAATTATCTAAGAACGAGACAATTACAGATTTCAGCCCACAGTATATAAAACTCCCATCGGAACCAATACTGAAGGAAAATAATTCTATCAAGAAAAAAGACCACATCCTTAAAAAATTCAATCCACCCCTCATAAAAAGAATTCAGAACAATGTCAACAGGGTAAAGAAAATAAGAAAATAAAAAAAACCTTTCAATAAATGTTTTTTATTGTTTTTTTTTTTTAAAATACAGAAAGACAGTCAACTGTAATACATAGATAGACTGTTAACTCACACGAGAACTGTTCTTGAAAATACTCAAAATCGAAACAATGTATTTATTTTGGAATTTATTATTTTTAAAGTATTTTTATAATTTATCACAAATCAATTGATTGTTGAAGATACTCAAATGTTGGAAAAAAAATTATAAAATAAAAAAAAATACAACACCCAGAAACATTCATTCACGACTGATGACTCAAGCCTGGAGGAGAACTCGACCAGGTCAATGACTATTTGTGCTCATATTTTGAATACAGTTAGTTATACAGAATATAAAAGTATTATGTACACTGCAACAAACAAATTCAATAAATATCAGATATTTATATCTTACAGATAATTTTTGCATGGCAACTTCCTTTTAATATTATCACGTTTAATTTTAAACAAAATTAAATCATGAAGTTTGTTCATCTCATACATTTTATACTGCATCTATCAGAATATAGTATAAAATTTTGTACACTAAATCACACCTGAAGGAATGTGACAAAATACAAATCAAAATTTTAGTACACAGTACCAAAAAGCTTTTGTATATAATAATACATTTCATAAGACATTCTTGTTAATATCTCATTCAATACAAGTGTTAAATTTATGTCAGCTTCAATGTGAGGTTGACAAGTCAGCACAAAGTAAAAAGGACATCTTCTATAAACACTAGACATTATTCTAGGGTAAAGAGCACTTTTTCAATGCACCGGTTAATTAGATCAAAGCAACTATCCTCTAATTTATAGTATGAATGTTAGTTTCCACACATAGTAAAATCATATTTAATTTCTGGGAAATTTCTATTAAACCATTAAATAACATGAACTTAATTATTGATACTTTCTAATTTGATAGAATCAACAAACAGATTCTATCCCTTTGCATTGCATACATACAGCTGGAGAAAGGCGTCAATTTCAATTCAGAAAGTTTTAAGATAAGAATTACAGATTAAGAGAATATCATCTGCAAAACCTACATGATCAAAATATGACTTGTATTTTTTGACACCTATCCTAATCCAGTTTTGGGGTTATTCAGTATCACATTATTTATAAATTTTATCCCAAGGTAAGTGGAGTTGGATTGTTGTTAGCACATTATTGTATGTGTATATATATTGCTATTAGTCAAAATGCAAAAGAACTTTAGCTATAAAAATTATACACAAGATATTTGGTCGACTAGACAGTGTTTCTTTGATTTAACTGCACCTGCAATGTAGTAAATATTGAATAAAATGTCAGTTTTATGTTTCAAATATATGAAATTACATCTTATTGAACTGACATGAAATAAATAAAATTTTACCATGTGTTTTAGCAACAAAGACAATAAAATAATTGACAACTAAAAAATAATTTATGACGCTAATATTAGAAAAGTACATAAACATTCCAATTAAATTTGCTTTCTTTTAAATTTGATTCAGATAATTCAAACATGTATATTCAAACTATTTAGACTACACCTTTTTTTTCAAATGATTAAATAAGTTATCTACCCTTAGATCTCCAATATTATTACCCTGGAATAAATTTTATCAATACAAGACTGTGCTCATTTAGAAGAAAACATTGAAAGGAAAATTGTTCTAGCAGGGATGTTCCGAGTACAGTGAAAAAGCACCTAAGTACAAATAAAAGTTCAATTATTAAATACAAAAAGCCTGTTTCCTCAAAACAAATCTTGTTAACACATTATTGAAAAATCAAACAAAAAAACTAAGGAAAGAAATAAACAACACTCACAAAGACTCTTAGTCTTTCATAATTACATAAAGAAAAATCAAACATGAACACTTACATCTCTAATTACAAAATGTCTACTATTCAATCATAAAAATCCTTTTAGGAATTATTCAAGTAAAAAAATAAATATACTTAATGATTATTGGGCTCTTATGAAAATTACCATTTCCATGGTGGCAACAATCACAATAACATTATAACATATAGAAAGTAAATAACATTTGATTAAAAGAATCATTTAAAATGCCACAAAAATGAGGGTTTAAAAACTGGCCCAAACAATATTGAGGAAAATAATCTAACACCTACATAATCAATTTCCAAGACTAATTAATCGTTTCCAAAAATATTTTGGTAAACAGGGAAGAGAAGGAATTTTCCTATATTTCTTGTTCTTGGAAGTAAAATTTATATTTACCTTTTTCTAAAATTAAAGATATATAAGACGTCAATTACATTTGAAAATAAATGTTAATTGAATGCACTTATATAAAATGCAAATTCTAGACCTGTGGCTTTGTTTGAATAAAATTATTTGTCATAAATTCCCAAAGATCATATAAAATAGGGAAATATTTTCTTTTTCGTTATAAAACATTTTAGAGAATTATTGTTGCTGGACGGAATCCAGACATCTATAATACAGATCAGTGTTGGTTCACAACTCGTATATAAAATAATAAAAAAAAAAAGTACTTTGTCTTAGTTTTTCAGTCAAAAATCAAACCAGGTCTTACTTTTGATTTATAATAGCAGCACAAATGTTCTGCGGATTAGTTTCATCAGGGAGAAGTGCCATTGCTTTCTGTACCTTGTCTTCGGGGAAAATACTGGCCAAGTGGTAGTGAATATGCGTTCGAGCATCTCGGTGAGGAGGCGAGGGGGAAGGACCACTAGTCCAGGTCCCTCCCCACGCAGGGCAAGCGGCAGGTGCCGAAGCAATCCGCCCGACAGACTGGTGTCCCCCCCAGGTAGTTTGCACATTACATTGTTGTGGAGCACCATTCTGATTACATCCATGCATGCGATAAAGACGTGGATCATAATTTGGATTCAAAGTTAGTTGACGTTGTAATTTTCGGTGCATGTTTGCTGTTTCTGGTGATTCTCTATTTTCCACATAAACTCCCCAACTAGATGAGTCACCATTACTAGGGACTTGTAGAGTACTGCTCCAGGATGTCTGTTGAGGGTAATTAATTCCTTCTCTTCCTAAATGTGAAGGGCCGCTCAAATTCAAATCATTGAAACTAGATGAAATATTATCTATACTATGACTTTTTGGAGGAGATTCCATTTTCCTACTCAATGGATAGTCAGGAGACAAAGCTTGATGGTATTCTCTTTGAGCCCTATTAAAATTTGATACGACTGAGGCGTGTGACATTGGATCTGGAGGCGGTAATGCTGGGGCTGCTGACCGTGTACGGCTTAGAGGCATCTTACGAGGAATAGCTCCTTGACTTTCGTAAGACAATGGCAAACTGTTAGTCTTTAAATCAACTCTCTGGTTTAGTTCTCGAGTATTTCCTCTGGCTTGAATCTGCTTCTGTGCATATTCTGATAAACGTTCGGTAACAGATTTATGAGGCATGTTGCCACGCTCTGGATGGTTATATTTGCATTTATTTCCATATGTGCATTTCTTTCCATAAGGACACAAAGAGGCTTGTTCAGTGCGCTTGGAAGTGACACTTAAAAACTTGTCCAAAGTAGGGCCTAATCTTCCCATGGGATCATCAGGAGGCATGAATCTATCATTAACAAAAGAATACATCAAGATTCTTTCTTCAATAACTCTTCGAAAATCAGAGTTTTCTTGTAACAAATCTCGATAATTATCATTAGACACCACAATTCCATCTATTTGAGCTGCCAATTTTAAAATATAGCGATCATCGTAACAGACATATCTCTTTCCAGATACCAGTCTACTAGGAGTGTACACCAACAGCCTTTCTCTTTCTAATTCATCTAAAATCTCTCTATCTACAACTGGATTGTCTGGCCTGAAAAAAATTTAATAGTTTATTTACAGTACAATTTATTATGAAAAAAAACTCACTATTAAAAAATGTATTTGTGAACTTGTCACATGATTTTTTAATAATGCTATTAAAAAAACAAAAAACCTACATAAAATTTAATCCACGTTTAGTAAATAAGTAAGCTCTGCTGAAAAATAAGAATGTATGTCTTTTATAATAAAAATATATATTTTTAAAATACAATTTAATTCAGTATTCACTCAAACATTAAATATTGAAATTATAGAGACAAATAATTATTTGAATCAAAAAAATAATTCCTTGCAATAAAATAAGTTATCATATCCTAAAAACAAAACTTTCATCAAGTTTTGATGCAATGAAGAGGTATTTGATTCGACTGATACAAGTCATTTTAATTCCATGCCAAACACACTCACTATATAACATTCCATCACTAGGCAGAGAAGACAGCACCAGACTTTCCTTTCTCGACACACATAATTTACCTCTTCTATATACATACTCCTACAATTTCTCTGACTTTTGTGTTTCTGTCTTTCAAAATATCATTCACTTGAACCAAAGGTCTTCCTATACCACACCTTCATTCATTCGTTATACATGCCCAAACCATCTCGGAGAACTCTTCTTCATCTTACTTAATATGAAGAAGAGTTCACACATTTATCCTGTCAATCAACCTTTGTATAAGAAAATCAAAGAGGATTTATGTTTCTTTTAGCGCACAAATAATAACATACATTTAAAGATGATTTTGATCAAATTTACCTGCTGGCTTCTTTCCTCCATCTAGGAACAAAAACAGTTATTTCTTTATGTCCTCGAGCTTTGAACCAGTCGACACAAATCTTTATACCTCGACAGGAGTAGACATCCTTATTGCCATGACTAAAATGAAGAAAAAGAAAATATTTGTATAAACAGAAATATAAAAAAAATACATATAGAGCAAGAATTAAACACATTGGAAAAATAATATTATTTTCAGATTGGAGAAAAATTTCTATATTAACTCAGATTATTTTCCAGCGTAATTATAAGAACTTTTACTTCATTATCATAAAAATACAGTTGAATCATTTGAATGAAATTTTGATAAAAGAACATAAGTAATAATAGCTAAAGGTCTTTTGCAAAAAGATGTATGGATGTATAAAAGGTGGAGTATGTGGTGATAGCCAGGCGTTTTGTTTTATTTATTACTGACAAAATCAATTTCTTCCAAGGAATATAGTAGATAGAGGAGCCTAGAGTCAAGTAGTTCATCAAGCTAAAGCCTTCAAAGGAACATGTCAGAAAATGTATAGAAATTAAAATATTATTTAAAATGCAATGTTGATAATTAACAAGTGGCCACATAGCAGACCTGAGGGACCACCAGCAGTTATACTGTACTGTGTTTTGCTATGATTTTTCACTTGCCTAAACAGATGCTGGCGCTGAGTTGATGCAAATATATATATATATATATACATGTGGAACATATAATAACAAGATTCGATCTAAAGAAATAATGCTTCAATATAATTACCTCATAGCAACGTTGCTGCCATCTATGACAATAGGCCTTAGTTGGGATGTCGAATGATAATTGGAATCTCCAGAAGAAGCATCTTCACTATTGGGAAGCGATATCACCAGTCGTGGAGTTTGAGCACCCAATTTAATAAGTTCAGCTAAGAGTTCATTCGTACTCGGTTCAGGTCCGAGCTTTTGTAATGCAGTTTGAACAAGCATTTCTGTATATCCCAATTTCAATGCAAATTCAACACGTGTAGTGTATCCAGGTAGTCTTTTTGTCTGACTGATGATGTCTTCTGTTTGTGCTGAAGCATTATGTTGATCAGAGTTCACATACTCTGCAAACTCAGCACCGAGGGTGTCACTCACAGTCCTAGACACGTCATGGTGAGTAGAAAGACCTGCCGATGAACTTCTGGAAACGTTTTGATGTCCTATGGTGCTCTGCGTATGAGATACATCAGCGTGGGATGTGCACGCTTCATCAGTTTCAAAATCAGAATCATAGCTGGAGTCTTCATT
This sequence comes from Odontocerum albicorne, assembly GCA_949825065.1. Taxonomy (NCBI): domain Eukaryota; kingdom Metazoa; phylum Arthropoda; class Insecta; order Trichoptera; family Odontoceridae; genus Odontocerum; species Odontocerum albicorne. Next base: position 15,109,687 of record OX463838.1, read on the forward strand.
GGTCTCCAATGCCATTTCACCACTTGGTTTCTCACTAGAGAGTGCACTGACAGGTTCAACATCACTCTGAAACAAATTGAAACGTACATTTATCACAACTGTTAATATACTCTGTCTCACATATCATTATTTGGCAAATGTATATCCGTGTATGTACAATAAATAAAATGTTATCATAAGAAAAAACAGATGTAGAGATTATAAAACCACTTAACCTTTGGAATATGTTGGTTCACTTAGTTCAGTTACAATTGTTCAAAGCCAAAAATCATCTCACTGATTTCCAATGTTTACAAATTACTTTATTTCTTAACCAAATATTCTTCTTAATTATGTTTCATTTCTCACTCTTGACAAGACAAAACGGGGATATTCAAAATATTACAAAACAAAACATAATACGCAATAACTAGGAAATATGTCCGAAGCAATCAAATTTTCTGAAGATTAGACATTCGGGCCACTAACTGAAGACAGCTGTGATAATATTTTTTTTATGCCAATACTGTTAAATAGTAGAATTGTTGTCCATTATTGACAACTCCATTTTTATCTCACTTTAAGACCTCATTCCATTTGAATTTGAGTGGTTCTTACAAGCTATGTTTTATAAATTCAAAAACAAAGTTTCTTGAGGTGATATTTTAATATGAATAATGCTTTTACAATTCATGTTTATTTTTATTAAGTTAGTAATTGTACATTAACTTTTTAATTATTTACTTTAAAATGTAAAATTTTACAGGAAAATATATAAATAGATATAAATTATTTCATTCTAATTAATTTTATAATATAATTAAAGCTTAATAATTAAACACACCAAAACGCAAATTAAAAAAAAATATTTTAAGCATTTCGCATGATGCTCATGTATTTTTTTCAACTTTTGTATGGGATGTATAAATATAAAAAAAATATAACTCACATTTTTTAAGATATTTGAGTAAATGGAATATTATGAGGACCGGAAAGTAATTAAAATTTTGAGACATACCCTTTTAGTCAGTTTGTCTCGAGACACGGTTCAGGAAACACGTATTTTTTGTTACCATTAGGAAGTGAGCGTTGTGAATTTTGTTTTGAATTATTTTTTACCGTTATTTATAAACAATGCCAAGGTCAACAATCGATGAAGAACATTTGCGTCATTGCATGCTGTTTTTATTCGACCAGGTAATGAAAGCAAATGAAGTCACGAAAAAAATTATAGATACGTACGGAGATGTTTAAAAAATTAATAAGTGTCATAGGTGGTTAACAAAATTTTAAATGGTGATAGGAACCTCAGGGACGTTTATAGAACGAGAAGGCCCCATAACTTGGATGATGATGTGCTGACATCATTAGTGGAATCAGATCCTCGTCAAACGATCGGTAAATTGTCAACTAAGCTTGGTTGTCCATGGTCAACAGTTCAGCAGCACCTTCATCGCATAGGTAAAATAAATAAACAAGGAATTTGGGTTTCCCGTGAATTGTTGCTAATCGCACTAGAGCAGCGAATAACTATCTGTGCGTCTCTTTTATCCAGTTATGAAAATGACCCGTTTTTGCGGCGAATTGTGACTTGCGGCGAGAAGTGGGTACTGTATAATAATCCTTTGCGAAAAAAACATGGCTTTCATCAGGGCAGGTACCTGTTCCTACCCCTAAACCATCACTACCAATGGAAAAGGTATATCTGTGCATGGTAGGATATCAACGGAGTGATTCATTTTGAATTGCTTGAACCTAGTCAGACAATCACAGCAGTGGTATACTGTCAACAATTAGAGCGAATGAAACAAAAGCTCATAAAAAACGATAATTTTTTTCAATGACAAAAAAATAATACTTCAACAAGATAACGCTAGATCTCATTCTGCAAATTTCAAACAAGAAAAAAATAATTGAGCATGGTTTAGAACTTCTGACCCATCCACCTTTATTACCGAATATCGCACTCTCTGATTACCATTTGTTTAGGTCCTTAGAACACTCATTACGTTAGTGAGATAAAAAAAAATATATAGACACATTTAAAAAAACCTAAGTTTAATTTTTAAAATGGGATTGAAAAATTGCCCAAATGGTGGCAAAAAGGGATGGAAATTATTTTATAGATTAGTTTTCAGTTTCTTTTTTTTAATAAATATTTTGCAAATGATCAAAACTTTTGATCACTTTACGGTCCCCCTAATATAAGTCAGTATGTGTTTAAAGCATCGAAAAAAATAATTAATAGGGTATAATAAAACAAGGTATTCAATTTTTTTTTTAAATACGAGTACAATACAACAAAAAAGCACGGGGATTGAATATTTTTGCATATACTCGTATATGTGTATGTTACCAACCAATTACGACCAGCGCACACAACAATACATTAAAAAGACGAACAGCTGTTGCAATGTAATATCGTCAGCTTTATTATTGTAACGACATAAATATATCGTAAGAACTAAGGCAATGGGCGGATTTTTTGTGAGAAATACACATTGTCAATTTCAGAGCGGGATCCGGTAGAAAGTGCACTACGCGATTTGACTTCAAATATAATATGAAATAATATATCTTAACTCACTTTCCAAAACATTGCTGGGAATTTCCCGACGACACTCGGCGGCTCTTCGGCGTCTAGCCTCATAGAATTTCACACTCGCGGATCTCTAGTTACGTTAAAAGAACACACTTTCTCAAACTGAGATTCGTAATCGTATGGAAGTATCGAAAAATACACTTTTATGAGTCTTCGTTTCAGAAACTTGATTATATATTTTTAGTAACTTGGAATTACACAGTAAGTGTTCTAAAAAATATAAAACACACAGTAACTCATTCATAAAGACAACAATCGATATTTATACAAACTTTATTTCTTGTCTGAGAACAATCAAAACAAATAATCTATTATGTAAAAATAAATGCGATAAAAGTCCAAAATTTCGTTTTATATAAAATGATTGATAATTACTGAATTCGGATTTCCCTTCTTATTAACATCGCAAGTTTTTTTACCGAATGAAGTATCTATTTATCCACACTATTTTTGTCTTTTTCACTTTAAAACAATCGTAGCGAAACAATGAACACATTCACTGAGAAAAACCTACATGCAGCAAACAGATTTTGTCACATTCTATAACAAATTTCAACATAAATTGTTTCTAATCAAATAACTCGAGATAAGAGTTTTAATACGAGTAAGAATCTCAGTATACACAGCTTAGTCACACAAAGGTAGCGATTGGGAATCACAGCGATAGGATGACACCACTTTCTCCAAATACTCGAAAATCCGCGGCACGTCACATTCGCCAGTGTTTTTTTTTTCAAAAACAAAACCGACTACGGAGATGCGAAATAAAGTTTTTGCACAACACGCAAACACCAAATATAACGTAATAATAATAATCGCGATAAGGATACGACCGCACGATGCATCCTTGCAAAAGGTCAATCGCCTAGTGTCAAAAAGATCTCACGTGCCGACCTCACCTGGCCGTTCCCAATGACAGACATAGGTCCGGTTCGTTTGAGGCGCGGGGCCGAGTGCCGGGGGCCACGGGCACTGACTGCGGCGCGCTCGCTGCTCGCGCTGGGGCAACTACGCCGGTTGGGGCGGCCGCCATGCCCGCCGAGCTGAGCGGTCGCCCGGCGGAGGGGGGCGCGCCAGGGCTGCCCGCCCCGCCTCACGCTGCAGCGTGCCGGAAGTGCAACCGACCTTCGAGGAAAGCTGATGAGTAGTGACCAAATATATTAGCATCCGTATTACAGAAAGGCAAATACACTTTGGTGCAGTTTCACGTATCGACATGAGCCCAATTTGCTATTAAACTTATCTACGAAACACGTGTTTCAAGTTAAATTTTAAGATTATACAGTGAATATATGCAATTGTCGATCAGCAAAAACCGTCTTCTTCAGCTATAAAACCTAGAAGTGATTAATTAGTCATTTCTGTGGATTTCGTCCATGCATTCTGACCTCGAAGGCATATTCTACAATCATAAAGTGGCAGTATATTTTTCAAGCTGAATACATATTATTATTAGGCATAAAGTCTCATCAACAGGTTGATTGCATATTACCATGACATCGCTTATGACATATTGCCAAACCGAAAACTTGAATGTAGCTCTTGTTTACATTGTACACAAATCGAATTTATAAACTCAATATTTTGTATTACAACATGATTGATAATCTCTATGAGTTTATATAATATTTGCAAAATAGCCCCAGCTAACAAACTCATTTTTTTGTTTTATTTGAAATATAAATTGATCTTGTATTTAAAAAAATATCAAAGCATATAAATGAGTATTTCATGATAAATTCAGTTTAAAAACATATTCCATAAAATCACATAGAAAGCAGCTGTGTTTCCTCAATTGTTTCAGAGCCTGTAAAATGTGTATTAGCATAGTTTTAAGTCCATATTTAGTATGTCTTGCTTATTGAGTATCAAATTTTCAACTTCCGTCACAACAGCGAGTCTGGGGTTATACACATCCTGGTGATAAGAAATTATTTTGCCAATAAATCAATGTGTTTGTCCTGCACAAAATAATGCGCATACACAAGCTACAGTGACCAGGCAAGTAAAAACATAAGAATATATATAATCCAAAGGAAAAATAGTCAACCGATTGCCTCGCTTAGTTCAGAGCTCACAGTGATACTATAGTCACAAAGCAGTAGAAGTACTGGGCAGCCCTGCTCGGCGCGGGCGGCAGGTCCGGGTCCGCGCGCGCAGCACGCACCTGCAGCTACTCCACACTCCACATACCCACTTGGCACTCTACACTCGACAGCAACGCCGGCATCATCGGTGCACCGTATCCTGCGCGCCGTTTACGTTACATCGCCATTCAGCAACAACTTACTACGGAGTCACCACTAAAGGATCGAACACAGCCTACGACTGTATCACTGATCAAACAACGGAACCGTCAAATATGGGTGAACAAGGGACTGACAATAAACTTCAGATACATTGAATACGAAGTTACGTATTGTTCAGCTTTATAATTTAAATGTGCAATTGCAATATTATAGTGGTTATTTGTTGGACCAAGAAACGGATTTCGCTTAGTATTTTACCAAAAGGTACAATAATTCAAAATGAAACAGATAAATAACAATTAAGGTTTTCTTCAATGTTCGAAGCCAAATAATTTTGCATTGTTTTCTTCACATGTGAGTGCACATCGAATAGGTAATATGAAATAAATGAAGATAATTCTGAGATATATACAATATCATGTAAGTAAGACAGAGAAATGCTCAACTGTGATTATTAAAGAAGTCTGAAAATGCGTGCATTTAAAAAAAAAGGGGTATTTGAAAGATAATTTTGATATTCTGAGCATTACACGAATATATGGGGTAATTTCAGGAAAGTTGCAGCGTTTTTCAAAAATGTTTCGATACAAAATAATCCAAAGAAATTTATTTTTTTGTTAAGAGATGATATAAACGAACTAGGCCAAGTGAAAAAACATATTTTTTGTAATCTACAGATCGTGTGGCAGAAATAATACGAAACACGTTTAACAAGAATAACCAAACATTGCTGACTGGTGGTGACTTGTTACGGATACCCCGAAATGACTATCGGAATATTTGCTTCAATGTAACCCAATTGATTTTATCCAGTATGTTTAATAGTGAACGTTCACAATTTCGATTGCTTAAAATCGTTTTCCAGAAAATAACTCCATTATCTGAGCACCTATGCCTTGTAAGAATATTGAAAAAACCGCAACAATTTAACGTTCGAAATACCTCAATTTTCCATCTACACACGTCGTATACCATACATACACACATCTTCATTTCTACACGATCACAATCTATCTGCTCGCTCGTGCATCCGGTCGATAGACCTAGATTTGTTTCAACCAGAGTCGAATTAAGACGAACAAAGTTCAATCAAAATTAATGTTATATATGATCCGATACAAAACGTATTTTTATAGCGCCATTTAGTTGACGAAGGCTTATTTACGTAGCGAATTTTATTAACTTCTGTTGTCGTTTTTTTTTTAAATGTCTGTCTTTGATAAAAATATCTCAAAACGGTATTAATTCGTAGACATGGAAACTCACGAGATTTTTCTTACTAAGATTAACTACTTCAGTGGCCTAATAGGTAGGATGCATGTCTTCCGACACGGGGGTTGCGTGTTCGATTCTCGTTGGTACCCAATGTTTTTTTTAAATTGGGTTTCCGTCCGGTTTTTACTTAAGCCCTCGAACATATTTGTAGTTGATTGGAAGTGATTGCCACATGGTAATAAACCCGCCAGGTTTTACTGCATACAACGAAAGCTTAATAATATAATGATACAATAAATATATGTGATTTTAATAGTTGTGAGCTTTATCAAATTGTTAGTTAAATTATGAAAATAAATCAAAATGATACACACATTTAAGTGTTAAATGGTATATTTAATAACGATTTATTACTATACAATTTATTCAAAATCTAATAAATGTATTGTTCAAGATATGGTTAAACTTTTTACATTTTTGCTATAGTGCAGCACTATCAAAATACCTTATAATGAAGACGCAAATTTTTTATAATTATTTTTCGATAATTCTATTAACATTTTTAAATAGTGTATCATCTACAGCTTATAAAAATAAGAAAATTTCGGGAAAGAAGTTAAATAATTACAAATCGTCATTTAAAAGTGTTTAAACCACGTATGAGTATATAGTATGTCTCAAAATTGAAAACGTTGGTGTTTTTATACAGGAATGGAAAAATAATGCAACTTAAGAGATTTATTTGCGTAATATTATAAATTCAACTGCACTAATTCTAAATAACTATGTTTGCCCATAAAATGAGATGCACTGCGCTTTTAACAACATAATTATTGAAGCGCCCAAAAAGTCGTGATTATTTCATCTGCAAAAACAATATTGACATATTATAGCGTAATTTTCGACGGGTATTAGAAGCGTGTGTGGATCATAATGTGGAAATTAATATTCTAATAATTATGAATGATCCCAAACGGCAAGAAACTCGATGAGGTCCGCACCGGCGCGGGCGGCTGCGGCTCAGTGCGACCCCCGCGAGGTCACGACCCGCCGCTGCGCGCTGGGAGACTATCTGCCTCCATGACGTCAGCAGCGCACTCGGTGTTTTTTGTTTTCCGTCATTGATAGATAGGCGTGAAGCCAATCTAATCTATAAGGCGAATAATAATACCGAACACCTACTAACAAAAATATCACGCCATCCGTGATACGTACACATATTATGTTACTTAACTTGTGTTATTCTTCTCGATATGGAAGACGAGGCGAAGTGTTCTTATCGTCAGTTATTTTCGTTGTTCTATTTTTAAGTTTGGCGAATTAACAGGATATGCAATAGCACTTCACAAACAAATTTGTAATAGATGCTATATACGGTCCAGAAACTTATATGCACTTATATTCCAAATAATACGAAGATTTTGATAGAGCACGCGCTAAGTTACCTTAAAATTACATTTATTTATGCAATCAACCAATGAAAATGAAGTTGTCAAAATGTAAATTTTATTGAAGATTATCTCTTCATACATGATACATATGTTGAATAGATCAGGAGAAAGTATGCAGCCTTGAAGTACGTCTTTCTGCACCTGAATTGGTTCTGAGAGGAACTCGTCTACTCTCACAGATGCTGTGTTTTGTACATACAGGTTGTCAATCAGAACTATCAGCTGTTTCGGTACACCGATCTATCTCTTCCAGAACTTTCAATAGACAGTTCCATTTGATGCAATCAAAAGCCTTTATGTAGTCTATAAAGCAGAATACCACGAGAGCCTTGAAGTCTCAGCTCGGCTCGACTTAATCAATGTTTGTATGTTCAAAATTTGCTCCGGTGAGCCTCTGCCATTTCACAATGTCTTACGGGCATAAATTAATGTGATCTAAATTAATATTTCTTAAGCGGGGGAAGCGAGCCGTGACATTGCTGTGATGAATCGATACGAAGGTTTGGATCTAAAGGGAAAAATATTTATGTGAATCGACAAAAAAAAACATTTCAATCTATTTCATTGTAATTTTCACGATGATGGTGAATGGCAGAAAATGGAGCAAGCCTTCACGGAAAATCTGCGACAAAACACTAAATTGCTTGTATGAATACATCGTAAAAGAAATCAACTCCTCGCAGTACATATATGGTATTCCTAAATATTGAAACAAACTAAATTTATATTAGATTATTCGTTCTAGTCAAAAACCAATTTACTCGAGTAAAAATTCAAAACGTGTTAACAAGTTAATGGATTTCCCAACATCGCCATTACATAATATAAAAAAGAATATCTCCTATATACACTACAAGTAAAAAATACATATTTTTCCTCCTTTGTGTTTCTCCACTATCCAGTTTGGAACGTTTATTTTCCATATGAAAACACATTGTAATTTATTGCCACTACATTCAAATTTATAACGATCCATAGATGACCTTTCTTTAGTTAATGGAGCTTTATTGTACATTCGTTTATGGTGAAAAACCACGAATCTCTAAGCTCCGCGTTACATGAAGGATAAGTCTTGACAATCCAACTCCAAGTCTACTAGTTGGCAAGGCGAGCCAAGGTCTGTGACGACTGGTAGAATCAATCTCCTGCACCCTTTTATTTTACAGGATCATATTGCGCAATTTTTATGGTATATTGTACAACATATTGTACACATACTTACCATCACGGCGTTACCCTATCGGGGTAGGCAGAAAGGAGAGAGCGCTAGACTTTCCTATCGCGACACACTTCTTCGCCTCTTCTACACACATACACCTCATATATGTTAGCTCCTACGATTCCTCTGACTATTTACATTTCCTTCTTTAAAAATAGCATACACTTGATCCAACCATACTTTCCTTGGTATTCCTCTACCACGCCTTCCACTCTCATTTGTAGTGTATATGATATTTGTTTTTTTAGTATTTCGTCATTTATTGATTCCACATCTCCAACCCATCTCAGAATGGTCATGTTCATATTGCTCATCACATCCGTCTTATTAGTTTTTTTATAAAATAGATAAGATATCATAAAAACATTAAAAAAAATACGGTCTAATAGTAAAAACGCAATACTTAATGCAGCAGGAATCGAGTCTGGGACGCCTGCTTACTTAGGATGAATGCTAACCATTAATCACAGAACCGACACTTAATAACTTTATTATTTATTCGTATGATACTCTAATCAACAATTCCGAATTGTCGGTGCGGACACATTAGAGAGCGTGGAGACAAAATTGTCTTTAGTCTCGTCAATCACGCTTTCGGATTTAAAACTACTGGAGTAGGCACGGGACTCGTAGTTTGATATCGCACTTGTTGGCTATACTATTGCACATGAAGACGCAACAACACACACTTCTAAGCGCGAGTATTGTTATTGGACGAACTCGACCAGACTGGAACCTTTTTTGTACAATCGGGAATTGAACCCGAAACACCCGAGTTGCAAGTCAAGTGTCTACCAAACAAGCCACGAAGGTAGTCAATTAAATGAAAAACACAAGAAACTACAAACCGACTTTAAAAAGTGGATTTGTATTTTTTATGCTTTAAATCATGGTTCTCTGGAGCACATGTGCTCCTTGTCTCCTGCGTAATACTGCATCAAATGAGATTACAAATTATTTTTTTCTTCAGAAATATTCAATACGTGTGTTCCAATTAGTGTCTGTCCATTTTTGTTTCCTTATGGGTTACAAAACTAAATGTAGTGGTTAAGATAATGAACGGGTATTTACACGTGGTAACCACGCTATCAATAAGCCGTCAGCGATAAAGAGTTGACTATTGTTTAACAATTTCGATGAAAACTTTGTTAGTTCCCGGATTTACCAACCGCTCATTGTCACTACAAATGCCAACAAAATTCAAAGTAAAAGACTGTTTGATGCCGATTATATCAAATGATGGGCTCATTAACATCTACAGAATTCATACATATTGAAATAATTGAAATACGGAACCTTGTGCATTAAACTAATGTACTAAGAAATTTGAATATCATAATTAATGGCTGAAGAAAACAATTCAAGATTTATAGCTAAGAAAATAATGTAACGGAAAACATAAACGAGTTTAAAGTTGAATAAAAACGACTGAAATTACTAAGATGGAAGCAACCCTTGAAACATCACATCACATCACATCGACCCTTTTTATCAAAGATACAAAATAAACTGCAGATGTGTTTATATAAACTTGGGATGATGGTATTTCTATGTAAATAGCACATCAATTTGAGACTCCTCCATTCGGTGGACATAGCCCAATTATTGATATAAATAAATACACATAATTCATTGAATATTTTAAAGAATTCACAAATCTCGTATAAAAATATACAATTTTAAAGAAAGTTTAAATAATGAATAAGACCGGCATATATATGTAAAACGTAAATAAGTGTTTTCTGTTAGAAGTGATCGATTATAAATTAGCGTGAATGCTAACTGTTAGACACGGTCACCGACACGGGCGCTCAGGTTCGATTCCGGGCGGATTCACTTCCAGACTAGTTTTACGCTTAGACCATTTTACATCTGAATTTATGTTTATCTGTAGATAATATAAGCATAAACCGCGTATCATAAATACTTAGAACGCTATTAAGCAACACGAAAATAGCACAATATAAAATTATGCCTAGCGGAAAGCTGCGGCAAATCACACCTACCGATCGTCATAAGACTTCGATATCTTTGCCATCGGAACTTTGGGTTTCTATGTCCAGACTGTGTGCTTGCTGAAATGCAACCGATTACACTCGATAAACCAATACACACACAGGCGTCGTTCATCCATAAGATGGCTGACAATTCAACTTGATCACAAGGGATAGCCTATAGCACAAATAATATTGTAAATTATAGGAAAAAAACTTTTCCTAAGAAAATAAGAATTAACCAATATTTTTTTGAGGTTCTCGTGTAATTATTTTAAATTTTATACTATTATACTTCGACAACAATGACGTTTTTTTTTCACGAGATATCTCATACACACAGGGGGTATAATATATGATTGATTATTTTAAGTAAATGATTTTCTCGATAAAAATAACTTAATTGTTTCAGCCAGGTGGCAACAGTGGAGCCGCTTAACGACTGAAATTCGATACACTCGCAATTGAACGCATCCGCATAGGTATTATTATTTGAATGTGTGAATAAATTAACAAAACAAAATGCTAATAAAATTATTTTCAACAAATTATTAATAATCACTATTTACCAAAAATATTTATAACAAGGTATGATGCAAACCGATCGAAAAGAATAATATATTTCTACGAGCTCATCATGGGGGTACTTACCTACCTGGATAAAATATCAATTTTGAATACAAGTATCGTATTATCCACGAACTTAACAGAATTGGATATGGTAGTGCGTATTTTTTATCCACGGACTTAACAGAATTGGAAATGTTAGTGCGTATTTTTCTAACAAAATATACTTAAATTGAAACCATCGAAAAAAAATAGTAAAACATAAAACATGCAATTTTCCATAAAATAAAATCAAATGAATGCCAATTATTTTTTTTCATTTCAAATTTGAGTGAAACATGTAAGAACCAATTTAAACTTTCATAGAATAACCAAATTCTGATAAAATAAATAAGGACAACTTGAATATACGTCCGTGGTCTAGATATGTGTACATGTGTATGTGTGTATATGTATATGTGTATACGGGTATATGTGTATATGTATATATGTACATATATAACTTATCACCAGACACTTTTGTGTGGAGCTAATAAAATCTAAAATTTAAATACTTGAAAATGAATTCGTGTACAAACTACGTTGAATTAAAAAAAAGATAATTAGTTTTAACTTTACAAAAAAAAAACCTAATAACTACATTACAATTTGCAGAAATGAACATATTTGCATTCAAAATAATGAGAAATCGTTTTTTTTTACAGGGCAAATAGAGGAGTCCCCTACCTATTTTATGTAAACAATACTCAATACTGCATATTAAATCACCGTTGCCTTTTTCCACCCAATACACAGTACGAACGAAAATTAAACAACTAAAATCCAAACAGTGGTTCGACCACTAAACTAGGAATTCTTTGGAATAACAATCAAAGCCTTTTATTATTGTATCTCTTTTCCCTCGGGTGCTTTGTCTGCACATAATATTGGTAATTAACATAACAATTTAATTCCTACCCACTCTACTCCTGAAAATTTCTATGGAAAGGAGACTAAACCAAGCTTTCAGATTTCGAAATAATGGATATATAATCTCCATTCCATTATTATTTGTATTAATTCTCTTAAAGGGTATTATTTATTCTAAACATGACTAAATTCTAAACTATCTTAATATTTTGATCTCGAAATATACGAAGAAGATGACTAAAGGACCCCCCCCCCCCCCCCCCCAGTGTTGATCACTTAGCTTACCTTTTATTATTTATTTAAAAAAAACTACGATAAAGTTAAAATTGTCTGTTTCTAAGAAGTCCAGAATTGATGCAATTGATGATTTGATCACCTCTCCAAAAATGCTGTAAAAAGGGGAAATATTGAAATGCTAATCGTTTTATTGGAAGTGTGAAGGGAGATGTTCTAAAGCGGTTTGAATGGGGTGGTCTATTTAGTTAAAATTTATACTTTTCTATATTTTGTGTATCAACTCGCAAAAGAACACACTTTTGATAGACATCTGCATAGTGTCGTTTACTATGTCGACTCTAGGATTATTCTAACAACACCACAATAATATAATAGAAGATTGTTGCAGACTCATACTTTGCATATAACGTCCATGACACGGATTAATTTGTATCATGAAATTTAAGTTTGTTGATTTCGACATCACAATTTTTTCATATAATATCGCCAATGATTTTGCAACACTGCGTCAACAACTTGGAAATATATTTACATATAAAAATACGATTCCTTTCAACTACATATATATGAAAATTGAGTTTGCGTTACTGCAGAACATCACCTTTTTATACTGAATCTCTCGAACAAATCCTGATTTTATACAACTAGTTTCATCACTAATTAAAAAAACGAAAGCTAGGAATTCGGATATTTCTAGATGAGACTTAACCGAACAGGACATTGTGATGTGTGTACACAAAATATTCAAGTGAGTATTGCAGGGTGGTGGTCTGTTACCAATATGGTGGCCTTCCGAAGTGTTATATTATAAAACGGTTGCCGAGTTACACATGAAAGTCCCACAGAGCTTGAGGAACTTTATCGAATAATGCTAGCTATACTTTGATCACTGACTAACTTGGGTACGAAAATCTAAATACATTCCGAGTTAGCATTATAATGATTCCTTCTCTATCATTTTAACAACATAAACAAAACTTTTTTAAATGAGTTAGCGCAAATCAAACTTGTCTAACTCCTTCGGACGTTAAATTGAAAAAAAAACAATGTTTTCCATAACAGTTAATTCAAAGCAAAGTTTGTGTTAGACTAATTTTATGTGTACAATCGCTATGGAAAAACATCCATTTTCCCAGGTTGATCTCCAAGTGCATTAGCCAAGTTTGATTTACGCATATTCAAATATTTCAGATTCAGAAAACGCTTTGAATTCATTGTAAAAATTATACCTACAACTAAACAAAATACAAACATTTTTTAATTAAAATGTAACACTTTCAGTTATATTTTTCGATGCTCTTTCAACTAATCAAAATACATCCTTCTGATTGTGCGCAATCTGGAACATTGATCGTATAACTATCACTTTTGGTCGATGTCCTCGCCCCGCACAGGTGATTAAAAGTGCATAAGAACTGAAAACGGATTTGATACCCATAATAAAACTAATAAACTGTTTCAAAACATCGCAAGAAATACATATCTACATGTGTAGGGGAACTGAAAAAAACGTTTCGCTATTCTATAAATATTAAGTGTGTCTTAATGGTTGTGTTATTCCGAAAAATCTCGATAAACTTTTTATATGTTCTACACTTTCCCTTAGTGTATAGTAGATATCATACATGTCAATTCTTCAAATTTCACATGATAAAAAACCGTGTATTGTATACTTATCATATAGGTACTCGTATACGTTAAGACTGTAATGGAGATATTCATATGAGATTTTATGACCAAAAAATATCATGTGTAGCTCTTGAAAGGAATAAAACAATAAAAACTGGGATTTGCAATAAGAACTGTCAGGAACTTGTCTTCCATGTATAGTTTGAAGGTGTTAGACACAACAATAGTGAGGAGTCTACATATTACGAAGAGCACTCTGATAATAAAGAAGACTTGGAAAACAAATAAAATAAACAAATAAAATAATAAATAAATTCAAAACTAACAAATCTCATAAACAAATTTATGAGATTTGTTAGTTTTGGATTGGGCATTCTTTTTTATAATGATGTGCTACTCAATGTTTTGAACATGCAGTTAGTGCCTAAAAACGCAAATTTAACTTACCTTATTTTATAATAAAATAAACCAGTGCTCTTAGAATTTGATAGCCCTGAACCGTTTGTTACCACTTAAAAAATTTCAAATCCTAAACTCGACCATGGGAAGTCTGATTGTGGAAATTCATCAACGAATAAAAATTAAATAAACCTAATTATTCCGAAATTGCATTGGATCGGAAATTAGTGCTGTGCTTTATTGTCGTATTTGGCGGTACTCATCATATGTCCAAGTCTCGACTGAGAGAGTTGTCAAGTTTTGCGCAAGAATTTTTGGATCGGACATATCTTTCTTTGTTCTTGAAGGTTTCAAATTTGAAATATCAATCTATCAATCTATATAAATAAAAATGTAAATGTTCGTTAATTATTGCTAGCTAATCTCCGGAAGTTCTCTACCGATCGCTTTGAAATTTTGAGTAAAGTTAATATTCGTCAACGGAAATGTTTTTTGATTTTTATTTATATATATCAGTGTATATAATAAAATTTTTAATTCAGAAATGAATATTTTCGCGAACCTGTGTTCTGACATGGAATTAATAAGCTGTCAGATTATCATTTTCGGCGTTTCGGAATTTACGATCATTTTATCTATATAAATATAGTAAATAAATTATAAATAAATTATAGATAAATTATTTAATAATTTTATGTTTAATAATCTATATAAATAAAAATTAATTAATTAATTTTATAAAAAATACAAATTTTATATGTCATACGTTCGTTTATAAGTCGAGACACGAAATAGCTGGGATCTGTGTTATCGACAGTTTAAGCTGTCAGATTATCATTTTCGGCGTTTCGGAATTTACGATCATTTTATCTATATAAATATAGTAAATAAATTATAAATAAATTATAGATAAATTATTTAATAATTTTATGTTTAATAATCTATATAAATAAAAATTAATTAATTAATTTTATAAAAAAATACAAATTTTATATGTCATACGTTCGTTTATAAGTCGAGACACGAAATAGCTGGGATCTGTGTTATCGACAGTTTTAAAATTTTGACAGTTGACCATATTGCATTTTCGACGTTTCGTAATTAATATTTGATATTCAATGATTAAGTCTATATACATAAAATATAAAATAATTTTATGTTTAATAATAAATAATAAATATTTCCTGTTGAACAATAATTCTACGATAGATTTATTAGACGAAAAAAGGTTAGAATCCAAGATATGTCAAAATAACATTTGTGTTAATAAGGATAAGTTCCATTGTGTTATAGCAGCTTGAGAAAATCTTAACATGGCTGAGTCTAGACTTTATAGCGCAAGCGCAGGAAATATATTTGGCAGAACTAATACTAAATTTGTAAAAAATATTCAACTAAAATTTTATTTGTTTTGAAATATTTCGAGTATCGTTAAAATAAATATAATCGCTAAAACAAATATAGCTTATATGTATAAAAAATCTAAAATAAATATAACTTACATGTATAAAAAGATCGAGGATCGCTAAAATAAATATAACTTATATGTATAAAAAAACAGATGCGTGATACTCTCGCGTGGTAGAAGTGAAACTTCTTAGCTCCTAGGAAAAGTTGATTTTATGCATTGCTTTTTTCCCATTTGTTAACGATTTTTTTTAGGATTAGGAAATGGTTCTGTGGAATTTAATTCAAGAAAGCCTCTTTTAATTCAATAAAAAAAAAAAAAAATTTATTTTTATAATAATAAATACTAATATAATACACTTAATAAAAGAAAATTTATATTTTTTTAATGTAAATTATATTAATATTTTTATATCATTATTAATTATTAAATGAATTATTTTAAAATAATTATTTTAATTATATTATTAAATGATGTATTATTAGAAATGTTATTTTATTATATATTTTTTTTGTATAGCGCCATCTGCGCTAACTTATCCGCCATTTTCATTTCATAATGTGCGTTGTTAACATACCTACCTCTAAGATTATCTTTTTCACTTAGTTTTTTTAACTTATTTTTTTATTTTTCTGTTCAATTAGCGATAAAATTTAATTGTGTTGATTGATTTTCGTTTAAATTCAAATCATATCGTGAATTGATCTCTTGGAGTGACGCGATTATTTGCTTCACAGAGACAACGTGATGCTGGTATGTACATTTTTGACAAACGTCATATTTATTTTAAACGAACTGACAAATTTTTGCTTATTTGTAACAAGATGTATTAATTTGTCATCATTTTTGTTTTTTGTAATGTATATACCTAAATAACTTGCTATTTATTAGAATCGATATTTATTGTTCATTAATGACGCGTCCAAACATGTCACATCCAAATTTAATTCGTGCGTAGTTTGCAATGTCTTTCTTTAATATTTAATTAATTCCAATAATCTCTCTCTTTGCTTAACATTTAATTAGTTCCAATTATCTCTGTATTTCCTTAACAATACTCCTATTGGACAAATATTTGACAAATGCGTGTCCAGCTGCAAAACGATCGATCAGCTGAGATATTCTCACATCAATTGCTGGAAATTGGGAACGGAAAGGTGCAGGTTGATATGACCCCAGGATGAATTTCACTGTCTCATAACTTAATGTTTCACAATTTCGAGGAAGCAGCAGAACGACGTGTAGCCAGACTTGAGGATGCACGGTTGCGATCACGGCGATCGCGTTCTGCAGATTCAGAACTGGTTCGTTCTCAACAGAATGTACGCGACAGGCTGATAGTGGCTGAAATAGGTCATTAGGAATATCAAAAGTATCTTTTTTATATAGAATTTAATTTTATCTCTACGTTTATATTTCAAAATATATCAAATCGTATATAGAAATGGAGATTTTTTAATTAGTTTGATATTCATTCGTTTGAATCACACCAAGCTTCGCTCTGAAGAATACGTTCATTTGCGAGATACAGTTGTAAATGACGGTAATACAACTAACGTTTGAAGACTAACGATTTGGCCATCTTCATATACAGGCAGTCCACGTCATATGCATGAGTACGCTCAATATGCAATTGCTTATGTTCGTCACTACGGGTGTCCAGACCTATTCACTACATTCACATGCAATTCAGCATGGGACGATATACAACAGCTCATGGTAAAACATGAAGTGTTTCGGTCTGTGCGCTGCTGGATATACTCAGTGGAATAGCAAAAGAGAGGATGGTCACATGCACATATATAGTACTAATCTGGCTCTATAACAAAATCACTTCAAACGAAATCGACAATGTAATGTGCGCTGAAATACCCGATGCCGACGTCGATAAGGATTTGCATGAAGTTGTGACGAAATATATGATACATGGACCTTGCGGTACACTGAATCCAAATTCACCATGCATGATAGACGGAAAATGATCTAAGCGATATCCTCGAGCATTAGTATCCAACACGGTTACAGGAAACGATGGATATCCTTTATAAAGAAGAAGATCAACAGAAGATGGCGGGAAATTAGCAACCATACAAATGTGAAATGGTGACATCGAAGTAGACAACCATTGGGTTATTGCAAATTCGCTTTTGCTATCAAAAACATACAAAGCGCACATAAACGTGGAATACTGTAACCCCGTTAAATCGATCAAATACATTTGTAAGTACAATACGTGAATAAAGGCAGCTACATGGCAGTTTTTGGCGTGCAACCAGAATGCGGGATGGGAATGCGGTCATTCATATCGATGAAATCGCACAGTATCAGGCTGGAAGATACATAAGCAGCAATGAAGCTGTATGGCGAAATCTTTCATTTCCCATACATGAACGAAGTCCAGCTGTTGTTCACTTAGCAGTACATCTAGAAAATGGACAACGCGTTTATTTCACAGCTGCAAATGTGCAACAAATAGCCCTGAATCCACCGGCTACAACGTTAAATGCTTTCTTCACGTTATGTCAAAATGACGCGTTTGCGAAAATACTGCTGTATCAGTGATTGTGACATCAAAAGAATTGATTGAAAAAGTATTTACCAATATTCAAATCAATTATAAGAATCACGATTGGCTGAGTGAACGAGCTATTATTGCCGCCAAGAACAAAGACGTTTACGAACTTAACAATATTATTCAGTTCCTTTTTTAATGTTTTACAATTTTATATGTTTTTGTTATAACTTTCTTTCTTCTTTTTCAGTGCAATCGATCTTTAATTTGAATTCAAATCATATCGTGAATTGACCTCTTGGAGTGATGCGATCATTTGCGAGCACGGCAATAAACGCGACAGACTGAGAGTGGCTGAAAGACATAAAAAATATTGTATACCCACAAGCATTGTGAAATTAAACATATTAGAAACGTGTGCTTTCTCTTTTCTTTATTTTCCATTTAACCAGACTGAGCCACAGCAACGCGTGGCCGGGTACAGCTAGTAATATAATATATATAACATTGAATATTTCATAGTATTTTTTTCTTTATTTATTAGTTTTATTTTGCAAAATTCTTTGTTTTGTTTATATATTCACTGTTTTTTTTTTTTTATTTCATTTGGTTTTACATATTTCTTGGTTGTTATTTGGTTACGATAGAAACACATATGTAACGATACTTGATAAGGTAGAAATATGTTCAGCATGTAAAAAAAGCCTAACTTTCTACTTTAAATAGTGTCTAAGATTATAGTTTGACGTAATCAAATTATAAAAAGGCCGTTGGCCGTGTATTTAGTTAATATGAAAAATAAAATGAAACTGAGGAAGCCATGTGAATTAATAGAAAGAAAATAATATATTTGCATTTTATAGCAAAATAATAAGAGAACTGCTTCCGATTCATTAGTAATGTTTATTATTTGGAATCATCCAAAGAAATGTCAACGGATTATTTTCAAAAATTTTGCCCAACAATTACTCTTGGCACCGTGACCTAGTCTAGTGGTAAGCAAGCTTTCTTAGCACCCAGCAAGGTTTTTTTTTAAATAGGGAATTCACCCAAACTAGGATGATTTATTTGAATGTACCATACTGCTATTGTACTGGCGCTTAATAGTCGTAAACACACATATTCGTAGCACTCTTCGAAATAAATGTGTTACGAAACACTGCTTTATAAGTCCTTGGTTACTTATTTTAATATAAAATTGCAAAGTGTAAATATTTCCTTAGTTAGCTTACGAATTAAAATATTTCAAAATAAACATAAACAGTGAAACCTATTTGAAACTTCTTTAAAAAATCAAACTATTCCTTATTATAAAAACGTAATCTGTTCCTAATGTGAAAAATTGCAGTAAAATTAAAATAGATCTTCCAACACATATTTGCTTCTCCAACCAAAGTAGAATTTTTGGCAGTTAATGGCAGACTATTATTTTTAATTTATTTAATAAAGTAATCTAGAATACAAACATTGACCAAAGACTATACATATCTATATACAAATGTATATCTTGAGATCTAATCTAATTTATATATTACAACTATGAACTAACTTAATTTTAATTTCTTACATATAATTTTATTTTTGATAATCTTAATATTTAATTTCTTAGAAATAGTTAACACCTACATACTAACTTATAACTAGTTAACAATTCTTACAACTAATTATTTTAATACTAATTATTTAGCACGTACATGTCAACTACTTGCGAAACTAATCTTTAGACCCATTTTTTTCTTCTGAAAACTTGACGTTATATTCCGGAGAAGCTGACAGTGATTCGTGTCTAGTTTCCAGTTTGCATACATCGTAATTTGATCAAAATCTTCTTTGAATTATTAGGAAATATATCATTTTATTTATCAAATCGAATTTCCGGAGAAAAATGGAGAAAAAATTCGGGCTCCTAACCACATTGTGGTTTTTAAAACACATGTTTTGTGTTTCTTTGAAATAAATTGTTCACCAAAAGATATAGATTAAACTGGTTAAAATAGCCAATTTAATAAAGAATACAAGAAAAATATTTGAATTTAGCGTTTTAGATTCACTATTTAAATATATTGACAAATTGTATTATTAAACTTAAGTTGTATACAGCTTATTGGCAATGTGGTCCATCTATTGATGAAATATGTTAAAGAGGTATTAAATGTAAACAACACTGGAACTCTATTAAAAAATGGGTGCCAACGAGAATCGAAACCCGTAACCCCCGGGTTAGAAGACGTGCGTTACCAATCGCCATGGAGGTCGTGCGGGAGCTTAAATTACCCAATAATCAAGTTATCCAGATATAAAATTAAAATCAAGTCATATGCCAACATCATTGACAAACTGGTCAATTGATGGTCATCAGAAGTTGTCAATTATTTATATTTCTAATTAAGTGCAAATAAAAAAATGCCCTTTTTTAAAATAAAATTGCCAAATGCGCTGAATGTCGGTCATGACAGAAAAATTACACGTAATTTTTAAAAGGTGCACGAAACTTCAGCGCATTTTTTTACATTTGTATTTTAAATGTCAGAACTACTTATTTGCATCGAATATACTCGTACGAGTATGTCTACGTGTCAAAATTACACATGATCTCTATTCTTAGAGAAGTTTCAAACGAATTTCAGGTCTTATTAAGGTAAGAAAAATATATTAGTCATTTATTTGCTAAAATTGTCTGCAAACAACTAACAACATGTTATTCCGACGCGAAGGAAAAAATGTGATGCTAAGTTAGTGTTTGCAATCAATACTGAAATGTTAGCAATTCCATGAACATCTAAGTATTAAAACAATTAAGTTAATAAATTGAAAAAAATCATTGGAATTTTCCTCAATCATATCCTGCTCAACATTCTGTGGGAACAATTTAGGCAAATATGCGCTTCTGTTTTGATCTACTTTGATAAAGTAGGCGATACTTTGGTAGTAGGCACTAGCATTGCATTTCGGCCCGGACCTCGAGCAAATGAGAAAATTAATAGCAACAGGTCCCAAGTAAAACATGCAACAGTTCTTCCATACAGATCGGTTCGAGTAAGGTAAGAGAAGGCGCTTTTTTACCAATAACTTGCAACCAGTTCTGGCGCACACAGGTCGTCTAAGAGGTTGTCTTGTCTGGGTGTAAAAATAAAAAAATAAGATTAAAAAATAATATCATATATATCAAATTTTTAATAATTAAACTGTTATGTCCACAAGTTTCAAAGCTAATTATAAATACCATACAATGACGCTTTCATACTTTCATGACTATTTTTACATTTATTGCAACATAAAAATCATATATTTAATGTTTTACATCTCATATTCAAGGATATTATTCACAACGCATGAAATTGATGCTCTATCAAACTGCTCAAATTTTGAATAAATTAAGAGAGATATTTATAATTTTAGAACGCGTAAAGTTGACTCGTTTTATTGACGTGGACTATTTGAAAACAATTACATTAATTAATTCGACGAATCGATTACCTTTAGAAGTGCTTGTAAACATCAATGTCATGTAATTTAACTATGATTTCCTGCATAAACGAAGTAGAATAACTACACGTATATCAATGACATTTCATGAAGGGCACTCGGGATGAACCGAAAATCAAAACGTAAAAATCAGATGCTGAGAAGTGTTCATGTATATTTATGAACTCTCTCCTACTATATAAGTACCTGAGTATATCGCATGTATTGTAAACAAGGGCGCCACGGCCCTGACCCATGTCGGGTTTCGGTGCAACACCGAACAGGATGTCTCGCATGAGAGCAGGGGCCGGAGGGACGAGAGACGGAGGCGCGGGCCGGGCGCAGACGCCCCCTCAGTTCCTCGCCTCCGCCCACTGGACCACTTCACGGCCGGATCTTCCGACATCGGCGGTACTTTCCTCAGCTCTCAGTGCGGGCACACTGCTGAGGAAATTTCTTCTACCACGATGACATGATAAGACGGAGCGCGATGAATATTGATGATGATTCATGTTACTCGGACGCTGCTCGTGTCTTCTACTCGTACCTCTGTTTACACCTCCACGCCTACATCGGCAGATCAATCATGACCAGTCTAGCTAGATGCAGTATCCAGCACGATAATGCGACGATGAACAATTATGTCATATTTTGTATCGCGCAGTCATACTAGAATAAATTAAATATTTACCACCTCCTTTCCGAGATCGAATATGATTAATAATGAAAAAAATATTAATAATTAATATTTCTGGAAATTAAGCTTTGTTCGTAAAAAAAGATGATAAAGAAATAACATACATACAGTTTTCTGATATTAAATTGGAAGTATAATTATAAAAATGGACCTAGTAGAACAAAACCACGCATCCTCCAATTTCAGATTTTATATTCCATAGTTGAGTAGTTTATTTAAATGTACGATTTTTAATACGTTTCACGACTTCTATTTGGTTTGATTATTGACATACTTGTTAACTGTTTTGAATTAAGGATAGTAAAAACTTAGAACAAAACATCAGTATGTCAACTTGCAAACCATTATTCTATTTTTTTAAATTGGAAATACGTTTTCCTTCAGATTTATTTCGAAAAATAAATTATGCTAGTAATAAAAAGAACCGGAATAATTTGAGGTTTACTTCAAAACGTGCAACTGATTAAATCCATCTCCGAATCACAACAGGAAAAAAAAACTTCGCAGAATCACGATGATTTCGTTACAATTCGGTGACATAGCGTGTTTACTAAATAAGAATGCATATAATACTATAAATTTGGTACCAAAAATCAACGAGTAAGCCCCGTGAATATTTTTTACATTCTTCTTTAGCACGTCATAATCATCATGTTCAAAACAGAAACACAAAAGTGGTTTTTCTTCATAACATAAATGCTTACAAATTACAAAAATTAAATTTTGAAAAACTAAAAGTTTTCGAAAACATTTTTGCATTCGAATCTTGAAATGACTAAATGTTTAGGTGCCACGATTACTATGAACAGGGTCTCGGAAATGACCTGTCGATTATGAACTGACAACGGTGCCTTTAAAAATAAAGTACTCCTCAGTATTTAGTTATATGTGTCAGACAAAATGTCGGCTCTTTGGCGACTGCATCCTGCCTATTTTACTGCATTGCTTTAAATCTTGGCATGTTACCAATGTGCATTCTAAGTTTTGAAAACATATGCCTTAACATGATGGATGTCAGTGGTATGGTCACCTGTTGAATCAACTGATTCGTCTTTGCAACAGCAGTATACTCGTATAACCACCATAATAAAGGTGAGGCGCTGGAGATGTTAGGCCACGTATTTAGGATGCCGTCTGGTTCTCTTTTTATCGTATACATATCCGAATTGACGATTCGGACATAATACAGAACGTGGACAAGAGCATCGCTGTTTAATCGCCTGCAAGGGACTTGATAAATTGGACGCCTGTCCTACTCGATACACGGCCTCGATTCAGGTCGGGGTGCGGACCGACCTGAATCGAATCATTTTATGGTATGCCCGTGTTCTTGATGGAATGTATAGAGTGATGATGATGATTCATCAGTTTGACATTGACATTGAAAATAGCTGTTGAAATAGAAAAAGATTTTCTGTGGAATTAGAAAGTACAAATACATCAAGTAATGTTTAGGAATTAATATATAATTTTCTTTTTCAAAATAACATTCCATGTAAATCTACCAGCTACCAATACTCGTAGTAATATTGCATGATATTTGGATTGGAATTAGATTTTTAAAACTTTACTTTAGTTGTGTGACGTTTACTATGACAGATCGCTTTCTGCTAATTAGTTTTTTTACTTGTACGGATTTTTATCTATCGGATATCTCGACTACTCTTACGAAAAATGTTTGGTTAAAACGGCCGTAAGATTATGTGGCACAGTGAAGAACGAGGACATACTCCATAATCGCGAGTCCACTTCCGCGTACTCCAAATCCGGATAAATAATGATGACGCCAGTCTCGGAGACAAATATAAACTGAAAGATCATTCTCCAAAATATGCCGACTACTTAAAATTTGGAGCGACCATTCTCAGGAAATATTTTTAAACCGTTGTAGACGTCATTTAACTCTTTAGTTGTTGTATTCTTCTTTTGAAACGAGAAAATTTAAGTTATGAAAAGGTATCAGTTTTTATTCTGAAGACTACAGACAGTTTAAATATTCTTCCATTTTCTACCTTAAGACTAAACTGAGGCTTGAGTGATGAGTAAGTTCTGGAAAGTTTTTTTATGCAAAATAGAATAATTTTAAGAAAACATGTGTTTTTTTGTGAAATATGTAACGAGTATTTCTGTAGTCTTGAAGGAAATAAAAATCGAGTTCTAAATATTACCAGCCAAAGTCAAGTTGACAGGAAATAAAAACCGAGAAATTAAATCATTCGTATATTAATTAAGATATGTTCAAAGATTTTCATAAATGTTTTCTACTCGTTATGGTAAAAATATTTATCGGGGTTATTGGCGTGCTGAGTTTTCTTCAATTTTTTCGAATGCGTTTCAGCCTTCATCTTCCTAGCGATGTCAAAATATGTTTCTTTTTATATGTTGAAATCACCCTGAGGATGAATGCTGCAACGTCAACAATGATTCCGTAAACCATTTTAAACCAATTACTCATATTTTAATAGTTTTATAAATATGATTGAAGTATCATTAGCGTTTTCAGTGAAACGAAGTAAGGCTTTACGATTCCACGAATAAGAATCTCATATATTCCCTTGTATCGAGTGTTGTGATGAATGAAGAAAATTAGTCTGAAATACGATCGATAGAAAGGAAATGATAAGTGATAATTTAATAACCATCCCATTGGATACTGGAATATCTATAACGTCAGATGAAAATAAAAAGAAAAAATGAGGAAAAATTGTAAAATCTAAAAATAAAAAATAGATAAAGAAAAATTTAATTTTGACCGAAGAAAAAAACTTGTGTCATTGATAATTCCTTATTTTGTTATAAATAGAATATTCGCATACATAACAACATTGTTTATACACCATCATGGAAGAAAAGTATCTAAAATGATGAAAAAAAAACAATGAAAACATCGTAATGTCTTTTGAATTTGGAAAGTTAAGTATGACAATATGACTAAAAAATAGCCGAATCTAGTTATTTAAAATGCTCCAAAAAGCTGCCGTAATTGACCAAAAAGATAAAAAGATAATATTATTGTAATGGTGCTGAGAAAACGAGGCCGGGCGCAGCAGCAGCAGCCTCACGGCGCGCGGAGCGTCCGTTTCCGGGTACTCCGAATCGGAGTGGATAAATGTGACGCCAGCCCGGAGACGAATATGAACCGGAAGTGATCGGTTCAGTGCTGCGTACAAGAACGTGTAAGCCTAGAAAGTGGGCGGTCCACACCACGGCTGGATCCATCGCTACGTTACGCGGCGACTGTCGCCCACAGAGTTTCCTATACACATACTAGTAGTCACTCGAACCTCGGTACACATACACTTGGTACGCGCTTCTTCACCATAACACATCGTAACTAATGAGAATCTCGACGATCTAGTTGGTAAGACGGTGGACTTCCAACTGGAGCTTTTGAGTTCAATGGTACCAAAAATATATGGGTACATATACATATCACGACGTGCCCTTTGCGGGATAGGCAAAGAGAACAGATCTCTAAACTTTTTCTATCCAAGCACACAACTTTCACCTGCTCCACAGTCATACACAATATTCTATTATTCAGACTTCTCACTTTACCTTCCTACAAAATCTAGTCCATTTGGTCCAGCCACGTTTTCCTCGGTCTACCTCTTCCACGCACACCTTGCACTTCTGACTTATATATTTGTTTAGTCACTCTTTCATCATTCATTCTCTCCATATGTCCAAACCACCTTAAAGCTTCTTTCTACAACTTGCTTAAAACGTCAATTTTATTCATGCATTAATTTGCAAAAATATGAGTCTGGATAAATGTTCTTCAGGTAGCAATACTCTCACGAGCCGAGTACGTGTGCAAGTGTTGTTTCTTCACACGCGGAAATGTAACCAATATATTCAAAGATGAACAGCGAGTTCCGTGACTACTCCAGTGGTTCTAAACCAAGACTGCATTACCGAAACCGAAGACAATATTGTCTCCCAGCCACGCTTTCAATAAGTACGAATAATCAATTTGGATATGTTAAAGGGTACCAATTCGGATATGTTGAAGAGTACCTACCATACGAAATTTAAAAAATCTGTACTTTGTATAAAAAACGTTTCTTCATTTCATCCATTTTACTTAATTTAATACAAAACGCAGACAATCTCGGCTGCCTAGTGGTAAAATGCTTGAATTCGAATCGCGTTTTCGAAGGCAAGTAAAAAATGTTCCAGTTTATTGGTGTTGTTCATTCAGGCCTTTTAACATCTTTCTGATTGTTTCAAAGAATAAAAAACATCCGAGATACGCTCGCTTAGTTGTATTGTATACTATGAAAAATTAATAAGTAGGTACAGAACAGTAGATTATTACCATACAAAAAAAAATGCCTTGTCCGTAAATAATGAAGGTTTCGAAAAGATAAGTCATAAAAAATATGTTTTTTGCAAAAAAAAATAGGAAGCGGCCGACTGTATATCTTGATATAGGAAGTGGCCGACTGTATATTTTGATTTAGGAAGTGGCCGACTGTATATCTTGATTTAGGAAGTGGCCGACTGAATATTTTTATTTAGGAAGTAGCCGACTGTATATCTTGATTTAGAAATTGGCCGACTGTATATCTTGATTTAGGAAGTGGCCGACTGTATGTATATCTTGATTTAGGAAGTGACCGACTGTATATCTTGATTCAGGAAGTGGCCGACTGTATATCTTGATTTAAGAAGTGGCCGACTGTATATTTTTATTTAGGAAGTAGCCGACTGTA
The DNA here is from genome assembly GCA_949825065.1 of Odontocerum albicorne. Lineage (NCBI taxonomy): Eukaryota > Metazoa > Arthropoda > Insecta > Trichoptera > Odontoceridae > Odontocerum > Odontocerum albicorne. Next base: position 15,136,937 of record OX463838.1, read on the forward strand.
TATCTTGATTTAGGAAGTGGCCGACTGTATATCTTGATTTAGGAAGTGGCCGACTGTATTTCTTGATTTAAGAAGTGGCCGACTGTATATCTTGATTTAGGAAGTGGCCGACTGTATATCTTGATTTAGAATCTTGAGATTATCACAATATTCCAAAACCTAACTATTGCACATTCTTTCAAATCACTTCGCAAATCTATACATTGATGTCTAAGTATACATACACACAAAGTCAATGATTCCTGAAATAAGTCGAGCTTTATATTAAACAAGTACCTACATCAAACGATTATTTTTGTGAATATTAAAATGAATACCTCCTGGCTCTCTTCAGGTGGGATGATCTCCCAGTTTGTACAATACCTCCTGGCTCTCTTCAGGTGGAATGATCTCTCAGTTTGTACAATACCTCCTGGCTCTCTTCAGGTGGGATGATCTCCAATTTGTACAATACCTCCTGGCTCTCTTCAGGTGGAATAATCTCTCAGTTTGTACAATACCTCCTGGCTCTCTTCAGGTGGGATGATCTCCCAGTTTGTACAATACCTCCTGGCACTCTTCAGGTGGAATGATCTCCCAGTGTGTACGATACCTCCTGGCTCTCTTCAGGTGGAATGATCTCCCAGTGTGTACAATACCTCCTTCCTGGCTCTCTTCAGGTGGAATGATTTCCCAGTTTGTACAATACCTCCTGGCTCTCTTCAGGTGGAATGATCTCCCAGTGTGTACGATACCTCCTGGCTCTCTTCAGGTGGAATGATCTCCCAGTGTGTACAATACCTCCTTCCTGGCTCTCTTCAGGTGGAATGATCTCTCAGTTTGTACAATACCTCCTGGCTCTCTTCAGGTGGGATGATCTCCAATTTGTACAATACCTCCTGGCTCTCTTCAGGTGGAATGATCTCTCAGTTTGTACAATACCTCCTGGCTTTCTTCAGGTGGGATGATCTCCCAGTTTGTACAATACCTCCTGGCTCTCTTCAGGTGGAATGATCTCCCAGTGTGTACGATACCTCCTGGCTCTCTTCAAGTGGAATGATCTCCCAGTCTGTACAATACCTCCTTCCTGGCTCTCTTCAGGTGGAATGATCTCTCAGTTTGTACAATACCTCCTGGCTCTCTTCAGGTGGGATGATCTCCAATTTGTACAATACCTCCTGGCTCTCTTCAGGTGGAATGATCTCTCAGTTTGTACAATACCTCCTGGCTCTCTTCAGGTGGGATGATCTCCCAGTTTGTACAATACCTCCTGGCTCTCTTCAGGTGGAATGATCTCCCAGTGTGTACGATACCTCCTGGCTCTCTTCAGGTGGAATGATCTCCCAGTGTGTACAATACCTCCTTCCTGGCTCTCTTCAGGTGGAATGATCTCTCAGTTTGTACAATACCTCCTGGCTCTCTTCAGGTGGGATGATCTCCAATTTGTACAATACCTCCTGGCTCTCTTCAGGTGGAATGATCTCTCAGTTTGTACAATACCTTCTGGCTCTCTTCAGGTGGGATGATCTCCCAGTTTGTACAATACCTCCTGGCTCTCTTCAGATGGAATGATCTCCCAGTGTGTACGATACCTCCTGGCTCTCTTCAGGTGGAATGATCTCCCAGTGTGTACAATACCTCCTGGCTCTCTTCAGGTGGAATGATCTCCCAGTGTGTACAATACCTCCTTCCTGGCTCTCTTCAGGTGTAATGATCTCTCAGTTTGTATAATACCTCCTGGCTCTCTTCAGGTGGGATGATCTCCAATTTGTACAATACCTCCTGGCTCTCTTCAGGTGGAATGATCTCTCAGTTTGTACAATACCTCTTGGCTCTCTTCAGGTGGAATGATCTCCCAGTGTGTACGATACCTCCTGGCTCTCTTCAGGTGGAATGATCTCCCAGTGTGTACAATACCTCCTTCCTGGCTCTCTTCAGGTGGAATGATTTCCCAGTTTGTAACGAAACCAATGCTTAGATCCAACTCGTGTCATATTTCATCGGAAGTGTGTGTGGTTTACTAAAAATTTACATAGATCACAAGTTCTACAAAAAATAGGTTTAAAAATACTATAGATATACATAGAGCAATAAGCAAAATAAACCAGTAATAAATAACAGAACAATGCAAAAAACTCAACACCTCATTAAAATGTTTCCTTTGAGGCAATAGCCCACACACTCTTCCGATTAAACATGACACCAGTTAACTAACCTAAGCATAGCTCTCGTAACAAATCGGGATTATTCCGCCTCAAGAGAGCCTCGAGATAGGAGGTAGGAACATGTGTCGCGGGAGATTAGTGCAATTAGTGGAATAACAAAGTTATTTATTATTAAATTCTAGCAATTCGAGCATCAATAAGTTCAAACCGAAACTTGAAAAATGTATATTTTTTTGACTGGCCTAAATTATCGTAATGAGGATTGAAAATTCTATGTTATATTTCGAGAATTGAAAATCTATTTTCGTATGACGTTCTTCGAAATGTATAATATTATATTTATACCGATATTATTTCCTGATGAAACATCTTTAAGTCTCCTAGAATTATTTTACGTTCTTCCTATCCGATCTAATCAATAAGTTAAACATGAAGGTTCACATTCTCACCGGGATTATTCCTCTAAAAATCAGGAGATACATTAGAAACAGTGCTGAGAGATCCAACCAAATGGATGACCCCAAACACCCTTTGTATAACCACCAGCCCCGAGGCTGAAATCCAGGCACCGTTTCATTAAGACCACTGAGCCTCTGGAGCATCCACCCTCTATTGTAAGGACGAACGAGTGGAGAGCAACATCGAGCACTAGCGAGTGGATTTTGCCTTTAGAAGCATTACCGTCAGGCTCTGAGCTGCCCTCGAAGACCTGAAAATGTCTTTAACAGTGGAGACGAATCGGGGAAAACCAAAACCAAACCAAAACAATGTGTCAAAATGAAAAATGTTGCGTGATGAATCAGCTCTATGTACCTGCGGTGACGAGCAGTTCCTACGACACTTGCTGGAGTGCCCAAGAAGTCTGGTGTCTTGCACGGAGGACTTGATTCATGGAATGTCCAGTGCTGTCCATGTCACTGAATTCTGGGTGAAAATAATTTAGTCCCTTTAACACGATAAGAATTTAAAAATCGTTTCGTATATATTGTTTTCTTCCATCTAAGATACAATGTATAGTATCAGCATAAAATGGAACTTGCATGATTTGAATATGTGTCAGTCAAAATAAAATCAGAGTAACGATTTGTCTCGAATGAATGCGTTAGAACAAGAGAAATTAATATTATACGAGGCGTATCCAGAAAGTAAGTGTACTGAGGCTCTCACGACCGGATGGATTTTATTTTCGACATGTTGGCTACACATGTTGGCCCCTCCGCAACGAGACCTGTTCGAGGTCAATACGTTGAGAAGTGTCGACGCGACAACACGATTTGTGAAAAATGTCAACCCAATCTCCCGCCAAGTGCGAAATTTTGTAAAAAGGCAAGAGTTTTTGAGGCGCTGCAAACTCCATGGAGATGAATTTCTCCGCTCCATCGTTACTGGAGATGAAACTTGGGTTGCACACTACACGCCTGAAACCAAAAGGCAGTCTCAACAGTGGCGTCACAACTCTTCACCCTCCGCCAAAAAGTTCAAAACCACAATTTCAGCCAAGAAAATCATGGCATCCGTGTTTTGGGACTGTCAAGGCATAATTTTAATTGAACATATGCCTCAAAAGGAGACCATCAACTCTGCAAGATACTGTGAGACCCTAAAAAAATTTCGGAGGGCGATTCAGAACAAGAGGAGAGGCATGCTGACAAAGGGAGTCTGCCTGCTGCATGACAATGCCAGACCACACACGGCCAACGCCACGAAGGAACTGCTCGCCTCGTTTAAATGGGATGTCCCATTTAAACGAGGCATCCCATCCCGCGCATTCCCCTGACCTAGCACCTTCAGATTACTATCTATTTACCTCCCTGAAGCTGTACATGGGTGAAAAAAGGTTTTCAATCGACGAGGAGGTAAAGGAGGAGGGGGAGAAGTGGACGGAGGGGTTGGCGGGAAACTACTTCTAGGAAGGCATCAAAAAGTTGATACCCCGCTTCACCACCTGCATTGAGAGGAATGGCGACTATATCGAAAAATAGCTTACATATGTACTACGGTAACCACGTAATTTTTTTGTTTAAATAAAAAAAATTGTAGCCTACGAAAATTCAGTACACTTACTTTCTGGATATGCCTCGTATATACTCGTACATCACGTTTTTCCCAACAAATTAAATCAATCACATTAAAAACTCTATTAATTATTCATCATTCGGTTATTTGTTTTTTAGTTATTAAATTACTACATATTTATGGGAAACCTAAAATAATCTCAAACAATGTTGAGATACACGAAAAATCCCTAATAAAATTCAATAAAATAATTTGCATAAGTCATTCCAATACCATAGCACTATAAATCTTGTCAATCATTGTGTCGTATAGTCAGATGTAAAAATTGACAATCTCCTTGATTAAGCGTAGTTAATCTTGAAATGTGCCTGAGGTTGTCTGAGGAATTTGACTACCCACATTTTGAAGGCAACTCGAGACATCCTCTTGACTGGTGTACAGGTATGCGTCAACACAATACATACAATGTTCCCACAAATGACCTTTTGTGTCAGTGCTTCTATTAAAATGTATTATGAATTGATATCTTCTATTAAAATGTATTATTAATAAATTTATAAAATATTACATACATACCATCTCACCGTTTCCCTGTCGGAGTAGGCAGAGGAGGTCTGACTTTTAAAATTATTTCTTTCAAAATATTATTCACTTGATCCAACCACACTTTTCTTGTTCTTTCTCTACCAAGCCTTCCACTCACATTTGCACTATGTATTTGTTTTGTTGGTCTTTCTTTATCCATTCGTTCTACATGCCCAAATTATAACAGAGTGCTCTTCTTGATATTAGTCATTACATCAGCCTTACGTTCCCATTCACCCCTACTCACTTCATTCCGTATTGTGTTATATCATATATTGTCACCCCATTTCTCCGTATTCATCTTAGTGCGCGCATTTCTACTACGTCTATTCGGCTCCTGTCAGTTTTTCCCCAAAGTCCACGTTTCACTCCCGTACATCAATGGGAGGTTGATGATAATGTAATATTATTGTATTACTCTTACACAGTACAACTTGGTGGATATATACAATACAACATATCGGGTTTATTTCCGTATGACTATCTCTAACAAGCAACCAAGAAGATTTTAAACAAATTTGAAGTGAAAAACAGATCGGAACCCTTTTTTTTTTAAATCTGGGTACCAACTGCATCGAATCCTAAACATGTGGATTTGGAATACAGGTGTGTGCTTTACCAACCAAGCAACGCAAGTCGATGATTAATATAATAAGACCTCTTTAACATCTTTCTGAATTATTGAAAGATATTGCCAGATGACAAACCACCAGTTTGTACTGTATACAACAAAAGTGTAGTATAATACAATATATTAAATTAATAAAATATAGAAAGATGATAACACGATAAAAACACTATACAAATACACTACACTTCACCTAAAGCCGAATGTGTTACTATCACATATACAATAGGTAACATACGGATTAGAAGATATGTCGCTATAGCAACCAGGCCACGTAAGATTCCTATAGTAACGCCTTTTTAACATCTTCCTGATTAGTTGGAACATATTGTCCGATGACAATAAACCGCCAGGTTGTACTCTATACAACGAAAGTGTTATATAATGCAATATATTAAATTAATCAAATATAGAAAGATGATAGACGACAAAAACACTTTAGACTGCACTTCACCTAAACCCGAATGAGTTACTATTACATATAGGAAGATCTATAAAAGTTTATTTATAGTCATCTTTTCATTGGTAAGTTTTCTGCGATTTTCTTACCAAATACGTTTTTTTAAACATATGCAGATGCGATAAAGTACCCAATCTAGTGGTCCTAGCCACCACATTCCTATTATTACACACAATTTATTTATTTTTTTGTAATATTTTCGATCTGTCAATAAAAGTGTGTTCAAATCCCGAGTAAGAGTACAATTGAGAAGAGCCAGCTCTCTAAAACGCTGTCCTATTATTATTAAAAAACATATTTTTAAAGTATGATTTTAGAGCAGGTAAACAATGTAGATGTTTAAATAAAAACAAACTAAAACAAAACGTATAATAAAAGAGAGAAAAAATAAACAAACGAATCATAACATTATAATATGAACTTATCGTATTGCATTGACATTAAAAGTAGGTATGTGAAAGTATAACCTTCATAATGGATCCTTCTGTGGCGGATACGAAAACTGAGTTACGAAAAGTAGGCACTCAGTATGCACGAGTACTACGTACGGTGCGGTATTATATTATATTATACAAATATCGTAACCCACATCAGATGTTATTTCTACAGATAAACTTGTTGCTTGCGAAGAGATGTGCAAGGTCTGTCCATATGTACAGATTGTGAAGTGACTTGAAAGTATATTTAAAAAAAAACATAGGTTTATTCGACTCGACAGATTTATTATATATTCATACGTACACACCATAACGACATCTCGCTGTCTGGTTAGGCAGAGAGGATAGAGTACCATACTTTCCTATCTCAACAAGCATTCTTCGCCGCCTATATCCACGCCATACACCTTTTCATACAACTCTTACAATTTTTCTGACTTTAACGTTTCCTTCTTTCATAATATAATTCACCGTCTTCTAAATATTTGTTTTGTTATTATAGTATTTCTTCATTCGTTCGTTCTTCATGCCCAAACCATCTCAGAGTGCTCTTGTTCATCTTACTCAACACATAAAACATCAGCCTTAAGTTCACTTTCATCCCTAATAATTTCATTCCGTATTCAGTCATACATTCCCCCCCCCCCATATCTCTCCCCCTTCAGTGCACGCATTTCTACAACATTTATTCAGCTCCTTTCGGTATTTTTCCACGTCAACGTATACATCAATGGGAGGTCGATGATAATAAGACAGTATTACATATTGCTTATATACAGTACAACCTAGCGGGTGTATTGCAATGTGGCAATCTCTTCCAACTAACCAGGAAGATTTTAAACAAATTTAAAGTGAAAATCAGACTGAGACCTTTTTTTTCAAATCTGAGTACCAACGGTAATCGAATACACAACTCCCAGATTGAAGATAGGTGATTTACCAACTAGGCCACGGAGGTCAATGATTCCGATTAAATACGAGTACATGTAGGTAGTTTTCCAGTTAGTCGAAGCAAGATCGATTTTTTTATCAAAATATTTTCTAGTCTGTGAAGTAAAATTTCCGGTCCTTCGACCCGAGGGTCGCGGATTTGATTTTAAAAATAAATATACTAAGGGCGCCGTGAAATCAAAAAGTTCGAGAACCACAGGCTACATGTAACAGAAATCAAGTGGATGGAAATCGTTAATCCCTGTAGTATATCAACATTTCTAGATTACAAGCTATTTTGATAAAAAATTTGTTTTTTTTTTTAAGTTAAAGAACCTGCAAACAATTTCGTGTTTTGATTTAAAATTAAATATAAACTTTTATATACACTGTACATAGTTATTTGTTTGATCCCATTTCATCTCATATTGCCTTTTATTTGTTTTACATCCACTCATTGTTTATTCTGTCACGTACTTCATTTCCAGTAAATAAGTTAAGACAATTCATCCAACCTTGCAGTCTGTCATTTTACCAATGAATAAATTCATACTACAGTGTCGTATATAAGAACCGATTTCAGTGTACATAATATACTCGTATATTGCAAACTTGAGTGATTTGCGGTTGGCGTTCTCTGGTCACAATACGCATTGCATTCAGAATAGCTGCATCAACATATTATTACAATATTATCTTACACAACATTAAGAAAAACAAAACTACATAAATATTAAGCACGCCATAAAAGGTCTCATTTTTAACTATTTCTCAATGATATTCAATACATTAAAAAAAAACATTTTCTAGAGGTGTATGTTATAAGTATAATTAAGAGAGCAATCTTGATATGGTTTTGGTACATTAAGAAAATGAGTTGTGATAGGGAAATCTAAAATGGTCTGAAAATAATGGAAAGCGAGAAAGGCGGGGGAAAGAATGGAAAGAGATAATTAGAGAAATTCGACAAATGGAACGGTGAGAAGTATAATGTTTGTACGGATATAGACGGAACCAAATATATAATACATACGTGGATAGAGGTTGTAGAGATCTGTCCTCTCTGGCTACCCCCAAAGGGCCATACGCGTGTTATCAATATACAAGTCTTAATAATGCATTAAATATACATTTATTTTAATCACGCCAAAACCACCTTGAATGGCTAATTGTTGATTTTATAATAGGTCAATGATAACGAGACTATTCCTATTGACAATATTAAATAAACATCCTATGAAATATGGAAATACTTGAACACAATATTTTTCTGTCTCAACAAACAAGACCACATACGAGTATCACATCAAATACATGCGAATCTTCACATTTTCGGTCGTTTCTGTCAATATGTTCTGTATCTAGACAGAAACACGGCACCCAGTGAGTCCAGTGAACACATCCGGATCTCATATCAACACACATACACACACAAAGCAGAGTTCCCAAATGTATCACAGTGAGATTAGTCTGCCTCCTCCCCACCGCACCCTGCTCCAAGCGGCGGGCACAAGTAGGTTGGTGACCCGCTTTATACGGGATATGGAGAAAATAATAATGCAATCACCTCTGTGTCAACCGGACAGCCGATGTGACGAGAAATATTCACACAAAGCGTAAAAACTCAACAAAGCAATCACCGCGGTTGGCACAATACTCCCCCAAAATTGGGGTTGCAAGAAGTTGCACAAACATTGCAATACCTCGGTTTTGTTGTGATATCGAATGAAATTGTGATGAAGATAAATTAAAACGCATAAGGCAGAGGTTTTCAGTGTGCACTTCGGCACTCTGGGGCGTCTCAATATTTTCCAAAATTTTAAAAATTGTAGATAAAAGAAACTGTAAGAAATAAATGTAAGAAACCAAAGGGTAACAATTTATGACTTATGGCTGATGTGTTGAGTTAGATAAAGATGAGCACTCTAAGATAGTTTGAGTACATAGAACGAATGAATGAATATTAAAAAACAAATATACAGTGCTAATTTGAGTGGATCTAAGAAAGCATTGTTGGATCAAGTAAATTATGTTTTGAAAGAAGGAAACGTAGAAAGTCAGAGAAATCGTAGGAGTTGTATGAGGTGTATGAATATGGAAAAGGCTGTGTATTAAGATAGGAAACTCAGGCGCTCTGTTCTCTCTGCCAACCCCGACAGGGAAATGGCATGATGGTATGTTAAAAATTGTTTTTGAACAGCGCTAATCTCAGCTTAGCAACTGGTTTCAAAAATATTTTCAATAAGATTATTTGTGGGAATTCACATTGTTTCAAGACCCATTCAGGGCTCAACATCTGACTTGACGTCAGTAAAGAAGGAAAATCTGATTAATAGCGACAGTGCATTAAAAACAAAATTTGTCGGCACAGAACTGTTTGAATTTTGAATATCATTAAAGGATGAATATCCTTTGCTGAGTTATCAAGCTCAGCGAATCCTGGTTCCATTTTCGACGATTTACTTCTGCGAAGCTGGGTTTTCGTCGGTATCTGTAATAAAAACCAAATATCGCTCAAAGCTGTTTAATTTGATAAACTGTGTAGTGAACAATAGGCTCCCCGATCCCACTTAATAAGTATTTAGGACGCCGTGAAAAAAAATGTTTATACGAGTACACTTAAGGCGCCAAGCAAAGAGAAAAAATGAAATCCACTGGGATAAGGTATTGCTTATACAATAAAATATGATATAGAACTACGAGATATACGAAGATTCAAATCCCGTATAACAATATAAATATACATTTTTTAACATTCAAATATTCTTCTTCCCAGTCGTATTGCTTAAAACTGAGTATCTTGACTCCTGCTCTAGTCCTTGGCGATTCCTCTCCATTCATTTATAGACTCTGCGGTTTTCAATAGCTTTTAAAAATTATTGTTACATTCTCTAACATTGTCGGTCCGACGCGCCGGATACACATATCACTCGCCTCTTCTTAATCCATACACCTTTCCATACTATTAGGTCCTTACATATGAAATTGGCGTTTTGTTTGGGAGGAACATAAAGTTGATTTTTTTTTAATATAATATATTTATTTAATCAAAGTATGTACCATTGCTATCTATGCACTTTTGCCATCTCATAGGTAGTTCATCGATCCCTTTACTAAAAAAACCATTCGGACGGGAATCAATAAAATCTTTGAAGTCGGTTTGGACTGCCCCATCGGAGTTGAATTTTTTCCCTTGCAAGAAGTTATCCAAATTTCGAAAAAAATAGTAATCTGTCGGGGCAAGGTCCGGAGAGTACGGTGGATGTCTTAGACATTCCAATTGAAGCTCTTCTAATTTGGTAGCCGTCTGTTGTGCAGTGTGTGGTCTAGCGTTATCATGAAGCAGCAGTGGCCTAGAGCGATTAACCAGCCTCGGTTGTTTAGCAGCTAGCTTTTCCATCATGGTTTGCAGTTGCTGACAATAGACATCTGCCGTAATCGTCTGGCCAGATTTAAGAAAGCTGTAGTGAACGACACCAGCACTAGTCCACCAAAGGCTCACAAGTAACTTTTTTGGAGTCAATTTTCGCTTGGGGCATGGTTTGGCTGGTTCGGCAGGGTTCAGCCATTGCGATGAGCGCTTCCGATTATCATACAGGATCCACTTTTCATCACAGGTAATGATTCGATTCAAAATCCCTTCATTATTGTGCCGGTTGAGTAATGCAACGCAGCAGTCAACGCGCGTTTGTTGATTTGCTTCACTCAATTCGTGAGGTACCCACCTTTCAAGCTTTTTCACCTTCCCAATTTGCTTCAAGTGGATTAAAACAGTTTTATCACTAACACCGCAGCCTGCAGCTAACTCGGACGTGGTTTGCGATGGATCCGCTTCCACAATAGCCTTCAATTCTTCATTATCAACTTTGGTCTCCGGCCGTCCACGGGGCTTTTTCTGCAGGTCGAAATTTCCAGAACGAAAACGTTGGAACCAAAAACGCACTGTGTTTTCTTTTGCGGCACCGTCGCCATACACATCATTAATCCTTCGAGCCGTTTCTGCAGCACTGGTGCCACGGTGGAACTCGTACTCGTAAATAACGCGATATTTCAAGTTTTCCATTTTGTAAACTGAGTGACGCAAAGAAAAAAAACAATTGAGGAAAAAACAAATGAATTATAATTTTCGAAACACAAATACTTGAGTAAATAGCTGTATAAATTTTAATTTGGAATTCCTAACCAAAGAGAAGATATTTGAGATCAAAGTTGCCAGTACGGCAAAACGCCAATTTCATATGTAAGGACCTAATATTTATCAGACTTGAACGTTTCCTTCTTTTAAAATATCATTACTTGATCCAACCATACTTCCTTGGTATTTTCCTATCACGTTTTTCCCTCACATTTGCACTGTATATTTGCATTTGTAAGTGTTTCTTCATTCATTCGTTCTACATGTCCAAACCATCTCAGTGTGCTCTTCTTCGTCTTACTTAACACATCAGCCTTATTGTTCCTAGTATGTTATTATCTATAGTATGTGTCTTTGAAGTAAGATTGTTTTTTTTTGCAATAGTTAAATAAGCATAAATAATCATGTTTCTTATTCCATTGTTTTGTATTTACTAAACATAAATTTTGCACCTTAGAAAATATATTATATTAAAAAAAATTACAAATTTAATAACACACTAATTACAGCAATATTATATACTATTATTAAGATAGCAAATAGCACACTAATTTGAAACATAAACCGTTTTGCGAAATCGAGATTGGTTATGGAATCAATCTATCAACAACATCTGTTCCAGGTTTGTTTTCAATCTAGTTTCCTTATAAATAGTGTTGGTATTTTATAGTGAAAAAATAATAATCAAATAAATAGACAATGCGTTTACGAGTGTCGACGGTAAGAAGTCTCGATTCTTAATAAATTGTAAATAAATGACCCAACAATGCGTCAACATATTGAAATTACAAACATATTGTGATATTACGGCATGAGAGATATGTAAATGTTTATTTACTATATTAAATTGTTTAAATTCTGTCATCATTGCGGCACGGAAACAAATAAAATGACTTAATAAATCATCACAAAATGAAATATCGCCAACCTTCGCGCTATGGTCAATACCTGGAGAAGAAATAAACAATGCCAATGTCGAGTAACTTCTATAAAGTATAAGCACAGAGGACACCCACGAGTACGCATTTATTACCTGTTCACATTATACATGTATTCACACAAGTGCTGCGCAAAAGAAAATACGAGCTTGCCTTGATTCGAGAACTCGCACACTTCTCGAAGAATCAACGACGTCACATTTTTATTCCCCAAATATGTTGAAAACTGGTAAATGGTATCGATATCAATAATCTTATCTTAGAGCGCTGCTCCGTTTTTACTTCGATCGATTTTTTTTTATTTCAGAGTCCATAAGACTTAGAAAAATTCGCATTGTTTAGTTAATAACCGAAAGTAATAAGTAACGTAAGCACTAAACAATGATAATTCACGATGTAAAATATTCAAAAGTGTGAACCAATTATTAACAAAACAAGATAATGTATACACTTGTGTTTAATTCCGAGAATCAATGCACCATTTTCTTCTTACTTCTCGGAAAACATTTACCGGGGATTCTCAACGGACAACCTTAGAATACAAAGCCTCAATCAAATAGAATTATACTAGAGGAAGTACTCGTATTGCTAATTCAGGCGCCGAAATCAAAAGCTAAACATTTAGTGAGTAGAATACTACAGATTTTATTATCTATTTCCTTACTTATTTTATGAGTACGAAAAGGATAAAAAAGGGATTTTTTCTTATTTCACAATTATTTTTGAGCACTTCTGAAAAGAATTGTGAAATGCTCGATTCATTAAGAGTTATCAATTATAAGTATTAATTAGCTGTTGTATTGTCTGTGTTTGAAAAAAATATTCGAAATACAAAGTTTGAGTAAGCAGTTTCCAAATAGCTACATCCTGGTTCGAAGCCAGCCTTATTGTCGGAAAACATTCTTTTGCACTCGAGTCATTACGGCTAGGTAGTGTATCCGCTCTAAGACTTAATAGAACGTACAAGCACGTTTTAGAACCTTTAACGGTTTCTTTAGTTAGATGTTTAGCTTGTTAGGAAAATTTTAAACATGGAGAATGGTGGAAATGGCACTAATATATCCATAAACGCAATGTCGATATTATAGATGGTCTCTGGTCGGGTGTGATGAAGAAAATATTGTAAAAACTGAAAAATCTCTAAGATGCCTGAAATCACTACGGAACGGTCTTGCTGTAAAAAGATGGCGTAGGTGTTGAAACCCGGACCCGATCAAGAATGGGATGATGAAAATGGATGAATGAATAATGCATACCATTATCTAAGAACGCAACTAGTTTGGGATTAACATAACTCTGCATACACTTTAGATTTGATTTTGAATGTCGTTGACTTGGCAGCACGGACATGCAGTCTGCTTTATTCCAAGAGCGATTCTAGAAATATTCGACCGTGTCTTATGATATTTATCTCCGAACCTGGATGCTATTTGTACTGATGTTTATCATCGCATATGTAGGAATCGACCTTGAACTTTGCTAAATCACCTTCGTTTCCGAAACATTGACGTGAATGCCGAATCTGATGTAGACACTGTGCATGTTTAATAATATATTCGTTAAATGCACAAGGATTTTTCATTGACATGTATATAAATATGCAACCGACATTTATAAATTGTATCATCATCACCTTACCAGGTTCTGGAAAGAAGTATCGAGTACGTTTGCCAATTTCCATGTCTGATGGGTGAAAAAAATTCAATCACCAATCCTTTTGAAACAAGACACTAAAATCACATATTTCAGAACAAGAAAACTGCATATTTTGAGATAAAACATTATGATATTTGCACTGATGTGAATTGATTGATGCTTACATTTGGAATCCACCGTAATCCAAATGAGTGGCGCCTTTTATTTATGCGCTTAAGACTAGTCTGGAAGAAGTTCTAGTCCATGGAAGAAAAAACTACCTTCAATTCCCTTGGCTTGTGCAGTGAGAGTATTGCAGTACTACACAATCATATGTGGTAGTTATATCGTTATCTGAAAGTACGAGTACTTGCATTCCTTTTACGTTTGATAGGGGAATTCGCCAAGTTTTCTTATTTGTTTTGCTTGTAGGATAGCAGGGATTCAGGAACCTGTGTAAAAAATATTTAAAGAAAGATTTTTGTTCCCGGTGAAAAAAACATTAAATAAAACTCTACGCTTGTTGACTTGAATGAAATAATTTTGCCTGCTCTTCATGTAAAACATGGTTTAATAGAAAATTATGTAAAAGCACTTGATAAGGATAAGGCCATGGTTTTAATAATTAAAAAAATATGTTCTCAAAACAGTCACGCAAAATAAATAAGGGGATTTTTTGGGTCAGTTAACAAGAAAATTTCTTCAAGACCCAGCGTTGAATGACAGTGAACTAGCCGATTGCAATTCTTTCAAAGCTGTGGCTCGTGAGTTTCTAGGAAACAGAAAAGAGAACAACTATATTTCTATAATGAACGATCTACTGGAGAAAAACAAGAACTTGGGTGCAGAACGTCACTTAAAATTCATTTTCTAGACTCTCATCTGGAGTTTTATCCCAAAACTTGGCGTATGTAAGTGACGAACAAGATAAACGCTTTCACCGAGACATTCTTAATAGGAAGCATCGCTATCAAAGGTGGGTTCTTGCAACGATCGGTGGCTACTTTGTTTTTTGTACAGAGATACTAAAGAAACTACTTATGAACAAAAAGGTGTTAAAGCTTTTAGTTCACCGTAAATATTTCTCTAATGTCAAGTTCAATTAAATGATACGCGTAACTCGTTCGATGTATACATATATATGCTCAGTGTGTATCTAATAAGAGCGACGTTATAGAAAAAATACTTTTCCGCTGGATTCAACAGCCCAAACATAGGAAAAAATCACCTATTTTCATGCCACATGACGAAAAGCCTTTTTTATATTGTCGTGTTGTTATTTCCATTAACTTTAAATTGATGAATAATGTATTATTATTATCATTTTTAAATTTAAAATATTTCACCTTCTTATACCGTTTATCAATCAATTATAACACTGAGCAACATCAAATATAACTACTAAAACAACATTTGGGACTAGCTACTAAAACAAAATTTGTTTACCAAAATTCTTCTTTATTAATCAACATAGTCTCCTTCAAGAGCAACATAGTCTCCTTCAAGAGCGATACATTCATTCGCTTTCCTAACTTTTCTATGCCAGCCGTGTAGAACGATTTATCTTTGGTTTCAAAATAGGCGTTAGTTTCGGTAATCACTTCTTCATTGGAGACAAATCTATTTCCCTGGAAAATCTTTTTGAAGTCTGCGAACAGCCAATAGTCGCTTGGGGCCAAATCTGGAGAATACGGTGGGTGCGGAAGCAATTCAAAGTTCAACTCATTCAATTTGGCCATCGTTACCATCGACTTGTGACACGGTGTTTTGTCCTGATAAGAGAATTTTTTTCTTCTTCATATGGGGCTGTTTTTTTGCAATTTCTGCCTTCAAACGCTCCAATAACGCTATGTCAAACGCTCCAATTCGCTATTGATGGTTTTCCCTTTTCAAGGTGATCGATGAATATTATACCATACGCATCCCAAAATACGGAGGCCATAACCTTCCCGGACGACTGTTGAAATTTTGGTCGCTTCGGACGACTTTCACCGGCTGCTCTCCACTCAGCTGACTGCCGATTTGATTCCGGAGTATAGTGGTGGATCCAAGTTTCATCCATTGTCACATACCGACGCAAAAACTCCTATTTATTTCACGTAAAAAGTGCCAAACAGCGTTCTGAATCATCGACTTTACTTTGCGATTTTCCATCACGATTTTGAAGGATTTTTTTATGTTTTATGGTGTAACAGCCTCATTTGGACGACCAGAGCGTTCAGCATCATTTGTGTCTGTACGACCGCGTTTGAAATCAGCATACCACCGACAGATGGTTGTTTTCGACGGAGCAGAGCCCGGATAACACTTTTCAAGCCATCGCTGAGTTTGAACGGTATTTTTTCCCAATAAAAAGCAATGTTTTATCAACACACGAAATTCGATTTTTTCCATTGTTTTTAAAAAAGCAAAAGTAGCGTCACTAAAACCACTGTAACTCAATGACACAATGTCGGAATGTCATGAAAGTTTGACACGTAACTTCTAAAGATTGGTACTAACTGAGAATGGTATGGATTTGTTATTAGAGGCGCCATATGTTGGTTAGTCCCGGGACTTATTGTATCGATGTGTTAAGTATGCCTTACCTACATAAATATCCTTGAGTTTGCCCCTTGGTCCATAGAACCTAAAATATTTACTATTTGGCCCTTTACAAAAAAAATGCATCGTCGCCATACACTTTACATGCCATTTTTGGTTTGTGACACATTTTTCCTTTGCGACAGTAAAAAAACGTCAAGCATCTATAACACAACTTATTTGTTTCATCTTCAAAATAATTTAAAAAAAAACGCTCAAGCAATTTGTGTAAACAATGACCGAAAAAATGCACCAAACTATTATCTCTCAAAATAATATACATTCAGCCCCTTTGGAATGAAGTTAATAAAGATTTTTTTTTTCTTAAATCTTTCCGAGAAATACCAAACTTTGAAGAAGTTAAAAGATACAGTAAACCCCAACTTAAACTTTATTAAATTATAAATACAGAAGACCTAAAAACGATAGTTCTCACAGAATTGTATAAAGTTGTAACAATTGAATAATTAAAAATCATAAAAAAACAAATCAACTAATCATGAAGTAACAAAATAAACAAATAATGACGTAGTTTTTTTTATTATTTTTATACTTTCTAAAAAAATGTTACAATAGATTATCAACGAATGGTGAATGCCCCCGTTTATAGATTATGGTGACAAAAATAAAATTGGAAACAGTTCCCATAGTGGATTAAAAAAACATTTGCAATAATAATAATATGCACGCGATTAACGAACCGTCCACTTTCATGGAGCCGGATCTCAGTCCGCTCCGCTCTAGGCAACTCCGCCTCGTGACCAGGGCCATCGCTCCACTAGCTGTTCTGCCGCCCTCAATTTCAATA
The DNA here is from genome assembly GCA_949825065.1 of Odontocerum albicorne. Classification (NCBI taxonomy): domain Eukaryota; kingdom Metazoa; phylum Arthropoda; class Insecta; order Trichoptera; family Odontoceridae; genus Odontocerum; species Odontocerum albicorne. The sequence continues at coordinate 15,154,236 of OX463838.1, forward strand.
TGGGTGATATAACGCTGTTTTGACTGAATCAAGAGCGCTAATTCATTTTTATTAGACAGTTACTAAGCGCAAAAGTACATAATTTACTAGAAAAAGCAAGGAACAGAACCCTGGCACCATAGCTCGAAGCCAACACGATCAATATAATACGTATTTTGCTTTATCAACTTGAATATATTAATTTCTGTACATAAGTCCTATTTGCCACTATGCCATATAAATGATATTATTTTACACTTATAAAATTGCTCAATTCTCGGTTCTATTGTTTTATTTGGAATCGATTGCAAGCCGAGTGCTGATAGTCTTCAACAGACTTGGAAGTGGTTTTAGCCTTGGCGACACCCAAATGCCTTGAAAATAGCTTGAGAGAATCTGAGAGCAGAAGTGTGCCTAGATTATAAGGTCTACAATCGAGAAATTAAATTCAACAATACGCTAATGTTATAAGCTTACGACTTGGACACATCTTACAAGTCATCTCGAATATTGAGTCAGTTTTGTGTTTAGGGTCAGTTCCTCTAATTTAAAATTAATATAACTAGCATGTACTTTCTTGTTAAAAAGCAATTTATTTTAGTGATGGAGTACAATAGGGAACGACGTGATGACTCTCAATGTTATCGATGTGTGCCCAGGATAAAGGTGTCTAGAGGTGATGGTCATTAATCAACACATTTGTTGATGTTCTAACAACTGTTAAGAGATCAATAGGAGGGCCATTCTAAGTTGAATGGACGGTGTCGGATAGAATGCAGAAAGTGTAGCGATTGATAACTGGAGAGAGGCGACACAAGACGAGGTGAAGTGTTTTAAAACATTCAACAAACACAAACATTCATGATTCAAATCCAAGTACCAAGTGAAGAGCATTTCCTATACGTCATAATATTTTCTATGATTTTTTACAATAAAATTTTAATAACCAAAATAAAACAATAAATTATCAATCGCAGTGACTTACGTGCCGTGCGCATTTTGCACCCGTGACTATGCTAGCCCTTGGCGCAAAGCCTCGCTCATTGCGGACGCCGACCGAAATCGGACGATCCGCTCCGAGACCAGTTTGTAACTCGCTGCCAATAATCGTCGAGACTCGCTCTCGCCGCCTCACCCTGGCCATTCATTGTCTTTCGTTGGCTCACACTAACAAATCCATATCAATATCCTCATATTGCTGAATTCCAAGTATTATTCTATATGACAATCAGTAATTCGTCTAATGATATTCAGCGTTACGTTTTTACCTGGAGTCCTCCCCGCCCATACAATATTACAATTATCTGTTCCTTTATTAGATAAAACTTTTTTATTCCATGTTAAGTGAATCAATGTGCATTGACAATTTCAATGATGTCCCCTTTGGGTACTATTCTACAATATCGATAACTAGTATCCTGCATAGGAAATAATCTTGAATAAGAACCAAACTTGGGCAAATTTTAATAACTAAGAAACAAAGCGTTACGCAGAAGATTTCACTCGACGACATTTTGCAAATAAAACATTTAATAGATCACATTGTTTCAAGTGATGTGGAAAACGTTGTCAATACGGCAGCTGCTAAACCACATCTTCAATTCGTGTCCCAATATGAAAGTATTAAATGAAGTTAATGCGGATCCCAAATCGGAGATGGTCGCTGAAGAGAGACACGTTGAATCAGAAAAATCAAGAGGTAAGCTCACATATGTTAGGCTGCAGCCTCATTCAAAAAGATTAGTATACGAATAGCAAAATCATAAATAAGTATCATGCAACAGTGATTGATACTCTTTCGTTTTACAAAAAAAATACAAGAAGACTAAAATGAAGTATTGAGATCAATTATTTTTAGACAAGGCAGGAAAATGAGGCATATACCCTAACAAGAGCACAAAAAAATAAGGGCGGTTTCATAATTAAGTTTAGTAAAACCACCAAGATCATTTCTAATAATGATCTATTTAACTAACAGTCACATTGGCCAACTTATATCATGTATCATATGTATACCAAGGGAATTTAAAAAGTTCTTAGCCTTAAACATACGTGTATATGATATATATGGCACTAGAAGCTTTGGAGATAATTCGACGTTATGAAATTTCACCGCCAGACCGCTCGACTGTGGAATGTCAAACTCATCTGTTGATTATTTTGAATTTGACAGCTAGTAAAGAAAGTATGTGTATCAATCACAATAATATGTTAAAATCATGCCAATATAAAAACGTAATAAAACACACGCGTAAACAGGTGTAAACTGTTGTCAACGATGTCCCCAAAAAAATATCAACCATTTCGCTGACACAAAATTTCCAAATTTTCGAGTTTTTTTTTTACTTTAGTCACAATTATTGTTTTTTTTTATTGAACAAAGTAATATATTACAAATATTTGCCAAGGCTGTACCTATATACAAATTTATTACTGAACTAATCTTATTTATATATTATAATTTAGGAACTTACCTACCTGCAAACTAAGTAAAAAAATATCAAAGGAATAGTAAGTAATAAAGGATATGTTTCAACGTTGTGAAAATATAAACGTTTTTATGGAAAAATAATTTCGACTTATTAAAAAAATTGTAACATACATATCGATTAATAAATATTTTTTGTATCTGTCGAACAAGATTATCATTATTGTCACATTAGTTTGAAAAATAATAATAATACGTTATCACTAGCATATATACAAAAACCTATTAATACAAACAATTTATCTTAATATTTTATTTCAATTGATCTGATGTATTGTCTAAAATGTATCAACTGATTCAGCATGAGGTTGCTAATTTTATCAACCGGTTCCCCAGAACCGGTGAAAACCCATAGGGAGGAGGGGGGGCATCATTGAATGCAGTTTTTATTAAAACGTATAAATGAATTTAAGGGTGATACATGTGCCAACAAGCAGGGGAGAGTGTTCGGTTATACGGCTGTTTCATGCTGACCTGAGCGTATGACCATCGAATAGTCAAAAAAGCTTCTTGCGCAAATATTTTCCAAAAATATAATATATCAACGACTAAAGATTTTTTCTTCTCAGCAAATTCACCTTGAAAACGTTATTACTTTAAACAAAAAAACTGTACATATAACATATTACTTAAATTCGCAATACTAAGTATGAATGTTATCTTCAGAAGATATTAGAAAAAAGTTATTGTTACTGAGAAAAATATGATTCAAGCAGGTTGTCCGTTCTACTAAACTAGATAATCTTACATATCTACTACAGCCATACTAATAATTCTCACATTGATTAATATCGACTCACTTAAAGAGCAAAGTGTCATTGTCAAATATGTTTTATTGTCATTAAAAAAATAAATATATCAGAAAATATTACGTTGTATACACCCACTTGAGTTTTTCCACTTCTGTTGTATACAGTATAGTATACTTGACATAACATATATCATGTTAGTTGAAAATAAAAACTAAACCTGGCAGGTTAATTGGCAACTAACCTAACATATGTGGTGAAAAACAGACGGGGACTGATTTTTTTAATGAGATCCGAAAACCCCGGGTGGAAAAACAAGCGTTCTACCAACTAGTCCAGGAAGGTAGTCATCTATGGCCAAACATCCGAAAACGTAAGTTACTCAAATATCCTAAAAAATGTAAATTACTTCCATTTGGAGTAGTCTGATGTAAATGTAAAAAATATGACGTCGATATTTAGGGATTTGGCGCGCACAATTTAGATTTACGATTTCAAATTATCAGAGACGAAAATAAAAATTAACAAAAATAAATACTAATCATGGCGATCCGAACGTACGAGATATACAGCGAAATTAGATTTTATTTTATGATAACGTGTTTGTTTGAAATTTGGATGATTTTTTAAAAAGGTGTGGAAATCGTAAACTAAATGGATATTTACTAATAAAGATATTTCCTGCCATTTATAAATTTCTGAATCGTATTTTTTTTATTTAAGTTAAATGCTGTCGAAATGCGTGCACCGAGAATAATACATAGGATAACAATAGATGACAGAATACGGAATGAAGTAATAAGAATTAATGTGAACGTAAGGCTAATTTATTGAGTAAGATGAAGAGCATTCTGAAATGGTTTGAGCACGTAGAACGAATGAATGAAGAAAACCTAACAAAGAAATATATAGTGCAAATGTGAGTGCAAGGCGTGGTAGAGGAAGACCAAGAAAAGTATGGTAGAATCAAATGAATAATAGTTTGAATGAAAGAAATGTAGAAATTCATAGAAATTGTAAGAGTTTATGAGGTGTATGGATGTAGATGAGGCGAAGGATGTGTTTCGAGATAGGAAAGTCTGGCGTTCTTTCCTCTCTGCACACCCCGAGAGGGAAATGGCGTGATGGTATGTATGTATGCACTGTATTTTGTTTATTTTCAATGATTTTGTTCAAAAACGTTCTCGAGTTGAACGTAATGATTGGAAACAGCGCTATAACCATTGGAAATTTGACCTCGAAACAGATTTAGTCGATCTGAGCTAACCCACATGCTGACAGGATATTACATGTTTAAGGAATTTTGCAGAAAGGTCGTCCAGAATATCTATCTTTTTTTTTGCTAAAGTATATTCCATACCCAAACTTCCAAGCTTGTGAAATGAAAATATAGGTTTCTCCAAGAAAATAACATAGAACTAGTGGTTATATCAGATATTAGATTCTAATGCTCCATGTAGATTAAAAATATTCTGGAGAATCTCTCATCAGCTGAGATAATTAAAGTATCCAGAGCTATATTCATTATAGAGAAGAAAGGTTCTGATGCCTTATATCTTAGTAGGGTGGAAGAGTAAATTTGACCTTAGTGGCTCTAAAGTTGCGTTATTTATTTTCTAATGTAACAAAAAGACAACATCTTTTACTCTGATGATATAGTCCAGACTTCATAGATCTGCAGGGTTCTCATAGGGCTCTGTACTACCATGTATTTTGTTTTAGTCTCATTGCTCCTCAAACCAGAGTATTAAATCATTCCATCAATGTATTTTAGGATCTTGAGACGACATCTATGTATTTAATTATGATTACTTATATTGTTTGAATAAATATTCACAACTTAAATATGTTGAATAAATTATGTTTTAAATATTTCAAAAAATACATGGAACTTTTGTTATTGTATAACATTTAAATTTATTTCTACAATACTATAAAAAGTCTGTGGAAACAAATGCAAATGACAAAATATTGAATAGTAAAAAATTCTTTAGTGTTATGGTCAAAATGGTATTGATTATAATGGGATGATATTTTATTGACATCTTATTTGTTTAACTGATGTTTATTCGGAAGAGATCACCAAGACAATAAATCTCCAGATTGTATATTGATTGTGACATCAAAAAATATATAAATCAATCATCGACTAATAATGAGCCATGATAATCAAAATCTCAATAGAGAACAAAATAAAAAAATCGAATTGGTCAATTCTATATATGTTATAAGACTGGTGACATTTATTTAATAATTTAATAAAAAACTGGCACAAAGGTCTTTCAAATGTTCTTATATTTGAAAGATGTTTATGATTGCAGATGTATTTATCTTTTACAATTTCTTAAAAATTATAGCTTTAATTTTAATGTTGAACTTTTCGCCACATTATATTGACCAGTAATTATGGGAAGAAAATAACTTAAAAATTCCTCATTTACATAGATGAAAAGTAAACCACCATTTTGAAAGATTACAAAATGAAAAATATAAAAGGTCCCTTTAAATAAAAGTACTGCTCATTCAAATAACAAGACTACACATGAAAATGTTACTGAAGATAGTCATAGATCTATCTCACTTTGCATTCATTCTGCGAATAACATACTACTATATATATAGTTAGAAAATATTTCTTAAAATACTGATTCCCTGACACATTTAAATAAGGCAACCTCAGTAACTGATGGCAGATCCATAAACGAAAAGAGACAATCAACCTTCCAAGACAATATTTATAATAATAACCCTATAATTTGTAAGGTATTTTTTTGTTTTAAATTTAAATTGACCATTTTGTCATAGAACATTTTTTTTACAGATTAGGAACAAAAAAAAGGAGCTAGGTTATGTTAAAAAATTCTATATGAAAAAAAATACTCATAGTGTACTTTTTTAGTGTTATTCTTTCAGTTTTTTAAATGTCTATTCAACAAGTTAAAATGTACAGTTGTAGATTAATTGTAGTATATATTTGTTACTTGAGTTGACAATCAACTTGCACCTCTGAGCAAATTGTTCCCAAGTGAAGATATTGTAAATTTTCAAGTCGAGAAATATTAAAAAAATAAAATAATTTTACAGAAAAAAAGTAATATATGAATGGAATGGAAGGTTTAAAATGTATTTTTTGAATATTTTATGAAATGGTGCGCCTCATCGTGACGTTACATAGCCAAAATCAAAACAAAGCTTCACACATATATTCAGCCACCTGCTTGTTAGTCATATTGCACTTACTACGCATTTCAACGTTTAAAAAAATACAACTTTGTTGAGCCAAAATGAGGTTTTAAACATCTTGTACAACAGTCAACATATATCAAACATTTATTTATCCCTTTACTGAGCACTAAATCTCTCATCCAGCGAAACATTTTTACATCCTTGATAGATGGTCGTGAGACAATGACGCGTTTAAATTTATTGATGACATACCTTATCTCGATTTTCTGCTGCTGCTGATTCCATTTACACTTTTATTTTAAGGTGAATCCACTTTCACAATCAACAAATAACACTCGCCGATAAAAATGTTCTGGATCACCATATTTGAAAACCTTGCACAAGAAAATTTACGTTGTCCCGGTTTTGTTATAAAAACTCATGTATATTGCAAAATACCTCCAAGACAATAAAACTGCCAAATTTAAACAAAAAATAAACACACGCGATGAACGTTATAGATTCCTTCCATTTAATAATCCGCTTCGATGTAAAGATTACGAAAAGCACGACAACACGAACACAACATTGCTGACATAGATTATGCGGAGATGACCGAATCAGCCTAGCGGGAAAAATGCATAACGAGCGAGCCAAGCAAAACGACCCAAACGAAGAGTCGAAAATTGTATGCGCAGTAGAAACCCGCGAAATTTTAATTTCATTCCAAATTCTAACGACAATCGGTTTATATTCATTTTATTTCCGTCAATAGATGGCACTAGTCTATGGGAACAGTATGAACACAGTCCCCATTTTAAGACTGATCTGAAAAAATCGTTAAAAAAATACCTTTATTAATAAAAAAGAAATCAAATGTTTCTCTCTCATTGCACAAAAAATCGCAGCTTATATAAAAATGATGTCATAAATATTCATCCTTTTTTAATGGATAATAAATCATGAATACCATCACGTCATTTCCCGGTCGGGGTAGTCAGAGGATAGAGTGCCAGACTTACTCACATAATTAGCCTTTCCACAGCATTACACCTCTTCATACAACCCCTACAATTTCTCTGACTTTCTACATTTCCTTCTTTCAAAATATCATTCACTTAATCCAATCACACTGATCTTGGTCTTCCTCTACTATGCTTTCCACTCACATTTGCACTATATATTTGTTTTGTTAGTCTTTCATCATTCATTCATTTTAGAATGCTCTTCTTCATCTTAGTCAACACATCAGCATTAACTTCACATTCACTCCTAATCACTTCATTCCGTATTTTGTCGTAAATTATCACCTCATGTATTCTTATTAGTGTATGCATTTCTACAGCATTTATTAGACTCTTTTCAGACTTTTTTCACATCCAAGTTTCACTTCTATATATCCAAGTTGACACAAAACTACTGTTATGGACTGTCATCTTAGCAGATTTTGATACTGTCCGGTTCAAGTATATGTTTTAGTGCCCCATTAACTTTGCTTCCTATCACTACACAACATTCTATATCTCTCTTAACTCTTCCAAGAATAATATTTTGATATATTGCATGAAAGCATAAAATTATCTTGGTCTTCAATTTTTTACTAACATTAATTTACATAAAAAAGCAATCTGTTCATATTTGGGAAGAAGAGTTCAGCTCTCCATACCGTCCTATCAATGTACAGAACTATTACATTCTCCACATCCATATATTTTTTTAACATCTCATTAAATAATTTACTTGCATCCATTAATTCCAGACATATTTGTTTTTACATGTCTTTCACAATGAATTCTATCCAAACCATTCTAAGATACTTTTCACAATTTACTTATAACATCCATTTTTTACGATTGTCCATTACATTCTTTGCAACGGATGCTTTTCTTCCACATTTTTTCTGTTATCAAAAATTGTGAGACTGAATTGGAAGTTTGTTTGATTTGAATTTCCTCACTTAACAAAACAGGAATCCGCCACCATCTGCGAAGATTGATAGCTGTAGCAGTTATATTTTCTGACTGCTTGGCAGTAAAAAAATCCCTAATTTTCATGGCAGACTGCATTTCTAAGATAAATAAAACACAACATATATATTCTCACACAGAAACTTTATTTTCACTGACTTCTTACATTTAGTTTTGTCAATATTTTAAAAATCATTAATTTCCATGTCCAGACCATAATTTGCTAATTATGCTTAGTATTTCCGGTAGGAGGCAACCTATCATTCCCATCATTCATCTTGCCCCGAGCATGCGATCCCGATGTTTGAACAAGTTAGCATATATTTTGAGTCCTATATAGCCCCACATTGAATACTATTTTTGTTCAAGAAACACCATCCTTGTATGTTCTACTTGTATCTGGTCACCCCTAATCTGAGTCTATTTGTTCTCGAAATAGGCAAAGACGGTTGGTCTTCTTCTGCCACATTTACCAGATCCAGTTATCAGATGTTTTTTTTTACTTTCACTTACATTAATTCTATAAATAAGCTCTTTGACACATACTTCAAGTGAAATAAAAATTAATTGAACTTGGCTAAATCTCACCAGACAAAAAAGATTATTCAAAAATATTTTTGTCAGTAAAATTAATAAAATAATCTAATTCTTATGTTTATCAATCTACTGAAGTGATTTGAAAATATTTTTCGAACAACTGTGTCAAATTTAATGTCAAAAAATTTAGATTGTTTGAAAATTCTTTGAATCTCCTTGAAGACATTTCAAACGTTTATCGGAAATTTCGAATATGTATACATTCAATTTCGAAAGAAGCGTATACATTCGATTTCGAATCATATCACACGCTGTAATATTTTAACTACTTTAACTTTAGTATAAACCAATTTTCGCCAAAAAACGATTATTTTTAAAAATATGTAATTTTGCACTTCACCACAACTCAAAATCGGCCAAGAAAATGAAAAATTTAATATAAATTATCAAATTTATAGCGCAACTGACTGGACGAAAATAGTTTAACTAGAAAATAAAATTAAAATAAAAACTTTTTTTAAATTTCCCAGTAATAAACGGCGGTCAATAATAGCGGTTCAGCCGGAAATTTCATAAAACGTCCAAGACAATTCAGAGAGACTTTATAAAAATGGTCAGAAACGGTATAGAAACAATATTTTTTTGTGGAAGATACTCATCAAAAGAATTTTACAAATTTATGTTCAGATTTATGCGTCGAAAATCGAATGCGCATTAAGACTAACAATTTTACTCCGCCTAGCTGCATACCCAGATTGATGATACAAATATTGCCAACACAGAAAATCCAAATAAGGTTAAAAATATTTTCCTAATAATAATATTATTAATGTTATGTTTCATACCATGTTATGTATATTGCTTTAAAGTTACATTTACACGACTAGGAGCTTATTCCATGAAATTGATATTTTTTTAACAATTATATGTTATATATAAGAAAATTTGTAAGAGAAATGCCAAAACTTGAAAAGCCACATTAAATTTAAATCAAATTAACTACATATATTTCTATCACTTCAAATTCTTTAATATTTACTTCATTGAATTAAAAAGTGTATAATTGCTAAAATTCAACGTTGTTAAATTAAATGGAATTCAAATTAATATTTTATACTAAAATAGTACTACTACTCACCTTTTGATTTTTTTAAAGATTGTTCTATGATTACACAAAATAATAACTTTTACATACGGAATGAAGTGATAAGAGATTAATGTGAACTTAAGGCTGATGTGTTGAGTAAGATAAGAAAGAGCAAGTTGAAATGGTTTGGACATGTGGAAAGAATGAATGAAGAAATATTAACAAAACAGATATATAGTGCAAATGTGAGTGGAAGGAGTGTTAGAGGAAGACCAAGCAAATTATAGTTGTATCAAATAAATGATAAGAAGGCAACATACGAAGTCAGAGAAATTGTAAAAGTTGTATAAAAGGTTTATCGATGTGGAAGAGGCGAAGGATGTGTCGAGATGGAAAGTCTGGCGATCTGTCCTCTCTGCCTACCCTGACAGGGAGGTGGCATGATGGTATGTATGTTAATATATTTTTTATAATACTGTTCCTTAATAAAATACCTTGAGAATACGTTATTTTTTTAATTGTAAAGGCTAGCTTATAAGCTAGCAAATTTATGCAGTAATATAAGCCATTATTTTTGAAATATTAATGATGCCTCAAATCCCTGCGTTTTCTTTAAAAAATGTCGAAATTTTGTAAATTTTAGATAAAGCTATCCAAAAACTCAGGAAATTCGAAAGTGGTAAAAATGATTTCAAAAGATCGTAAATCCTCGAAAAAACCTTCGATATCATTCAAAATTTATTAAAAAATCCGGACAAAAAGTATTATGATGTGAAAAAATGTTCTTTGGAAACAGTAGAGAATATTCAAAATTTTCAAAAAGTGTTTGAAATATATTAAAGAATGTGTAAAATTTAAGATGTATAAAACATATTTTTGAATTATCATATATAGAAACAATTTTTCGTCAAAAAATATCACATTCGCAGCTTGCATTTTGTCTCATAATTGATCGTAATGGCGTCATAGTAAAATTGGTTTAGTTTTCAATTTTCATTAGTATTATATTAACTTGCACTGTATACAATACAATCTGGTGGGCTTATTGTCATGTGTTTATCTTTTTCAACCATCCACAAAGGTTTTGAAAAGGCGTTAAGTGAAAAACAGACTAAAAACCTTTATAAAAAATATGGTTTCCAACGGAAATCGAATTCGCAACCCTCAGGCTGGAAGATATCCTCAGGCCCTCAGGCCTTATAAATTAATCCCGTAAGGTCATCATTTTTGAGCATGACCACTTTTTTTATTAATTTAGCTGGCTTAGAATAACATTATAAATATGAGAATAATATTATAACATTTTCAGACTACAAACAATTATTTCCCTAATACTTAAACACTGATTTGAGATATTATACCTTCTTTTGATCGGTTGCCTGAATTCCATTAAAGGAAAAAAAGATTCCCAAAAGTTTTGGAAAAACAATCTCTTCAAATCCTTTGCCATCACACTATTTATTATTTCATGTCCCATATCGGAACTGAAATAAAAACTTATTAAAGATTGAATTGAATTAATTTTTTTTTATTTTATTGATAAATATTCAAACTTCACCCTAACGTTTTCCCTTATTTTCAAATAAATAATAAAGGAAAAAAATGTTAAAAAACTGAAAAAATTTTACTTTTAATTTTCATACTTTCAATTCCAATAACTATTTAAATATTCACTTTTACTACAGCTAAATAACAGTTTAGATTCAAACTTTGAAGATATTCAAGTAATAAAGTCTAAAAATAATTGAAGTACTAGAAATATTAAATCATGTGTGGCTATTTATAAAACTTCATGCGGTAAAGAAGTATTTTAAAAGATTTTTTCATTTTAACGATAAAACTTAAAAACTTTTATGGAAATACAATATAAGAAAATCTTCTTCTTGAATAATGGGCGTAAACTCCTATATATACTAAACTAAGTTATTAAGATTCTCTTCCATTATAAAAATTATAATTTTTAACCCGATTTCAAATATATAATTTTGTCTTGTGTCAATTATTGATAAAATCTCATGTAAATGATACTTTATGAATTATTGAAGAAGAAGAAGAAGGTACTTTATAATAAACTGTCAAAATATATTAGAAAATCGGTGTGTCAAACTTGTGCAAGTCAATCGTCCATTTGTTTGTGAAATGTTCATTTAATTTTTTTAGCATTTATATAAAATATCCTAATTGTAAGCAATTAAGTCATTTTTTGTCTTTTCTGCACCGTTGTAAATATATAGAATACATGGCGGAGGAACTGAGAAAATACCTAAATCAGTTACTAGATAAGTATGTTTTTGTAATATCTATATTTGGTACTTGAGAACAATGTATTATTGAGAATACTTAAACAATTTTTTTTTAATTATTTTAATTAATTCCAGACACTTAACTTCACGCAAAATAAAATATTTTGAGTATAATTAACCTATTATTTTCCGCTTACTTACAATGTCAAATTTTGACAAAAATAAACATTTACCATTTCATAGCCATATTTTAATTGGTTTGAAAGTAGAATTTTTAAAGCATGGATCTTAAGATCAATCTCATCTAAAAATGAATGGGTGACCAAATAGCGTTTTCAACAATTTGTTATTTGATCAATTATCTACATGATCTATCTAAAACACTTCGTAGGTCAAGGAATATGTATTATGATTCATTTCCATTTTATTTATAGAGTAAATGGGTTGCACTGTATCATGATAACAGATCGAGATGGTGTGCCACTGGTGAGAGCGGCCACTGATAGAGCACCCCAGCTTGCTCTTCGGCCAAATTTCATCTCAACATTTGGGATGGCCACTGATCAAGGAAGCAAATTAGGACTGGGCAAAAATAAATCTGTGATATGCATGTATTCAAATTATCAGGTAAAAATGTAGTGTTATGATTCTATAATAACAACTATAAAAAATATTTTAGTTTAATCAGTTTTAAAGAACATCATATGTGGATTTTACAGACGACAATAAATATCAGACTTAAAGCTCATCATATGTTACATATTACAAAAAAATATATAATGCGATTTCGACCAGCGTTGTTGGTTTTACTATCGTGCTTTATTATTTCAAAACGAAAACAATTCAGTCAAAATCAGTTGACAATCATAAATTCTGCATTGCCACATGTAATAAAGCTCTATGTAACAATACTGTCATTTTATTACTATATTTGGTTCAAACTTCATTACTGTTTAGTGTTGTTGAAGTACAATTATGACATTTGTAATTGTCTCAATTGCTTGCAGTTCCATTTGCTTTATCTCCTGCTTTTTTATTGTTTGTTTATTATTTATTATGAGTTATTAATGTAAGGCCAACAAGATGCGTAAAATAAATTTTAAATGCTCGACACTTGAAATTAAATTGGTCCATAATTAGCTAAAATAGAACAAACAACCGCCGGTACGCCAGAAAACATTTATACGCTTATGGTTACCATCAACAGGAGTCCAAGATGCTTGGCAGCACAGCATGCAATGAATGAATATAGTACATCCGACAGAAGTATAAGAAGAATGTTAAATTCCAACATAAGTGTAATAATCAGTTAAAGCCCCACGATTTTGTCAACCGAAGGACATTCTGTGAAAAAATGACATTACATGGATGAAGATGACCACTTTATTAGCAGTCTATGGATGTCTGATGAAGCACATTTTTAGTTATGTGGTTTTGTAAATAAACAAAACTTTACATATAAATTCTCATGATTTACATGAAAAATGATTACACAGTAAGAATATAATTATTTGGTGTGCAGTGTCATTTATAGGATAATCGGTTTTTTCTTTTTTTGAAGACGATTAAGGAAATGTGGTGACGATGACATCAGCCAGATATTTGAATATGATTGAAACATTTGTAACCGAGGAAGAGGCATGTTATCTTCAGATTGCCTGGTTTCAACTTCCTGATTCATACTTCCAGGATCTCTTTGAATGTCTTACAGTAGCTTGTCCCTAATCAAATCATATCTAAAAGAGGCGAAATTAACTGGCCTGCAAGATCTCCCGATCTATTGGTATATGATTTCTTATTGTGGAGATAACTGAAGAGTGTGGTTTTCAAGATTGCCCATAGGATATTGATACACTTAAGGCAAACATTCATCATACTATCAACAATGTGCCCGAGGATATTTTGCATTGCTCTCTCTCTCTGCACATGTCAGAGATGCGAAGTGTTTGCGCATGAATGGAGCTCCCTTGCATGATGTCATCTTCATGAATGGAGCTACTTTCAGTATTTTTCCATGTCCACGTTTCACTTACATATATCAAAATTGCCATTAGAATACTGTTGTGACTATCATCTTAACAGATTTTGATACTGCCTGGTTCAACTATGGGTTCCCATTGACTTTGTTTTCTATCGCTACACGCCATTCCACATTTCTCATAACCCTTCCATCATCTAAGAACATACTACTCAAAAAGCAGAATTCCTTAACTTACTCCAATATTTCATTGTTCACCCATATATCGCATTTACTTTTCTATCACCATAACTTTGGATTTTGCAACATTCACTCTCAAATCTTTCCTTTCACATCTCTCATACAATTTAATTATTTAAGATTAAGTCTGTAAAATTTTACATGTACAACATTGTTTATGATAACAATCACAGTTTTCTATAAAAGCCGTTAGAAATGCTTTGAATATATATACTGTGGTTTAATAGTCTTAGAGCAAAAGAAATCTCACAGCACAGATATGAGCAGACAAATTTCTTTCTCTCGACCATTTTCCGAAGAGAGAGAGAGAGAATTTTGAGTACACTCTTTTGCAGCGCCAGCCATGTCAAATGGAGTATTTAGTATATATTTTCCTTGTTTTAAATATAAAAACGTCTTTTTAATGACTTCCTAATAAGAATATTTCAATTTCAGGTTATACAAATAAATAAACTTCCACTGGTCTTAACTTTTATTGGCAGTGATAACTGTAATACTGGGCACATAATGTCTTTGGAAGAACATATTGATCCTCTGCTAAATGATTTAATGTTGGCCGTTACTGAATCATAAATAAATGCACATTATTTATATATATATTTTTTATTCAACTCCTTTAACATTTTGAATATAATAATTGAACTGTGTTGTGTTACTTTTTCTGGATATTTTATGAATAAAAAAATTTAAAAACTTGATAACATGAATTATTATATCTCATTATCGCACCGGTGATAACAAATTTTCACCGAGTATACCCAATATAGCGTTGAGAGAAGCTAGTCTTGCCATTTCATTTCTCGTATAAATTGTGGCACTTCCCAAATGTGGCAACAAAACTGCAAATATAAAAATCAAATCTTAAAATGATTAGCAGAAAATATAATCTAAAAATATTGTTTTTATGCATTCCCATTATGCCAACTTAAATTTATTGATACAGGTATTCCTCGTTATGTGTGTTCCCACTTTATGTGATTTTATTATAATGCTATTTAAATAAAATTAAGAAAAAAAAATATTTAAATTTATCCGAATGAAAGTTATAAATTATGTAGGTCTTCTCATTGAAAATAAAAATAACCATTTTTTTCATCTGAAACCAATCTCGCCCAAATTAAAATCAATTCACTGTAAACTTTTATCTAGTGATGCAATTCTTTCTTATAACCATTTAATCACGCAAAGCGAGAGATACCTGTACTCATATTTGTGGCAATTATTCATCTCTGATTACTCAATATAAAATTCTCATTTCCCATTTTGAGATTTATGGTTAAATTCTTTATAGTGATTAAAAGGCTGAAAAGAGCCGAATAAATGCTGTAGAAATGCATGCACTAAAAAGAATATGATATATAGGGTGCCAATTTATGACAGAATAGAGAATGAAATGATTAGGGATGAATGTGAACTTAAGACTGATAGTAAGATGAAGAAGAGCACTCTGACGCAGATGGTTTGGGCATGTAGAATCAATGAATAAAGTGACTAACAAAACAGATATATAGTGCAAATGTGAGTGGAAGGCATGTGAGAGAAAGACCAAGAAAAGTATAGTTGGATCAAATGAATTATATTTTGAAAGGAAACATGGAATTCAGAGAAATCGTAGAGTTGTATGAGAAGGTTTATGGACGTGGAAGAGGCTAAGGATGCGTGTCATGATAGGAAAGTCTGGCGCCCTATCCCTGCAGGGAGATGGCGTGATGGTATATATTTTTAAAGTTTAATCAGTTGAAGCTTAAAATTGTCTAAAAATCGTTGTTTTATTTTAATTTTATTGACTTATAACATTTTTGACATGGTGGTACAAATCATCCTCGAGTGGATGCCTTTAAAAAAAAATCCCTTCCAGGACTGTTTGTAAGAATCAGCTAGATATTGTTTGTGTATGAAAAGAAAGGATATTTTATTTTATGGTTTATGGTACCCTGTAGGTACTCTACCATTTCTTTTAAACAAATTTCATAATTTTATTGGAAATTATTTGAGGTTCTCTATTTTATTATACTGACCGTTTTCTAGAACATTTCAGTATTTCTAAATGTTCTACAACAACTTTCAACCATCTTCTAAAACATTTCCACGGTATTCTAAAATGTTCTTTAACAATTTTTGACAATATTCTACATTTCATGATGATCAGATACATAATAAATTCTTATCTCATAGTTACACTCATATTGAGTGTAGTATCTCATATTATTAATAGAATGATATGAAATGTTACTATGCAATCAGTTTATTGACATTACATAACACTAAATAGTCTAATACTATATATTTAAAAAATCATAACTTTGAAAACTACAAATTTAATGAAAGATCCAGTTTTAAATGTAATTCATTTAAAATTTTTGACAAAAAAATATATTTTTTATAAAAATATTCTCCAATGAATTAGATAACTAATTTCTTTATTGTAAAATAAAAATAATGAGTGAAATGCAATATTTGTTGAAACTTACAGCAATTTGGTAATGAATTGAGAGGATGTTTCTTTGGTAAGGGTTCCGGAGTCATCACATCAAGACCTGCTGCCCAAATAGTTTTGTTTTTCAAGGCATGCACTAGGGCATCTTGATCAACGACACCTAAAACATATTGAATGTAAACATAATTATAATTTAACTTTTTATTATTTTAAGTACTTAATTTTGAAAAGCTGATGGTGTATTAAAAGTCATATAATTGAATTAAACTAAGACCTTTGCCAAAATGATGATTTCAAAACAGTAATATATACTGTGGAACTGTATGCACTTATGAGTAAAACATACTGTGAAAATGTATGCATTTGTATTAAAATATGTCGATGTATCGTAAAATTTTGATGTAAATTTAAGACTGGGTGGTCAGTCACTGGGATGTAAAAAACAGACAATTAGATGTTTTAGGAGCATTGAACTAATGAATGACTTAAGATTGGCAAAACAGATCAATAACTCAAATTTTAAAGGGATGGGCGTATCGAAGAAGATCAAATGAGAAATGGTGAAACAAAGTAAATTAAAATTTATAAAAAGGTGAAAATTAAAACTTGAAGTACCAGTATCTACAAGTATGTTTCGATAAAGTGATAAGATTACATATATAGTATGTTTCAAGTTCAACTTGATAATTATCGTATTTATATAACATACATTTTACTAATCAAATGTTTTTTTTCATTTTAAATCTAATTATAAATATCTTTCATTGAAACAAAAAACAATGAAGATACTGTTCTAAAATATAATTTGCCACAATTTACACTTGCCCATATTTCACAAATTTTTAGCCTTATTTCAAGAAAAAAGTAATATCAAGGTTATGAAAGGGTTTAGATTCAACACTGAAATTATTGAAACTAAAGATAGTTATATTTTAGGTTTTAAAACTTATACAAATATTTCAATTTATGAGATTTAAAATACTGTGTATATTATTAAATACATTTAAAAAAATTACCTCCTCTGCTAACATTGACCAAAATTGCAGTGTTTTTCATTTTTTTTAAGGTTTCGGCATTCATTAGATTTTTTGTGCTTTCATTAAGTGAACAAGATAATATAACAAAATCACTTTGCTTCAATAAATTATCGAGTGGCACATATTTTGCGCCAAGTTCAGCTCCTATAAAATAATCAAAATTAGTATTTCGCCAAATTTACACCTGTAGAGTATTTACCAAGTTGTATACATTTTTACAGTCCAAGTCGGTTTGCACAAAAGCCCTTCCCTAAGTGTCCTCGTTAAGCATTTTGGTCTCCTGGATTGAGTTAACAGCAGATGCTGGGCTATTTTCACTTTTTGACTCATTTTATCTAAATTTATATTGTACCAGTGCTAAATAGCTGCCTGGTGTGATATTCACATAAAAGGAACTAATTTCCATCTGGTCAAAATAGTGCGTATTGCAAAATGCACAGTTATGATATCCATAGCGAAGAAAACTTCTGGAGAAAATATTAATTAATTCACTGTCATTCCAGATTAATGCGAGTTGATATATTAAAAAACCCCGAGGCTTAGCGATTCAGCTAGTATCAAAATATTCCAAGTGTTTTGTTTGCTCAAATCGCCCAGTATAAATGCATCTTTACAAAGTTTTCTTAGAACAATCGTAGTCCACAAACAAATCATGTACATAAATATTACATACCTTCAGGTTTTTCACTACGCCCACAGTAAAGGAAATTTGATACATTGAATCCTTTAAGTTTTTTGATAATTGTTTGTCCTACACCGCCCAATCCAACAATACCGACAGTGCTTCCTTTAATGTCTTGTCCGAGCATTTTTTGGGGCCCAATTTGCCATTTTCCACTGAAATTAAATGTGAAATTCTCGTAATATTAATTCTAAAAATATTACAGAAAGAAAAAGTATTTTTAGAGTATAACAATTATTATATGTAGATTAGTGTACATAATAACTGATCAATTTTCAGATAATATTAAAGTAAAATAATTAGTCAAATAATGTATGTATGAAAAAAATACATTATAATAAAATAAATCTAATAACAATATCTTCTCATTGTACACACAATTTAGTTTATTTGTAGTATGATTGCTCTATTTAGAATATTTGCTAAATTTAGTGCATAGACAACATGAAGCCATGAAATATTTTTTCACTGCACTCTTGTTGTTTGTAAAAGAATAATATAGAAAGAAAAAAAAAGTTCTTAAAAATATTTCATATATATTCTTTGATAGAATAAGTGAATACATGCCAAGATTAGATATCTTAATAAAACTCGAATTGTAAATCATTTGAAAAAATGGAATGCTTATTTATGTATGAAGACTAAAAAACTAACCCAAGTTCGAAGTTTTGCTGCAGTACTCCACAGCAAGCCATTCTTTATCATTATGATTTAAGTAACTGAAGTATTCATAATATGAAGAGATGGGAAAATAAATAGTATAAAAGTTCTTACCTTTTGCATTGCTCAATTGCTTCTGGAACCCGCCTTGTTGCTCCTAGCAACAATAATACACCTATTTCAGCAACAGCATCATTCAGCACATCAGGAGTGTTGGTGACAGCAATTCCACGGGATTTAATTTCAGCAACATCAATATGATCAACTCCAGCTGACATAACAGCGACAATTTTAAGCTGCTTACCTAAAATTTGACAATATTATTTTTTATACAAACTTACTCAAGAATGAAAATAATCTAACAAAATAATTTAAGAATGCACCAAATAAATTTGATATACAAACCATAAACTTATATATAAAAAGTACAGATAATACACTGACTTGTGACGGTCAGATTTGCAACAGTTAGCATTTATGAGACCTTTCAATTTCCGCTATACTCCAACTTGATACATTTACTTCTTAGTTCCGACACCTTATGGATATATTACCCCTCTATCCTACAATGCAATGATAAGTGCACAACAGTGCTCTGAAACCTATCATGTTGTTAAGTGTGGGATATGCCTGTACATTGTAAAATAATTATCAATAAAAGTAAAACCTGCTTTATCCAAAAATTCTTTTCCAAAAGGCAATCTCGAACACCATATTACAGCATCAACTCCTTGTATTAATTTATTGATCTCTTCTCTACACAGCTCAAGTGTTTCTGTATCAAATCCATTGTATTTTGGTTGAAGTATTTCAACTCTGAAAATTTACATTGAATATGAGATTATTTCTACTGATTTTCAATGAATGAAATGTAAGAAAAATCAAAAGAATCATGATAATGTGTAGAAGGGGAAAACTGTGTCGTAATATATCTTTTTTAGATATTATATGATCTTTCAAATTTTCAATTTGTAGTTGTTTTTTTTTAAAGATTATATAAATTTATATTCCAAAACTGAATTAAAAATATTATAACTTTCATGAAAGGGAAAATTCATTACTTTTTTTAAGATTAAAAAAACAAATAACTTATAAATATATTTAGTTCAAATTATATCAGATTTTTAAAAAATGCGTTAATTTTATGTAATATAAATATTATTTTACTTACTTCTCCCGTAAAACTTCTAACCCACCCTCAGGATATTCCGATGAACTAACAAGTACTTTTGGTTTGGTGTCCATGTTAGTCAAATTATACAATATTTCAATCTGAAGAACTTTGTATTACTGATGAATATTGATAAAATGTATTATCACTTTATATACTCCAAAGAGACTCGGCACTTAAACTGATAAGATAAATAAACATAGGATGTTCAAAATGCGGTTGAAAAAACCATGTTTGAAAGAAAAATTAGTAATATAACAATCAGTTTCTAGTAACCATCAATTACTAAAAAATCTGATATTTCTAGACATCATGCGTAATGTGTGAATAATATATTTATCAGGCTACTCAGGTAAATACCTCAGAGTCAAAATGACCTACTTGAATTTGCATAATTCCAATTTCAAGTATTATATTTATATAAAAATACAGATCTTTGAGAGCGTTTCATATGTTATCATCACGCCATCTCCATATGGCACAAAAAATAAAATTCTATAGATATATATTTTCTGTTTAGCTAATATTTCATACATTTTATCATGAATTTTCAGTAAACTCTATATATGTAACACATCGATCAATAAGTCCCGGGACTAACTACTAAAACAACATTCTTCTTTATTCATCAACATAGTCTCCTTCAAGAGCGATACATTCATTCCAACGCTTTCCTAACTTTTCTATGCCAGCCGTGTAGAATGATTTATCTTTGGTTTAAAAATAGACGTTAGTTTCGGTAATCACTTCTTCATTGGAGCCAAATCTCTTTCCCTGGAGCATCTTTTTGAGGTCTGCGAACAGCCAATAGTCGCTGGGGGCCAAATCTGGAGAATACGATGGGTGCGGAAGCAATTCGAAGTTCAACTCATGCAGTTTGGCCATCGACTTGTGACATGGACAGTTGTCCTGATGAAAGAAAACTTTTTTCTTCTTCATATGGGGCCGTTTTTTTGCAATTTCTACATTCAAACGCTCCAATAACGCTATGTAACATTCGCTATTGATGGTTTTTCCGTTTTCAAGGTGATCGATGAATATTATACCATGCGCATCCCAAAATACAGAGGCCATAACCTTCCCGGCCGACTGTTGAGTTTTTGGTCGCTTCGGACGACTTTCACCGGCTGCTCTCCACTCAGCTGACTGCCGATTTGATTCCGGAGTATAGTGGTGGATCCAAGTTTCATCCATTGTCACATACCGACGCAAAAACTCCTATTTATTTAGCGTAAACTGTGCCAAACAGCGCTCTGAATCATCGATGCATTGTTTCTATTCTATTGTGAGGAAACGCGGCACTCATTTCGAAAAAAGTTTTTCATGACCAAATGTTCATGCAAAATAGTGTAAACACTACCAAATGATATCTTCAGGATGTCAGCTATATCACGCAAGTTTACTTTGCGATTTTTCATCACGATTTTAAGGGTTTTATTTTATGGTGTAACAGCCTTATTTGGACGACCAGAGCGTTCAGCATCATTTGTGTCTGTACGACCGCATTTGAAATCACCACACCACGACAAATGGTTGTTTTCGACGGAGCAGAGCCCAGATAACACTTTTCAAGCCATCGCTGAGTTTGAACGGTATTTTTTCCCATTAAAAAGCAATGTTTTATCAACACACGAAATTCGGTTTTTTCCATTGTTTTGAAAATAGCAAAAGTAGCGTCACTAAAACCACTGTAACTCAATGACACAATGTCATGAAAGTTTGACATGTAACTTATAAAGGTTGGTACTAACTGAGAATGGTATGGATTTATTAGAGGCGCCATCTGATGGTTAGTTCCGGGACTTGATCGATGTGTTATTTCCTTCTTTCAGGATCAATTCAATTTTCATTGTTAAAATTTAATCTCGTGGACTTAATTGGCTCTTAGATTTTTTTTCTAATCAATCATAAAAATGCTTAGGCCTAAATATAAAAATCCCAAACTCGACCACTTTTGTTTGGTTACTATTAGGAATTGAACACTAGCCCATCAGTCACTTTGGTCTTCTGATATTTTACTCTATCATTTTATGTGCTCAACATATATCTTTAAAGAATAAAATGAGGATTTCGATTCTGACCTTTTCATATTTTGGATTTCGATAACATTTAATTTTAATAAGCATAACAAGAACTCATGTATGAGGTATGATCATCTTTATTAATAAATAATTACAGAGCATCTTAATTAATAAATAATTTAAGAACATCTCTATTAATAAATAATTACATTTTGGGCTACATCGCCTTCAAAATAGTCTCCTCCTACATGAATACAGCGAATCCAACGTTTCTGCACTGCTGCAAAAGCCCCCACAAATTCTTTTTTGTAAAGCTACTCAAGCACCGCCTGCAATTCAACTTCAATCTCTTCTACCGTCTCTAAACGTCACCCCTTGTTTCAGAGTCATACCCATCTCAAATTATACAGTATATAATAAATAGAAATTTCTGGCTGGTGAAATCCTTCCGGTCAATTTATTTTTGGATTGTTGATAAGAGTATGTTCACCCTCAAGAGCAAAATTTTAAGCCAGTTTTGGATGCCACTGCATCTTTGTGTTATATATATTGTGGTGTTTCTATAGATAGGTAGTCAACTACTCTAGAAATATCCCATAGTTGTTGAAACAGGATAGATTTTACATGCATCAAGTATTATTGATATCATTGTATAACAAAAAACAGATTCTTTATTTATAATCAAAAAACATACTAAATCGAGGAAAATTTGCAAAAGGTATTGAATTTTTTTGGAAATAAATCTATTTCTACTACTGCATACTCTCCCAGTATGGAACACATGGAGAGGCCACAAATTTTCTACATCTGACTATCCGCGAATTGCCATGTCTATTGTTTTGGAGAGCTGGTGTCCCAGACTTTTTTGTGGTTTCTGGTGAAGAGGATATAAGTTTTTTGCAGGAAAGGTAAAGAGATCAGCCTTGCACCCTGAAGGTCAGAAATATGTTAAAAAGGCCTATGTTAAGCACATATTAATGCAGTTCATTAATTCATATGGTATCCCTAAACATATCAAAATTGGTGATTTAGCTATGTTGAGCATGGCTGGGGAACAATATTATCTTCGATCCCATTAATCAAGCCTTCAAGTTTAGGGCCACTGGAGTAGGCACAAGAACTGAATTCTTCATCGTAAATGATATATATTATATAACCATAATTGGAGAGGCAACAACATTTTACACATTTAGTTCTTGTGAGTATTGTTGCCAAACAAACCCTTATATTCTAATTTATAAATCAAAGCTGAAGCACATTGAAAATATCAAATATGGGTATTTCTCATTTCAAGGTCTTTTCTCTTAACATTGATAACCAATGGTAGGTATAAGTTTCTCTGAATGGCACATATGATCTACTTCAAGCTGATAATGATGAGCTTAGTAAAAAAGATATATTTGAAATGAAAAAGCTAGATAGAAGAAACTGAAAATTTCATTCATTCTTTTCAACTTAAAGGTTACAAAGAGGAATTTCAAAAATTAACTAATCAAATTTTTAGTGAAGTAGAAAAGATGTTAGAGATTTACAAAATGTAAATGCCTGCATGAATTAATATTTAATAAAGAAGAATAAAATAACAATTTGCAAGCAAATTACTATCGAAATTGTCTCGAGAAAAATCCAACCCCATCCAAATGGTATTTGTATTGTGTTCATCCAGTAAGCTTACGAAGATTGCTGCATGTTCAAATCAAGATGTCCAGATGAGCATTTTGTGTACTTGCAACCTTATTTATTTTAAGTTTTTCTTGGAGTGGAACCCCCACATTTCGAGAAAAATTGGTTAGATGAGTTAATTTTTTCATCGGGGCTTTGCAGTGACATCTGAGTTTTCTCACTTAATGGTGTAATTACCAAGACAGGAAAAGCTATTTTGTAAGTTGCGGATATTTTCTAAGTTGTGGTACAGAAGTTAGTTTTCATGTAGGAGGGTTCGCCATCATTATGAAAAAAATAAGTAAACATTCTCCATTATTGGGAAAACGTGTATGATATTGGCAAAAAGGATAATATTTTCATGCCATAGTTTTAAAAAAAAAGCATTTCCCTAATTTATTTTCTTTGATCTATGTCAAATATAATTTTTGTGGAAATATTGTTCTGTTTATATGACATTTAATGAATAAGTTCCATTTATAATACTATATGAGTTAAGGTTAGAAACGAAATGAACTTGTATATAAGGGATATATAGATTTATATTGTGACTTTATTTGTATATTTAGACTCAATGATCCGGAGTCACATTAACCGGGTTAGTAAAAAATTCTGATTTTTTCAATAACTTGAATAGATATTATTTTATATGTAAAAATAATTTTTCATTCAACTAAATAATATGTATATACCAGAAAATGAAATTAGCAAAATAGCGAATATGTCATTGACCTACATTTTAGGTCAATGATGTGTTTGCAAATTATTATTTGGGCGCACTTAGATTCAATGTTTACTTTTGATGTGAGCCCATCGCACCAAAGTGTAAATTTAAACTATGCGTGATTGATTTTGGTATCTTTTTTTATGAAATCAAAATTCAGTGAAATTAATCATCTTTGATAAACAAAGATTAAAATTTTCATACTTTGTTACACAGAACCAAGATTATAATATATCTTAAATCTTTCCATGAACATCAAGTTTCATGCTGTGTGCATTATATCTTAGTAAAATTAACTTATAAAAGACTTGGTCATTAAATTTAAAGTTTTTTTTTGTGTCATTTTTGTTATTTAACATAATCAAACTATGTCAATAACTTTAATGGCACAGACCTTGTTGAATAATTCCCAGAAAAATATTCCAATATTTTTTTAAACATGGAAAGTGAATCATAATTCTTAATAAACAGTTTTTTTTCAATAAATTATGTTTCAGCAACAAAGTATTAAAATAAACATTATTTTTTCTCATTTTCATAAAATATTATATTTTTCAGACTATTATAGTCTTCAATACTATATTTTTCCAACAATGTTTCTTAACATTTCCTGTTATTCTAATTTACAACCCTCATTTTTTTCCCTAGAAATAATGTTCGGTTGAACTTGGTTATTATTACAAGCTCTACAAGACTGACAAAATTTTACCCCTATAACTGTTACTTACTATATCCGTGATGAATTGAATTTACCTCTACTCATGTTTTTATACGATAATTGAAGAGTTAAACTCATAAACTACACAACAACCATATTTTGTTTTTTTTTATATATGGAAAAACAGTCTATCAACAAGCGACAATATACCCATAAATGGCATATATGTGAATTCAAACTAAAAGTGATTCTGTTTTACAACCAAAGATGTCACTGGGCACATCTCCACGAGCAATTTACTTAAATACCGCAGTTTTTTTTCTTATAACTCTTTACGTATTTTTTGGCTCTTGAGTGGTTTATGAGTTTTACTCTTCAATTGTTATTATTATCAGAAATATACATCAGTACACATTTGTTATATCAGTATACAATTATTCTATTCTCTTGGTACTCTCGAAGAACAAGGAAAAAAATCACCTCTTTTTGTTAAGCTCTTAAAAACACTTTCGGATGTTTTCAACTTCACAGTGAATTTAGATTCTTAGTTTTGTTAATATAACTCGTGTTTCGGATGTCATGATTTGTTTGTATTTTTTCTCTATATTATTATAACACCTAACATGATTTTAAACTGTATAGCATACCTATTATAGGGATCATATGACCAATTGTAAAAAATATGAAAGCATAAAAACTTCAAAGGTGATTACAAATCATCTTCGTTGCACATATCCCGAAATAAACAAGAATATGCCATAAACTTATAAAGTCGATGCGGATGATTTCAGGATTGAAAATGCATATTTTTCTAACATTTATTACAAAATTTTGATTTTAACCCTTTTAATCCCAGCATATTTTGCATAAAATGTGCGAAAAATCCCAAGCATTTTTTGGCAAAAAAACAGTAGTTTATATTTTATTTTTTATCTCAGTTAATATTTAGTTTTAAAACCTATTTTTTTTGTGGAGACCTCCCTGTAGAGTGTAAAATAAGGTCATATTTCATATAAAAAAATTCATTCAACATAAAAACTCGTATAAAAACTTTGAGGCCGATGATCGGCCCCCGTGGGATTTTTCGCATACACCAAATGGGGCCGATAATCGGCCCCGTGGGATTAAAAGGATTAAGATTGCCTATAATAATCAAAATTGTATTATATTGTATAAAAAAATATAGTAAAGATGTTCAATAGTATATTTATAAATATATAATAAAATAGTATATTGTAAGTTTTGTAGAAATTTCAGTACACAAAAATTTTGTGAAGTATTTTTCACTCTTAGTATTGCCGTGCTCGGAATAACCAAGTTCGAGCATAATTGGGTTTCCCGTTTACAAGCTAGTAAGAGAGATATATTGCTGGCAAAATAAAAAAATGTAAATTAGGAGGTAAACACATACCAACTCTTAGATACATCATTTTAAAATATATTAATGCCAAAGAACGTTCTTGGTGGGTAAACGACAGAAAAAACAAGAAAAAATACACAATTTAACAAAACGACAAAAAAATAAACACTATTAAAATATTATTTTTGATAATGAACGGTGATTTTTCACACTTTAAGACAAAAATTTAAACAATGCGCCAAAACACAAATCCCCAAAATTCTGACAGATCACTAAGAGAAACTCCATTAACATTTTATTTATGTTTCTGTCCTTTACGAAGTACTACACGATGCTAACAAAGAATATCGTGCGAGATACACTTTATAGTTCAGCATATTCATTTAAACGAGCATTTTTTATTTTATAAAAAATATAGAATTAACAACAAATATATATATTGAAATACTCTTACCAATAAATATTTGAAAGTAGAGAATCGATTGACATGTATAATATTTTAGATATACTTAACAATTTATTGGGGATTTTGTAAATCAGTTTTCATAAATATAAGTATTTTTTAAGATTTCTGACAAAAGATGTAGTATTGTCCACAGTTAAGGCATTACAGGCAAACATATATATATTTTAAAATTATTTGCAAGAAATCTATAATTTAACCAAAGGAATAAAACTTCAGTGGAGAAACTAGCGATTAGATACATTTTTAAATCGTGTGCTCGATTCTTAGTTTTCACTATGACATATTTTTTTATTAGCCGATTAGCATTAGGATTAAACTAAATTAACTTATTTTGTCTAAATTAATATTGAATGCACTAACTAGCTGCCTAACATAAATTCTTGGAGTACTCCAAGGGGAACCAGTATAGTAAAATCATTTAAAAATTCCTTGGTAAAATCAAATTCCTTATTTAATTTTAAAATATGTGGAAGCGTATGTTTATCTATTGGTTCCTTCTAACCATAAATTTCATAGACAAAAACTTGTCGTGCGTTCATGTTTAGTCGTAGCAAATGGCGTCCGTGTTTTATATATTTTTGAGTGATAATGTGTTTAATTTTACATTCTGATTGGTAAAACTGTTGTGCAAGGTAACTTTTATTATTTCTCAACATTTCTTCTGTTGTGTTTCTATTTTAAAGTGTTTTATCTTTATTAATATTTAAAATTACTTAAGGGTTGTCATCTTTAAAACAGAAAATCTTGACTGGATGTTTAATGGAATCTTGACCTCAATTGAATTTTATCGATGTTTTCATGTGTATTACGGGTAAACATTATGTATTGTATTGGCTCATTTGCAACTCCTGGTTCTCTTGCAATGTGTATACTCACATGTCTTTATTTTACAGTGGTCCTCATATCAAAAATTTGGCTTCGTCCACCTTTTGCAAAACCGTCTTTTATAAAAAAGAATGTCAGAGGATTGCGGTAGCGGGGCCCCTCCTGTCAGTAGCAATGGCCCCGCGAAAGTCCAACTCACTGCGTCCCAAGTCGAGGCGGCCGGCGCGGAAGCTCTCAGAAACGCTTGGAGGTCCCAGGAGCAGTACATAGATCACTTGGAAACTCTCAATAGAACCCTTGAAGGTACTTAAACTCTGCAAATTTGTGGATTTATATTCGTTTATTCAAGTGACCTCGAGTGTTTATTTTACATTTAAATGTGATGTCATTTGCCAATTGCCTTCAATTGTCCATATTTATTGCCAAATTCTAACGACTTGACTTACCACTGTGATTGACCCTATTTTTTTAAAATCAGTTTATACGTTGTGCAAATTGTCTAGACACGTTGACCAAGTGACTACTACATATCTACATATTCTACAGAGTAGGCGCATTGTCACAAGTAGCCTCGGGAAGGGCACACCTACAAATCGTTGAATCCAAATAAATGAGAAGATTGCCAAATATTTTCATTTTCATTTTATTTGGTGTGCGTTGTAATCTTAACCGGTGTTGAAAAGTGTATAACCCCGATTAAAAGGTTTTGTGATTATATGTGATCTTTTTGTGATGTGAAAATAAATGGTATTCGCCATTTTTCAGTGTTAAGTGCAAAAATTTGTAAATGTTAATGATAAGTCTCACTTTGAACAAATTTAAAATGTTTTTTAACATTGGTGCGCGTAATTCATTTTAATTTAGAAATATGTGTAACTCATTTGAAGTGATAAATCAGATAAATAATATTCTCAAGTGTCACGAGTGTCTAGCCACTGATTTCAAGTCGTAGAGTGAGGCATATATATCTTCATAGCATGACATATAGTAAGTTGGAATGGTATACCTTTTGTTACTCCCTAAATAATCTACCATATACTAGCTTCATGCTAATCATCATTTAAGTGATTTTTTTCTAAACTTGCGGTTAAGGAGTTAAATATATAATTTTTTTTTATAATTATATAATATCCGGTGATTTTCTTTTCAAGTGTGAATAAATGTTATTTTCCAGTACTTATATAAACTTCATTGTCACATTTGTTGACAATCATTCTTTCGTTCAAACCTGGTTCACTCGTGTCATAACAAAGTTTGCCTTATATAAACTGTTCCATCAGCCTAATTTTCCACTTATTAGATTTAGGGATCAGTTAAGTTACCGTAAACTTTATTCATAGTTTAATAATTGTCTTAACCTATGTAGCTGATAAAATTTAGACAAATTTTTAGTTTTCTTCATTATAAGTTTTTATTTATGCTTAAAACCGATAAAAAACATTACTGATATATAAGTAATTGTGATAAAGATATGCATAATATAGATTTATGGAGCTGTCCAGGAATAACTGTGGAAAGAAGTACTAACTGAGAAAAAAAAAATTTAATACAAAATTTTTGGCATGTTCAAGTTGAATTTCTGCTAAAAATATGTTTTTATTGTTGTGTTCATGACGTGATTTTAATGCAATATTTCTCAATCCTTGATAGTTAAAAATCTGTTATACTGTAGAATACTTTGTGATCTAGTTAATGATATTCGTTGATAGATTTACCTTGTCCATGTACAATCATTGTTTAGGTGATAAATTATAAACAAAATATTGAAAAATATTAGGAATAGTTCAATTTATTGATGTAATGATTACTTTTCTTGGTGTTATTTTATCACAGTTGAAAATTTCTATTATTAAAAGAATATCTTACTGACAATGTTTCTCACAATAGAATCTGAGAAAACAAAAATGAGTCAGATGTTACATTCCGAACATCTTTTCAGACCAACTAGTATTTTAGTGGGGTTTTTTTTTCTGAAAATGTATTATGGTTGTTGACAGCAGCTTAATTATATTGTTAATATTTTAAACAACTGATGCATTTGCAACTATCAATATGGATAATACAAAAATATAATTTATGATCCAATTTGACAGGTCATATCCTGATTTGAGTATAATTTTGGATTATGTCTTTTTCATTTGGTTTTTATTTTAATGGAATATCATGCATTGAAAGATTATATTTAATCAGTAACTATATAACATCAATGAAATAAATGATTACAAATTAAGTAAAAAATATTGGATCTTGCTGTAAGTTCCTGACAATTTCCCAATATTTCTTTTGACATTCTTAAAAATTTGATTCTGTTGAGGTTTCAAACCCTATCATTATCAATATTTAACAAAATGTTCAACAATTTCCATATGAGACTCAGGTTTGTGATTATTCTCTGCTACTTTGATTTAACTCTATCAATTATAAATATCAAATTCTTTCATCACTAATTTTTGTGGAATTTTTTTTTCAATATTTTATCATAAAATTTTGATTTACCTTTCTGTCCCTTTGTAAGGTCTTTAAGGAACCCCAATTTAAAATACATATATTATTTTTTCAAGAAATGTTTTAAGAATGTGATTTGAAAAAACTTTTTTGGTTCGATATATCACTCATTAAAAATATTTTTTTTCTCTCACAATTCGCACCTGTTTCAAGGTATTTTCGTCGTTTCAAGGTTCTCCCATCTCCAGGATCACTAAATCCTTTCCATCTCAAGAAATATAGGCTGTTTTATTTTATTTAAATTCTGTGTTCATTTTAATTATGAAGTAAAAGGTAAAATAAAAACTGACAGTTACACTTGTGAAAAGTTTCCATGAATAAAGTGATTTATGATTCGGAAATTTATAAAATATTTTTTACATTGAAGATTTTTTCATTTTCGATTTCTTATTTATGAATTTAGATTATTTTATGCTTTAATGTTATTTTAGAATTAATTTTTATTTTTCTCTAAATATTTATTTATCTGTAAAATAAATTGTAATGTTATTTCTTATTTTGATATTAAGTGATATTTATTATTGTTAATCTCCTTGGCCAAGTTGGTAAAGTACTTCTCCAGCATAAAGGTTTCAAGTTCGATTTCAGTTTATATGCAATTGTTGGAGTTCCAGTCTGGTTTTGTAGTTGAAAGATATTGCCATATAATATGCTTGACTTCCAACCTGGGGATTATGGCCGATTCCCAATGGAACCCGAAATAGGATCCCAGTCTAGTTCAACATAAAAAATATCTTTCAATAATTTCTCTTTCCTTTTTTTGGAATTGGCATATGGTAATAAGGCTTCCAGGTTGTACCTTATTCAGCGACATTGTAATACAATACATTTTGAATAATTTTCGATTAAAATAACTCAAAAAATGATATACCTTATGCTTGACGTACTAATCAAATCCATTCCATTGTTTTGTCTACCATGGGCTCCTTTGCGAGATAGATGTAGGAAATATATCATGGTATCACTTGTCAGCAATAAATCAGTCCAAAATTTAAAATTTGGAGAAAATAAGGTATAATTTAAAAAATAAAATAAGTGAAAAAATAATTGATCAGTGAAAAATGTTATACTAGGTTAGTCAAAAAGTTTTGAAAGCGGAAATGAAAATACATTTTTTTTGGGGGGAAATCACTTTTATTGCTCAGTATAGTCTCCCATAAGATCAATACACTTGGTCCAACGATCTTCCAACTTTGTTGTCCCATCACGGAAGTGACTTTCTGGAAGGCCTGCAAAATACTCCTCTACGACGGCTATAACCTCTTCGTTTGATGAAAAATGCTTTCCACGAAGGAATTTTTTGAGGTGTGAGAACAGCCAGAAGTCAGAGGGAGCTAAATCTGGCGAATAGGGTGGATGCTGCAACAATTCGTTGATTCACTGATTCACTGATTTTCGCGATGGTTTTTTGAGCTGTGTGAGCAGGTGCATTGTCTTGATGAAAAATTATTTTTTTCTTCTGCAAACCGGGTCTTTTTTCACAATTTTTTTCATCCAACTGGTCCAAAAGGTCACAATAATAATCAGAGTTGATTGTCTGACACCAGTTTGGAGATAATCTATCAATAAAATTCCTTTTGCATCCCAAAAAACTGACGCTAACACCTTCTTGGCCGATTTCTGGACACGAACTCGCTTCGGAGCCAAAGTGCCTGGTTCACACCACTCCTTAGCCTCTTGTTTTGATTCAGGATCATGGTGGTAGACCCAAGTCTCATCCATAGTGATGAATCGACGCAGAAAATCCTTTTTATCCTTTCGAAATTGCTCCAAATGTTGCTCAGAAAGTCGCATTCGAACGTGTTTTTGTTGCATTGTTAGCAAATGCGGCACCCATTGTGCACACAGTGTTTTGAAACCCAAAACTTCAGCCAAAATATGCCATGTTGTTCCATGTGAGATGCCTATGGTGTCAGCTATCACATCCACAGTCGATCGATGATCTTGTCCTGTATATCCTGTATTTTCGCTATGATTTCTGGTGTTGATGCACTTTTTGGACGTCCCGAGCGTGGATCGTCTTCAACGCTTGTACGGCCACGCTTAAACTCCAAAACCCATCGGTGAACGGTTGGAAATGAAGGAGAAGACTCCTTTAATACTTTCACCATCTTTGCATGGATCTCAGTAGCCGATAAACCTTCCAAAACAAAGAATTTAATCACTGCACGATATTCGGATTTTTCCATTGTTAAAAAATACACTGACACGTCAACTTCAAATGGCTTGTAAACAAAGAATGAATTGACAGATCGAAATGAAATTTTGAGTACGTTCTTATGAAAGATGAAATATTAAAATGGCGTAGAAATTTTGGTTTACTACTGCTCCATAGATGTCGCTTTCAAAACTAACTAGTATAATCCTTAATATACTACATGAAATTTTTGGCAGTCGGAAAAGTTAAATAAAATTTTTTAAGAAGTGGTATGGGTGTATCGATAAAATTAGATAATCTTGATTAAATTTTCAAGTAATCTAATTAAAAAAAATTGAAGATTCTAAAATAATTTTATAATTTCAATCAGAATTTCACTCACATATGAGGATAGACTGAAAAATTTACAACTTTGAAAAAAAAACACGAGTATTGTTAGATTAATTTTGATTTTTTGATGTAATCTGGAAACTGAAAGCGCTTTTCCCAACAATGCTTTCAAACCAATATACCAGTTTTATTGAAGGATTTATTAAGGTCTTCAAAATACTTCTCCATTCACTGTGACAGAATCATTTGAACCTATTTTTTTCCTGCTGAGATGTTTTTTGAGGTTAAGGAAGAGGTGAAAATTTGTCACGGCCGGCCATGTTAGGTTAATGAGGTGGTTGGCTCATTAATTGGAAGCCATTGGTATACAGTGTTGCTTTTTTCAACTGCCGTTGTATGAACCAGTGCATTGTCCTGGTGAAAGATGACGCTTTTTGTCAGTATTTTTTAAATTTATTTATTTATTTTCTCAATACAGGCTTAGCCTAATTACATTGAAAAAAAACCGGGTCTCTTCTTGATCTCTCAATTGAGCTATATTAGGTTAGCATATTTATATCCGTTTATTGTTTTGTCCTTATCCAAGTATTCAATCATGCCTTTAAAATCCCTAGAAACCGATTCCATCACCTTGCCAGCTGACAAAAATGATTTAGCCTTCTTCAGAGTCCGTAAACTGCTATGCCACCACTGTGTCAATTGTCGTTTGGACTCTAGTTGGTAGTGGTAGATTCATGTCTCATTCATAATCATGAATTGTATCAAGAAATGGTCAAGATTAGTATAAAATATTGCCAAATACTCCCGTGCAGTTCGAATACAAACAGGTTTTTATTCCAGTGCCAGAATCTTGGGCACCCAACGATCAGAAGTTTTCGACAACTGCAATTTCGAAGTTAAAATGAATTCCACTTGTTCATGTGAAATCTTTAAAATCTCTGCTATCGCTTTAAAAATAATTTGGCATCTTGCAAAACCAAATCCATGATATTGTTGACATTTTCTGGAATTACTGCAATTGATGGCCTTCCACTGTGAAGATCATCTTCAACATCATACCGCTGCATTTTATTTCAGCAGCCCACGTTTTAACCATTGCATACTACTCTGTTTCCAAAATTTGTTAAAAGATTAGTTTCGGTGTAAAACCTTTGATAAAAATAATATTATATCTGTTTGTCTGATGTTGCCAATAGTAATAAAAAGGTTCATAATATTGATAATAATAATAAATTAAGGCTGGCTAGTACTTATTTTTTGAGGTGGCGAATTTTTCAACCTCTTGGGGTGCCTATCCATGGGACAGGATGACGTTTTCATTGGAGCTTTTAAGATCTTTTTTTTTATATTGGGTGGTTGAATTTGGTTTTTATAGAGGCACCGTCCTTCTCTCCTCATTGGACGTTATCATTGCTAAACCAGGAAAACGTTATCTGGTGCTACGGGCAAGGATTTCTTAAGTTGTGGTGGAGAGGTTTTTCCCACCAAGTGGGCTCGTCGTCTTTCTACAGAAAGAAGTAAACTCTCCGTAATGAAGAAAAAGTACGAACCTGGCGTATATTTTCATGCCATAAATTATTACTAAATAAAATAAAATTTCTTGTAGTTCACTGGAAATATTATTTACTCTTATATTTTTTTTAAATTTGGATTTAAATATTTTCATTTAAGTTTTTAAAAGTGACCTCATTACTTGATTTTTTTTGTGTTTATTTGCCATTATTGGAGGTATCAATTTGAGGAAGTGTATGAAAGTATGAGTGATCATTATAATAATCCTAGATGTATGAGTGTTATTGAGATGAATGATATGTATGGAATTACCTCAGAGGAGGTAAAAGCGGTTTTCAAAAAAATGAAAAAGGGGAATGATATGATAGTATAGTTCCTGAGTATGTTGTATATGGAGGAGATGGATTGGTAGAATAGATATATCTATTTTTTAATAAATGTTGGAATTCCGCTTCTTCTGACTGACGAAAGGCAATGTTTGTACCATTGTATAAGAGAAAGAACTTTAGAATAGAGTGTAATAACTACAGAGCTATCAGTTTATTAAGTGTGCATTTTTAACAACAATATTAAGTTGTGACAATGTTCAAAATGTACAATGTTCAAAATTAAGTTGTGACAATGTTCACAATCTTTAAACAGAAAATATAATTTTATTGAAAATCATTGCGTAAAGATAAAATATATATTTTTATACAATTTTTATTGGATCCATACACTATTTGTTTGGTGCCATCACAGATTACCCTTGTCAAGTTAGAATCCCTCATTGAAATATAAATAATTGCTATGAAAGTTTCCATATTGTGATTAAATACTTATTTTTATCAATATATAGTATATGCATTTTCATTCAGCTTAACCAGAATTAGTTTTAATCTTTCAGGAAGTCACTTTGATAATATTGCAGGATGCTGATATCATTTTTATATATTACTCAACAAAATAGTTCTTTAGAAAGTGACTCCTAAAATTAAAATTCCATTCATAACTCAACACAGTAGTTTTTCTCAGCCAGTCTCATTGGACTTCATTATTATGTTGTGATAAACTTGATATCTGCAGAAACATCAGAATCCACATTTCCGGTTGCAATAGTTGGTTGAATAATAAATTTTTAATTATTATTGACATCCCATTGTCAATATAAGTTGCTTTTTTATATATTCAACAAAAAATAATTCCTGAAGGGATTTTTATTTCAAAAGAACACTTCATTTAATCTATTTATTATAGTAGGTGTTCGCTTACCGTGAAAGAGTAATAAATCAAACATATTTATATATTCATAACACTAATAAAAAGTATATAAAAATTGTAACTAAACTTTGATTTCTTTGGCAAATACGTATGTAATATTAGTTATTAATTAAAAATCAGCTCAAAAAAGTTGAAAAAAATTAGGATAATGGGAGTTTTATTGTGATTTTTACTTAACCTTTCCTTCCCTGTGTTGGGTATCTTCTACACGTTGCTTCTAATAACCATCAATATCTCTATAAATATAATAAATACAAGGTTAAGATTTTAGGTATTCCTCCATAATATATTTACGCATTGATTTAAAAAATAATATTAATAATAATCAGAATTTATCGACTAAATCGTAGGTGTTTTGTGAAGATCGAAAACAAATTCGCATTTGAACGCTGTGAGTGCCTCGATCTTGGGTCTTGACGATAGGTGAAGAGTATGCGGGAAGCGCGACACTATATTCGCATCTCACTTTTGCATACTTCACTGAATTGCGAGGAGCTCAATTGTCTCAACGTCGCAAGTGTAAGCCACGCCCGGGTATGCCACCGCCGCTCCGCGCCGCAGTAGCTTTTGGGCTGGCAACGAGACTAGATCTACGCCCGTTCCGTGAGCGTTGCCAGATGGTTTTTTAATGTTTTCAGCAAATAAATCTCAATTATTATAATTTTTAACTTCAATTATAATTAATTAAGGGGATTATCTATGAATGTTCTTATTTTTCCGATTTAAAATCGCTAATTTTTTATCGCGTACTCACTACCCAACACCGGAGCGCGCGTTTCAATTTTATCACCGTAAGGGAAGGTTTAATGTGTTCCTAAAGGTAAATTAATCTGGTGTGAATATCATCGTAAACAGGATCACGGTAAGCGGACACCTGTATACTACTAGAAAGCATTTCCTATACACAAAGTATTTTTGCACATCGACTGACATTCACTTCTTCCTCTCTGATTAAATATAGTAATAGTAATTGGGGTGGGATTTGCTGACTAAATTTTGTATGTTTAATTTTTTACTGGTTTTATGAAATTTGATCAGATTGGAAATCAATTTGTGTTATAAACATTTTAAGAAATCACCCCTATGGAAAATTTGTGCATTTCTTGAGAGAAGAATTGGGAATTTACCATAACAGTATTTTGTAAATGTAGATAAATTAATGAATCTATAATTTGTGTACTAACAATAATTATTTTATCACAACATACTTGTAAGAAATTTCAATTTAATGAACTGTACTTTTTTTATAAAAAAATACAGTTCATTAAATTGAACTACCATAAATAAAAAAATCATTAAAAAAATCTAGAACTGAATGAGTGTTTTACTAATTAAATAAGCATGTTAATGAAATAAATTATCCTCAGGTTTCTGACAAAAGTTGATAATTGCAAAAATTAGATTTTTTGTAAAAAAATTACATGGGTGATATGAATAGAATCAAATATAAGAATGGAAGGGTTTTGTCATAAGAAAAATGATTCGCTCAAGATGAAAGGAATACGACGAGAGTGGTGATAGTAGTAAAAAAAATATCAGTCTGGTCCAGTTGAGAATTACATTAGTCTAGAAGCAACTAGAAAAAAGGGAAAGCCTCAGGTTGGAATGAAATGAATACAGAACTAATAGCGTGTGTGTCTTATATAAAGGTAAGGGTGCAAGAATGGAATGTGGAAGTTATAGAGCCATTAGGCTACTGAGTGTAATAACTGGATGGAAAAATTCTGATGAAAAGAGTGAGAGGAAAGACTGAAAAGAAGGTGTGGAAGGCTCAGGATGCCCCTTTTTGAGTAGAAGAGGATGCATCGATTAGATTTTCTCCTTGCGCATCCTTGTTGAAAAATGTGTGGCAATAAATAAACAGGTGTATGATGCGTTTTGTGGGGTTAGAAAAAACTGATGACCGTGTGATAAGAGGCAAACTGTGAATTAATACCTGGTATTGCATCATTATAAGCTGCAAGTAGAGCATGTATTAAAGTGTACGATTCTTTGATGGAGTGGTTGAATATTACAAAAGGATGTGTTATGTCACCCTGATTGTTTAATATTTACATACATACATGTGTGAAGGAACTACAGAAGTCAATGGGTTGCATACAAATGATAAATGGGAATGCGTGCGGATTTCTGTATGCTGATGACATGGTAGTGTTAGCGGACAATGAGGATGACTTAGGGTCTGATAAGTAAATTGTATGAGAGATGTAAAGAGAAAGATCTGAGAATGAATGTTGCGAAATTCAAAGTCATGGTGATGGAAAATTGTGAAAGGTGATAAATGGGTGAGTAATGAAAGATTAGAGTAAGCTGAAGAATTCTGCTATTTAAGTAGTATTTTCTATTATAGAAGAGTTATGAGGGATATTGAATGGTGTGTAGCAATAGGAAGAAACAAAGTCAATGAGGCACTAAAACATATATGTTATATATACTTAAATCGGACAGTATCAAAATTTTCTAAGACTCGAGAGTATTCTGGTACCATCTCTGCTGTATGGGAATGAAATGTGAATATGGAAAAAGGCTAAAAAGAACCTAATTAATGCTGTGGACTGAGAAGAATACATGGGGTGACAATTTATGATAGAATACAGAATTATGGTTTTTCTTTCCTTACTATAAAACATCATCAAACAACGGAAAGCATTTATCTTCACATTTAAACTTGTGTTAACTTTTTTTTTTTTTGCCATTAAAAAACGTAACAGTCGAATACACCTCTTTTTGCTACCGGGTGGCCTCGGCTGTCAGTACTCAGCTCTCATGTTTTAATCAGATGACCGACACCAGTTCAGATCAGCGGTCAAAACTCACCCAAGCATGTTCATTTCTTCAAAAGCAGTCATTAGACAAAAAAGGCTATTCATTTTACTGATACTTCGTTATGTGATGTTTGGCAATATACAGCAGAATAAAGAATGAATGTGAAATTAGACGAGTTCAAAATATTCATTTATTTTATCAAAGTTGATACTTTGTTAATTGTTAATGTTAAACAATATTTTAAAATTAATCTTTAATAGGGTATTTAGGAACGAGTTACAACTTTTAAATTGAAATGTGTTAGAAACAGTAAAACATTTAACAATCTGTGCCAGCATCCTGATTTAACATTATTTTTATTTATTGCAAGAAACCATTTTAATAATTAACCACTGTCACAATCCCTAAAAGATGAGAAATCATGAATATGCGTAATTTTTTAATACATTTAAAAAAATTGAGTGTCTTAATATTATGTCCTGAAACATTTTCTTAATATTATGTCCTGAAACATCGAACACAGGATTTAAAAGATATTTGCATCAATGCTCTGCATTATATTACACTTTCATTGAATACAGTACAAACTGACGGGACATGTGATAAAAATGGTAAAAAACATCAATCAAACCTTCAACCATGAGAATGGGAGACAAATGTCGTAATAGGTCGTTGTTCAAACTTCTCCAAGTTTTCGTTGAAGTCTCGAACATGTGACTATAAAATGATCATTTATGGACCTCCAAAAACTTTTGTCATTTGCTTCAATCATTTTGATATTTATTGATATATAAAATGATCAAAGGTACAACTACTATGTCTAGTTTTATATAGCCAGATATATTTTTTCATAATGAACCAAGTAAATGAAATTCAACAGTGAAATTGGTTACCCAAGTTTACATCCCTAAAACGGATATGGTTATGCATTTTCTTAATTTTTAATAACTTATTGTTTACTTTTTTAGGAATAGCTTCTACCATTAAAATGTTTCAAGGTGTTCTAAGTATTTTTAAAAGTATTATTTTCAATTTACATTTTACAAATAAAATAAACTTGTTAATAAAAACTTATTTATAAAATGTTAATAGGTTATTTATTTACAAATAACAATGTTTCTTTCAAAGCTTTAAGACATCACACATTTTTGTGTCATATTTTTGATACAATAGATTGTATGCTATTATAACATTGGATGCCAAAAATGGTGTTTTTTTTCTCTACTTTTTTTGTATTTTCGTATGGATCATACACCACATCACGGTTGTAAATGAACTTAAAATTTCTTCTCTCTCTCTCTCGGCTATTTTTCAAGAGAGAGGGAGAACTCCGTAAACATATTAATAAACCATTCATTGGGATGTGACCTATTATTAATGACGCAACACTTAGCACTCGCTAGTCATAAATAAAACCGAGAGAAAGAAAATTAGTCTATAGTTGAAACTCTTGTTTAGTTTTTTTGTCACTTGGTATTCTAAATGTGCATTATTATTTATCAAGTTTACACTTAAGTTTTTTTATTATAAAACTGTCTTGGAAAGCGTGAATAAGTTCATTATTGAATATGTGTACCTTTGTTGATGTTTTTGTGAAGCCACATAAGTTTTGATCAATGAACAGTTGAGGTTAGAAGTTATCAAGTGCAAGTATATTTTCACAGCTTCAATTTTATTGGTCGATCGCATACTAAAAAAGTTGGAAATGTGATGGATTTGGGTCAATTTTCCAATTTCGCAATTATTAGCTAAAATATATTTTAAAAATTTGAACTTTTCTAATATTTTTAATTGATCCATCAACAGTGGAAAATCCAAAATCATGATTGATGATAATCGTTTTATAGTACCCGGCGGTAAGTAATACACATCGGGCTTAAGAAAGAGACTGTCGCTTTGTAGAGCGTCGTCTCTGTCGCACGATGCGCTAACTGTCCGTGCGACAGAAACGACGCTTTACAAAGCAACAGTCTTTCTTAAGCCCGATGTGTATTACTTACCGCCGGGTACTGTAAGTAATTTTAAGATTTCACTTAAAAATTGTGAAGTAAATAATAAAATTCTTAGTTTATTCTTTTTAATATTATGTAACATATAAAATTGAATATATGATTTTATATTATGTAACCGAAGCCACCTTGTAAATTTTTTTTTAATGGTTTCTTAAAGATGTTCCATGTGAGAAAAATGTTTTTAATATCACCTGCATTAAAATCGAGTGCTCGAGTGAGAAATTGCATCAAGTTGCAATTTAATGACATAGAAAATAATCTTTTATTTTAATTAACTAAATGATGTTTGCAAATTGAGATTATGACCATTTCAAAAAATAAAAACAAATATAATCAATTATTGATATGTCAAATGGAATAATCATTTCTCTGGAATAGAAAATATATCCATTGTGGGTTTTGAACCTGATTTTTATTTTCTTCCTATTTTGACTATGCAAACCAGAGCGCTTGGCACACAATATTTTTCTATAACATTTTTCTATTTGCAATAACACATTGAATTATTCTTGCCTTAATTATATAAATTTATACTTTAAAAGAACTTATGTTTTTTTTTTAAACTTAATTGTAGTTAGTTACTCTTGAAATTTATTCCTTTGACTTAAAATTTTCTTTTAATATAATATTTTTTTTATGAATTATCTACATTGACAGATTATAACAACAACGTTAATGTATGTATATTGTATGTATTTATACTAACCATATCTTCACAGTCTTTCTTTTTTGTACAATACATGACCATGCAATTTTTCTCTCTTTGAAATGTCTTTTTAAAGTTGATCCATTTGAATGATAAAGTCTTATTTTTCATAAGGAAAATTTCATTAAGGAGATCGCACCAGGTTTAAAAAAAATGTATAAATCACATCACATCCATAATGATCCGTTATATGTTTAATTATTGTTAAATCCTTATTGTACAGAATGTCCGATATTAAATATATATTGCGGTTCTCAATTTTAAAAATGTTTCATTTTATTTGGTAACTACACCTACATTTTTACTATTAAAAAATGTCATAGTCAAAATTGGGACTATTGAAATAAATTTTTAATGTATACATATTTTTAGACATTCAATTTTTTCTTTTGCAGAGATGTGATGAATCAACATTGGTATAAATATTTTTTGTAAATGCATATTATTAAAAATGTTATGATATTTGCTTTATTCCATTGTTTATCAATCTTGGGTTAAAATATTTGTTTTATTAAAACGAGTAGTGGTCAGTAATCACTGTCTTAAAATATGTACAGTATATTAAAAAAATGTATGGTTTACTTTGAATATATGAGGCGCATAGTTCCAATATCCGTTAAATCCAATGTATTTAAAAACTGCCTCTGAAGAAAAAAAATATTTTAAAAGGGGCATGTACATTTGCTACTAGCTTGAAGTCATTAATTTCCAAAATTCTGTCATAAATAGAATTGTTAGGCATTTTTACAGGTTAAAAATACTAGTAGCCCACTATGAGATGTCTTATTTTATGTAAATAACTAGACTTTTCACAAAAATAATAGAACTTGAGACTGAATCTAGATATATTTTAGTATTAATGTAATCAAGTTTGTCATTATTTTACCTTTGTTTATATTTTTTTATAAATTCAGTGTATTGTTGAATCTAAATTGTAATTGTTTTATGAGCGTCTTTAATATTGATGGACACATAATAATAATTGTAATATTGATGGACACATAATAATAACTACACATTTATCAATGTTCATCATATTATACAACTATCTTAATGTTTTAATTTGTTTTTTCTACCATATGCTTAAGAGTCAATGTGAGAGAAGATATATGGAAATATTTTTTTGTCTTTTTTTTGGTTAACACTTTCTTAAAAATAAATTATATGACTCAGAGCTATCTCCATGCCGCAAAAACACATCAGAAAAAATATTTGCATCATCCCATAGGAGTTTAGAAATGTCGACATTTTGCACAGAACTATGTAAACCACACCTCTGGTGCATTATTTTGTTTAAAAAATTGAGACCAAAATCAAGTGTTATTTACTCTTCAGATGTATTATTTTGCTTTTCAGGTAATGTGGATTAAACCATTAGGAGGAATCGATGGAAGATGGCTTGATGAAGAAATTTTCTATTTGTCAAAATATTTTTCCCATAAATAAATTTTTCACATTTGGTTAATTTCTTAATTATTTATTAATAGTTAGCTAGTGAAGGATTCGTTGTTAACTTTATTAATGATTCTTTTATTTTTATTTAAGGTTCACTAGAAAAAACTAAGGAACAAAATGAACGTCTTAAACAACAAAATACAGAATCACAGCACAGAGAAAGAGTATTAGTAAGAAGGCTCGCTGCTAAGGAGCAAGAAGTTCAAGATTTTGTGGTATGTACTATCTCTGCACCTCTAACCCTGATGAGTTCTGTAGATAATATAATAATTTGTTGTGAAAAAACAAAACATTTTCTTTTCAAAATAGTTTCCAGTACCCGTCACTCTTTTCTGTATAAGTTTTTACTTTTATCCCTTTTCTGTAAACATTACGAAGATTAGGTTTCCATACAAAGCATACTCATTATATGATGGATTGTCTTTGTCTTGACTTAAATTCTAATGTCTTCAATATGGAATAATCCAGCAAAAAAGTAAATACACATCTCGCAAAAATGCATCTCAGTCACCACTTCCTTTTAAAAGATATAACTGAAATATTCTTTCAAATTCAAAATTAGATTTTTGGATCATTAAATTCTGGAACTTGACGAACTAAATATTGTATTGTGAATTCTGCATGACACTCATATTTCCATAATGAAGCTTTTATTTACTTTTTAAACAGGCGCAGATAGGAGAGCTGAAATCGGCTCAAGTCGGCTCTATGGGAATGGTTGGAAGTGCTAGAACCTGTTTATTAGATCCTGCAGTTAATGTCTTAGTAATGAGAATGAAGCAGGAGCTTACTTGCACTAGAAAACATTTAGAAGAAACACAAAATGAATTTTCAGCGTGGAAATTTACACCTGACTCTACTACTGGTAAAAAGCTTATGGCAAAATGTAGACTTTTACATCAGGAAAATGAGGATTTGGGTAAAATGACCACTAGTGGTAGAATAGCCAAATTAGAAGGTGATTTGTCTTTACAAAAAACATTTAGCGAGGAAGCTAAGAAATCACAATCAGGTAAAATGCATTTTTTTCCTTCATACTAACTAACCCTTTGAATTCCAACAATTTTTAAATAGGCATTTAATTTTAGAAATATTCAATAGTTTTACGATGGAAAAAATATGGACTCAAAATCAGAAGGAACAAAATTAAGTATTCAACTATTTTAAGGTAGTTTAAAAAATACAGATAAAATTCTAATGTCTGTCAAATATCTTGCTGGTGGATCATTACTATTAGCATTTTAGTAAAAAATAGGCTAGTCAACAAATTGGCATGTTGGGGTCCCGAGTTAAAATTATCACAATACTAAATTTGAGGAAAAAATTGTTTCAATATTAGAGTTGTAGCCAAAAGTTTTACACTCAAAATTTTAGATATCCACATTAAATTTTCTTTGACTTGTTAATAGTTTGAAAAACCCCGCATCCTTGTAAAATTTTATGATGTTGAAATTAGTAATTCTTTTTTATTTTTTATACATGTAAAGAATTAAAAACCATAAATCATTTGAACTCACAGTAATGAAGTTTGTTAAAATATAATAGTAATGAAGTTTGTTAAAATATAATATAAAGGTTTAAAAATAAAATAAACAAATTTTAATACCACATTATCTCGTGATTTTAACTACAAGCTTTTGTTAGTACTTGCATAATATTATCTGTTTATTTTCAAGTTTAAATTTGATGAAGCCTATAAGAAATATGTTTGTGAAAATAAAAACATTTTTTTTTATTTACCAAAAATAGATTTACAATAAACTACTTGTTTCTTTAATTTCATGATAGCTGTAGACTTTTGATGATTAGATATGTAATATACTGAATTCACAGTTTTTATTATATTTCTTCTGTTAATCAAAACTTCTCAGAACTGGATGAATTCCT
Organism: Odontocerum albicorne; assembly: GCA_949825065.1. NCBI lineage: Eukaryota > Metazoa > Arthropoda > Insecta > Trichoptera > Odontoceridae > Odontocerum > Odontocerum albicorne. Next base: position 15,198,963 of record OX463838.1, read on the forward strand.
TCAAGAGCTGGATGAAGATGTGGAAGGAATGCAGAGCACCATCTTGTACCTACAACAAGAGCTCAGGGGAGCCAGGGAACGAGAGGAAGCCCTCGCCCACGAGCTTCAATCCCTGAGAACACACGGCGATGCAGAACGTCCACAAGCAGTCACGAATGGAGCCACAAATGAAGACTATGATTCGGAATCAGACATCAAAGTGTCCGATCGTGAAAGGATATGTGATGATGAGGACAGCCGAGAAAGTGCTATGGATAGAACAACACATCCTTCGAGTGAAACTGATAAAAGTTACAATGTTAATGGGTCAGATGAAAACAAAACTAGCAGAACTAACTGTGACAGCGGTTTAGAAAAGAAACGTAGTTATGAGAGTGATTGGAGTGAGTGTAGCGCAGGAGTTAGAGTTAAGAAACAAAGAAGAGCTTCGGTACTATCATTAGACTATGACGAGGATGAAGATCCTCTGACAGCACCCAACGGTGATGCAAACTGAATAACATTTACATTTGTGGACAATGTGTATATGTTGTGTACTATGTATACTTTCCAAAACACTCGTGTAAAACATTGTTTTTCTTTACATATGCTGATATAATTAAATAAGAGATACTCTGGATTTGTTTTGTTATACCAGTGTTAGGTGATGTTAATAACTTTATTTGACATTGAACAAAACATTTTTAAATATATTCAAATGTAAAAGGTGATAAACTGGTTGTATAGACAAGTGAATATTTTATTCAGAAGACTTAAAGCAGAGCCGAAATAGAATAAAATTGTATAGATTCAAAGTGCAGCGTGGACACTTCCATTGTTAATAATAAATAGTATTATAAAAGAATTGAGGTGAAGTTCTTCTGTACATTTTCATTAAAATGTAAATGAATTTCTCTCACAAGTACACAACAAATATTTTTTTGAGATAAAACACATTTGACTATGCTCTTATTGGCATTGATTTTTTTAAATTTTTAAATGTTTTTGTTTCATTATGATCGCTGTTTTGTTCTATATTTTATTAAATTTATCCGATGATAAAATAAAGAACGTACATGTGCTGTTACATTATATTGTCTTTGAATATTTATTATTTTTATCCTTTTAAACCAATATATTCAAAATTAATTTGAACGAGATAAGAGAAGAATTCACCATCATCGATAATTTATTTTTATGTTGGTTTATGTTATCAAATAGACCACTTTTTCATAAGGATTGAGATGATAAACTGCAATGACAAAGTTATGTCGATGATGATGGGTGTTTACATGTTTTCATAAGGATTGAGATGATGAACTGCAATGACAAAGTAATGTCGATGATGATGGGTGTTTACATGTTTTCATAAGGATTGAGATGATGAACTGCAATGACAAAGTAATGTCGATGGTGATGATGGTTGTTTACATGGTTTTAATGTTTGTGGCACCTGTGCTAACCGACTCACTGTTTATGCTGATGTGATATTAACCACTTAACAGTTGGATTTTTAACACGTGATGTAACACAATGACGAACTGTGAACGAATAAATTCTATGCGTAAATATATTCCGTTCAGAGAAAATAATTTGAAACAAGATCTGCCCAAACGATGCTCGGGAGAAACACTCCCAACAAGTCGAAACAAGATTTGCCCGAACGAGGCTTGGGCTCGTCAGTATAAAAAGAAACTTCGTGCCCGAGTCCCTCTCGGGCAAAACTGTCGAATGGTTAAGGTACTCTGGTTCCTATATTATGGATTTAGGATTTTTTTCTTAGAACTATCAAACATATTTAACATTTGGTGAACAGTTAGTTTATCCCGAGTATACCAGGTCTGTAAGTATGAAACTGGAATTTGCTCATAGATGGCTCTAGTTGTCAATGTAGTGACTGTCAAACCGCATCATTGGCGCCTTTTTCATGTGTTTACATTTGTCAAAGAGTTTTAACTCGCAACAGTACAAGTTTAATACAACTACATATGTTTTCATAGCGTTGAACATGTCTGTTTTTGTGCCTGAAAACTACGATTTGTGGACAGCATTGATTTTCTGTTACCATTTGAAGAAAACTGCTGTAGAATCGCATCGAATGCTTGTCGAAGCTTACGGTGAGCATGCTTTTGGTAAATCACAGTGCTTTGAGTGGTTTAAAAAATTCAAAAGTGGCGATTTTGACGTGAGAAACAAACGTGGAAGACCACCGAGAAAGTTTGAAGACGCCAAATTGCAAGCATTGTTGGATGAGGATGACGCTCAAACGCAACAACAACTCGCGGATCAATTAAATGTGACACGAGAAGCCGTCTCCATACGTTTGAAAGTCATGGGAAAGATCCAGAAGATGGGAAAATGGGTTCCACATGAACTGAATGAAAGACAGCAGGAAAACTGAAAAACCACTTGCGAAACGCTGCTAGCCAGGTACAAAAGAAAATCATTTCTTCATCGAATTGTGACTGGCGATGAAAAATGGATATATTTTGAGAATCCTAAGCGTAAAAGATCATGGGCAACTCCAAGCAAACCAGCGACATCGACTGCAAAGCCAAATCGCTATGGACGGAAAACAATGCGCTGTGTTGTGTGGGATCAGAAGGGTGTTATCTATTATGAGCTGCTAAAACCTGGCGAAACCATTAATACTGAATGCTACCGACAACAAATGATGAATTTGAACCAAGCATTGCGTGAAAAACAACCAGAATATCAAAAGAGGCAACTCAAAGGGATTTTGCTTCATGATAATGCACCATTGCACACAGCAAAACCGGTCAAGGAAACGATTGAGGCGTTTAGTTGGCAAATGCTTTCGCATGCGGCTTACTCACCAGACTTGGCTCCATCCGATTACTACTTATTTGCATCGATGGGACACACACTTGCTGAGCAGCGCTTCACTTCTTACGAAAATGGCTCGATGATTGGTTTGCCTCAAAAGACCAACGGTTTTGTGGGGGGGCATCCACAAATTGCCAGAGAGATGGGAAAAATGTGTAGCTAGCGATGGGCAATACTTGGAATAAAATATTTTTACCATTTACAATAAATGTGTATTTTCTATAAAAAATTCCAGTTTCATATTTACAGACCTGATACATGTACAATTACTGAGAACAAAAAAAAGTTTCTATTTAAGAAAAAAAAACAATATATATTTGTTATACATGAAACTATCCATCCGCTGATTACATAATCATTAAGGCCGAGGCCACACCAAAGTGCTTCGTTAGGTGCTAAGCTAGGTTTTATGTGACTCATATACTAGGTGACTTCATGCCTGGCCACACCAAAGGGCTACGCACAAATTCATTTGACAGTTAAGTTAAGTCAACACACGATGCCACTCTCAAAACTAACCAATTTCATTACAACTTATCATCTTTATTTACTTTCTGTGCAACTTCATTCCAAAGTGATTTTATTACAGGTACATTTTTCTATAATTCGGTCAATGGGTTCCACAAAGACTCCCTTTTATACACAGCTGTCATTAAAACTTCCGCCATCTTGTAAATTAACCAACACGTCTGTTCGCTAGGAGATTCACTCGATGACTAATCGTCATGCAACGAAGCGTGCAGTGTGACCACTGCGATAGTATGTGGTACGTTGGTTCGCTAGGATATGTCCCCTAACTCACAACATAGCTCTAAGCATCAAGCGAAGCTCCTACCTGTGTGACCGAAGCGTGCAGTGTGACCACTGCGATAGTATGTGGTACGTTGGTTCGCTAGGATATGTCCCCTAACTCACAACATAGCTCTAAGCATCAAGCGAAGCTCCTACCTGTGTGACCGAAGCCTTAGTTTAAAAAATTCACATTTTTTAAAGAATAATTAAATATCTTTAATTTTAGTTGAAAGATTCTATTACTGTATTTTAATTTTGATTTTTGATAGCTTTATCCAAAATGATTTTAACGAAATTAGTACATTACATATGTCAAATAATAAGTGGAAATTGAAAACCTTTTTTCTGAAAGAATTAATTTTTATGTAGGGGGCCAAATACGATATCCATAAAATACTATAATAAGAGAATGGATCCTGTTACAAAAATAACTAAATATAAAAATAGCTATAAAATACATAAATAATGCAGTGTATTTAATAAAAATCTTTTTCAATGAACAAAAACACTTCTAACCATTGCTGAGAGATTAACTGTGCAACTTCTAACAATACAAAAATGTGGTCTGTTATCATGTACATTAAACTGCCAAAGGATGTGATTCATCATATAGGCTACATCCACTGTCAACTACCCATCTTTTCCCAAACTTCTAGTTGAAGCTTCGAAATAAATATAACTATAAAACATATATTTGTTAAAAATCTAAAAGTTGCAGTATTTTAGCAGTGTTTTCCATTTACGCTTGACTGCGCAAAATGTTTTAAAACAAAGAAAATCAATGTTTTTCGTGAATCATTGTACATAACTACAAAGATTCCTCCAAAAAATACACAATATAAAGGTAATATAATTTATAATATTCAAGTGAATTTTATGATATTAAACGATAAATTACTTTTTTATTCTATTAATTATATTAATCCTCGCAACACGTGTTTCTACCTTCTATCTCAAGGCTCTCTTCAGGCGGAATGAAGAGAGTTTGAGATAGAAGGTAGAAAAACGTATTGCGGGAATCAATAGAATAACAAAGTGATTTATTATCAAATATTCTAATATGGAGTTTCACAAAGCTCAAGTTGAAACCTTTTATTAATTTTATGACGCTTAAAATTTTAAATTTACTTAATTTTTATTCAATTTAAAATTAATAAGTTTATATAAAATTGTCTCTTTCCTGAATCAAGTAAAATACATTTAAACAAAAATTGTGCAAAATCTTGGAATTTTCGGTTATCTTATTATCAATGCACAGTCACTCTTTAAGTATTGAAAATTCTCTAAATGATCGAAAATAAATAAAAAATGTATAAACCACCATAATTTTCTGGGATCAACCAATAACTTAAGTACAAAACTCCAAATGTTCACAAAGAGAAGTGCAGTCTTGATTTTCGAAATACCTTAAGTAACACATCGATCAATAAGGCCCGTGACTAACTACTAAAACAAAATTTGTTTGCCAAAATTCTTCTTTATTCATCAACATAGTCTCCTTCAAGAGCGATACATTAATTCCAACGCTTTCCTAAGTTTTCTATGCCAGCCGTGTAAAACGATTTATCTTTGGTTTCAAAATAGGCGTTAGTTTCGGCAATCACTTCTTCATTGGAGCCAAATCTCGCCACTAAAACCACTAACTCAATGTCGGAATGTCATGATAGTTTGACACGTAACTTCTAAAGGTTGGTACTAACTGAGAATGGTATGGATTTGTTATTAGAGGCGCCATCTATTGGTTAGTCCCGGGACTTATTGATCGATGTGTTACAACTCGCCCACATTTACAAGTTAATTTGTTACCACTCTTCGCTCATAAAGCAGAAACTGGTCAAGTAAGAAATAATTTTCCATAAAAAGATGCTACAAACAAGAACTTACATTCTAAAAATCAGATTTAGGCCTATATTAAAAAATTAAAGATGTTTGATTTAACAAAATGCTTTTATCTTCATTTGAAGGTGCGGCAATCTTGATAAACTCTGGATTCACAAGGATTTTGCTTTTTCTTGACAAGTCTCAAGAGTTATTTGCTTGCAACAGATCCTTTTCTTTTTATTGATAAAATATAAATTCTTAGAGGCAGGAGTATTTTAGAAATCTCTAGTAACTTGACTCGTTTGCTCAAAATGAAATGTTTGTGTAATTTTTTGAGATTTCGAAATGCCTGTTCTAACCCATTAAATGAGATGGGAGTTTTAATTTTTATTTCATTTCGAGCAAATATACATTTGTAACTCTTCATTGTATGTTCAAAGTACATCATTCATAGAAACTTCAATCGGTTAGCGATGTTAAAGGAAAAACTCGTAAAGCGAGAAATACGTGTATAGGCCATTGAAAAAATGCCACTAAGCAATAAGTCTGTCAAGTTATGCAATGAAAGTGTAAAATAATAATTTTCTGCCTTTTAACACTTAACCCTTTTCACTCGCAAGTCATGCGGCCAATGTGGATATTTATTAATTTTTCTCAGAATATAGTAGCAATACAAAACTGGAACATTCGCAAATACACATATGAACAAGAATATTAAATTTTGGTTTAGATTAAAAAGATACTTTGAAATTATTTAAGAAAATGATTCAAAAAAATACATAATGTTGATTTACATGTATGACTAAACTTGTTCACAATTGATTTTTTGGGTCAACTGTCTTTAGCTGTTAGGTATATTCACAAAATAGCACAATATTACAAATGATGACAATATTACAAAAATGTTTTAGTGGGACTTGTAAAAAATATGTATTGTGTTCCTAATACCGTTCTGATACTAGGAATATATTGATAAAAAAGAATATATTAACCAAAAGCATGGATCATGAAAATCATTAATGTTATAAATACTAAAGTACTTGTTATATTCACGATGAATTAAATTAAAAAACTTAAAAGTAATTAGTATTATTCATTAATAGACCACAGTAAAAATACAAAAATACACAGAGTTCTTGACATATCAGTGGCACTAAGCTACTTTATCTGCCACAAATTCCTGTACTGCACTCGTCACCAGGCAGCACAAACATTGTGTAAGAAACATTTGAAGTTTTCATTATTAATATATACAATTACCAGTTTGGATCCAATCTTAAAAATATATAGTATTTTGAATCTCGGAATAATTATAAAAATTGTAGGTACAACAGACAGAAGAATGTTGGACTGCAAACAAAAGGAAGGACATTAACTACTTTTAAAAAAATACTCTGGTTTTTTTCTAAAAAAGCAACTAATTACAAACTTTATATTTTGTAGTACCTACACTTCACTTAAGCAACCTCTACAACCGTAAATGACATTTACGAATATTTGTTAAATCATAAAAGTATGCTTAAAACTTGAATAACATACGTTTTAATTGGTTTTCATCACTGCTAATTTTTTATCAAGTTTTAGGATTAGTATTTATTTTTTCTTATGAACACACAGACCCTATTGCTAGTCACCTTGTATTTATTACATAAATAGAAATTCCATGGGTGCAACACAAAAAGTTACCTTACATTCATCTATTAGGTTGTCCAGAAAGTAGTTTCTATTTCTCGGATAGGTGTCGTTAGGACAAAACTTTTGTTGAAGACTTCATTCCAAACAGGCTAAATGCATATTATTATGAAAAGTAATAATTTAATGTGTTTTTTTCAGTCAATGTTTTCCCAAATGTTTTTTGGCTTCATTTTTAATGTGGTTTTAAATTCCATAATGGTGATACGATACTCGAAGATGGTGTCCACTCTGAAAGGCAGATTACCATTTATGAAGATCAAACCGAGGCTTTGAGAATAACCCTCCTGTATTAGACACAAAAGATTACTGAGATATTGAAAATATCAAAAACCACCATCCACGAGCATTTGGTGAAGCTTTATTATGTGAATCGCTATGATGTTTGGGTACCACACTGTTTTAGGGAAAAGAACTTAATGAATCGGGTCTCCATAAGCGATTCACTTTAAAAACGAAACAAAAACTAAATATTATTGAAATGAATGGTGATGTTTGATGAAAAGTGGATCGCCTAAAATAATGTTGAGCAAGCAAGGTGAATCACTCCTATGGCTGATCTTTATCTGAAAAAGGTCATACTGTGAATCTGGTAAGATTGAAAAGAATCCTCTATTATGAGCTACTCCCACACAACCAGAGGATCAATTTGAAGAAATACTGCTCGCAATTGAAGGCAGCAATCGACCAGAAGCATCCAGAATTAGCAAATAGGGAGGGTGCCATGTTTCACCAGGACAACGCCAGACATCACGTCTCTTTGTATACCTGGCAAAAATTGGTACGGCTGAACTGGGATGTCCTACACCACCCGCCATTCAGATCATTTTTTCCGGCTCTACCCATTCCAATCCCAGACTCTCCTTATACACCTGCTCGACCTGCTACAACCAATTCCTTCTGGGATTACCTACTAGTTTTGCTTCAGGGCTTGCCTTGAGCTCCTATACGGAATTCTTGTTTTCAGAATTTATATAATATGGTAGTCACTGCAGCCTACATATATTTTTTTAAAAAGGACTCCATTACCTTTGCCTGATCAAATATTTTAGAAAAATCAAGTTGATCATGACTTATTATCTATTCAGTATTTTACTTGATAAATTATTTATTCCATCTATAATGAAAGCCACTTTTTTATGCAAATCGTTTTCTTCAATGAGAGCCATTATATTTTCATTTATAAAATGTCAAGTGTTTTAATACTAGACTATCTCGTGGCTTAGTTGTAGAACTTTCAACTCAAATGTGATCAGACAAAAATCTTCTTAATTAAATTTTTCATCATTTATTGGAGGTTCCCAACGGGGTCTGTATTGACCGGTGGGCGTTGAAGAGATCTAAGGGGGGTTTTTAGTCCAAGGTAAATTTAGGGGGCTTACACCAAGCTCAGCCCTCACTAATAATATTATATTAATTTTTTTAATAATATATATTTGTTAATCAAACTTTGAGCAATAGACCAATATGTTGATATATTTTAATAAAGTAATTTTAAAAATCTTTAAATTTCAATATATAATATAGACTTCACCTAAGAGGGGTGCCATCGAATCACTGTTTGAAAAAGTGGGCTATGACCCAAAAAAGTTGGAAAACTATGGGTTACATTATTGATTTCAAGAATGGGAATCGGTGTGTTTTCTTTCTGAAAAGGGGGCGGTGAGTAAATTTTTTTCGAAAAGGGGGGGTAGGCTAAAAAAGGTTGGGAATCTAGGATTTACATTCTAAACCTGAGAAAATTTTATATTTTATTTTCTTACCTTTAAAAAATCGGCGTGCTTGTAAAGCACCTCGTTTTGTTCCTATTGGCCAACATATCCCTTAGTTGGTCAATGAGATTGCTATTAACTAATAAAGGAAATATTTTGTACATAAAAGTTGTATGTATATAGATTCCACAAATCATTAAATATTGCATACTAATATCTACTTAAGTTCATTAATAATTTGATTTTTCACTCATGTTGAAATCAAGTTGGTTTTATAAAGCTAAATTTATCAAGTGCTGGCAGTTGAAGATTTATTTGCCTCATAACAGATTACCCGTTGACTAGATCAATACTAAGAGAAAGAGGGGATGCATGTTAATAAAGAAAGGGTTTTAAGTTAAAAATTAAATCTTATCAAAATCAATAAGAAAAAAATATACAATTAACCTTCTTATTCTCAGTGTCATGTCAAGTCCCCCCAACGTTGAATATCACTTGAGAGTAGACATCTTTGTCCCCGGCAGCCCGAAAAAGATCTCCAACGCCCCTTTACCAGTCCAATCACGTATATTGCGGAGCCAGGAGATTTGCCTCCTATCAACACCTCTTCGGCCTTCTATTTTGTCTTGGATGATACAATTAATACAGAGCGTTAAATGCTTATTCTTGGAGCGAGTTTCTTCTTGAACGGAGGGATGATGAGGAAGTCCTTAAGTACCATTCTGTGCCCTTAAATGGTGTTGCTCTTCCTCATGTAGACTGAGCCTTCAGTTCGATGCTGTCGTATGAGGAAGATGAATTATGGGTTTGCCTTTTGACCCACATAGCGGGCAAGATGATCGGAGGAGACAATTCACAACACGTTGCATGTCAGGTTAACGGAACCGTTAGAGATCAAATACCCCGTCACTTCCTTTTTACACATTATTTATATGAAAAAAATGTGCGTCTCCCATTAAATTTTGTTGGAAGATAATTTCTCCAATTAGAGGGTAGGTCAACATCGATCGTGGTTACACCTCTTCACTCGTCAGCTAATCCCTTGTGCTTGAGTTCAGTAAAACAAGGTGTCCTTTTTTATGATAAACCTTACCTTCCACCCCTAGTCCATTCGCTTTACTAGTGATCTTAGTGTGCTTCCGAGTACATCTAAAATTTTAAAAAATACACTTTAATTTTTATTAATATTTAATACAAACTCATAGATATGAGAAGAAAGATATTTAAAAGGTAGGGTAGTGAGGGAGAGGGAGCACACACATCAAGATGTATGAATCGATCAGAAGGGAAATATGAAGGCAGAAAAACATGGAGATATATCCTCATTGCCTATCGTAAAACAGAACACAACGAACTATTAACTATCTGTAATCCATTCATATAGTATAATGTAGCATTATCGCACTCAGAAATTCATCAATGCAATAGATATTGAAAGAAGTTCAATCGATAGCATATCATTCCTTAATGATTTCATTACTAAGTGTGGAAAAAATATTTCCTAAGGCAGTGTAGGGAGGCAAAGTATTGGGTGTTAACGTAAGTTGTGTCCGTTTTTTTCCAATTTAAAAATGAGCACCAAAAGTAAAACAAAATGGTAAATGTTATACGTCATTCGAAAGATATTGTGTTTGCTTTTACGTTACATATATTATTTTATTTGATTACAAGCCTTCAAAATGGAATGTCAAGTAGACGAAAGTGAGCGTTTTCGACACCTCCAGTGGACTTCGATGAGGACCGCTTAAACCATATTATTCATGAAAATCCCCTTCAAACCACTGTAGAATTGGCTGAGCAGATGAATTGTAGTCACATGACTGTATACCGCCATCTTAAATCAATGGAAAAAGTCCAGAAGTTTGGCGCTTGGGTTCCACATGTTTTGAGTGAAAACAACAAAAATCAACATTCGACAATTTCTGCTGGTTTGCTCGCGCGTCATCGAGCTACGCATGGCCACAAGTAAAAGTTCCTTTACCGCATCATTACTGGTGATGAAAAATGGTTTAAAATTGTGATGAAAAATGTTGGAAGGGGATCTTCATGAATAATATGGTTTAAGCGGTCCTCATCGAAGTCCACTGGTCGTCCAGAACGCTCCATGTCTTTCAGGTCGAAATTACCGTCTTTGAAACGCAAAAACCATCGACGAGCTGTCCCTTCAGTCATAGCATCTTCACAGTACACTTTGCAAATATTGCGAGCAGCTTTGGCAGATTTATCCCCACGATTGAACGCGAACAGAAGGAGGTGTCGAAAATGCTCACTTTCGTCTACTTGACATTCCATTTTGAAGGCTTGTAATCAAATAAAATAATAAATGTAACGTAAAAGCAAATACAACATCTTGTAGAGCAGAAAATTTTCTTTCGAATGACGTATAACCTTTACCATTTTGTTTTACTTTTGGTGCTCATTTTTAAATTGAAAAAAAACGGACACAACTTATGTTAACACCTAATAGAATGAGAAACAAATGTGATACTTTGAAATTTATAGAATCGGCATTTGTCACATTTCGCATCAGAAATATTTCATTCTGGAGATATGTAGGCCGATGGAGATGCTTTTAAAACCCTCAGTTATTATCGCTGCTCAGCCAAACAACCTTGCATCTGCAAACTGTGTTTGACAACCGCGCTTGAGGAAGAATTTCCTAGTCTTTCGGAGCGCATTTTCCAAAATTCGATAATCACTTTCTCATTTCTCATTTACGACATTTGTATAAATCGCTGAAGGACGGATGCTGACTCCCTCTATTTATTGGTTCCGTGAGATGTTGCCCAGCAAACATTCTAAGAAACAATATTCGCAAGGATGCTGTAAAGTAAACATAAACTAACACGTGAATTGCAGAGTTTAATAAATTGCAAGTAAATTATACGAGATATGCGAAGAGAAAGATCTGAGAATGAATGTTGCAAAATGTAAAAGTAATGGTTATGGAAAAGTGTGAAAGGAAAAGTAAATGTGACATATGGGTGACCAATGAAAGATTTGAGTAAGTTGAGGAGTTCTGATATTTATTATTCTAGTATTTTCTCAGATGATAGAAGAGTTAAGAGGGATATCGAATGACAGTGTAGCAATAAGAAACAAAGTCAATGGGGCACTAAAACATATATATATATACTCAAACCAGAGAGTATCAACAGCTGCTAAGATGATAGTCCAAAATAGTATTTTGGTGCCAACTTTGATGTAGAGTGAAATGTTCATGTGGAAGTAGACTAAGAGGAGCTGAATAAATACTGTGGAAATGCGTAAATTGAGAAGAATACGTGGAGTGACAATGTGTGGCAGAATACGGAATGAAGTGATTAGGGATATATGTAAACTTAAGGCTGATGTATTAAATAAGATAAAGAAGAGCATGCTGAGGTGGTTTGGGCATGTAGAACGAATTTTCAGCGTCTTTCCAATCATGGATTAGCGCTACGCTCAAACAGAGATTGTTTATTGGCCTTTCCAGTTCACCGCTCCTCTTTCTTTACGTCGTCCTTTACTGTCCATGCAGTGAGACTCTGGAATCAGTTACAAACTAATATAAGACTCGCTCCGTCCTTGGCATGCTTTAAGAAGCGACTGAAAAAACTCTTAATTTCTAGTCAGTAAAATAACGTGTTTAATTCCTGATTTTTATTTTCCTTTCCTCTCCCCCATCCTTTCCTTTCCTTTTGATTGATGATATCTCACTTTATATGAAAAATAATGTTCGGGTGATTGTCCGTCTTTGTGGGGCTCGTGGGCATGTTCTCACGTATATGTTTATAGATTTCGTGAGTATGGATAGACATTTGAATTATTTATGCGACCACGTAACTTGCTTCATTTACTTTTGTCTGGTTGGTTGGAAGAGATTGCCGCCTGGCAATAATCCCGCCAGATTGTATTGCAATAAAAGTGTTAAATAAACTAATTAATTAAAAAAGACTAACAAAACAGATATATAGTGCAAATGTGAAAGGAAAACCAAACGTGAGTGGAAGGCATGTGAAAGGAAGACCAAGAAAAGTATGATTGGATCAAGTGATGATATTCTGAAAGAAGGAAACGTAAAAGTGGTATGGATGTAGAAAAGGCTACTATTGTGTGTCGAGATCAGAAAGTACGGCGTTCTGTCCTCTGCCTACTCTGACAAGGAAATGGCGTGATGGTATGTATGTATGCTCCGTAAATCTCTAAACACCGATAAATGTCTTTGGCGGCCTTATCTTTTAAAACTTGCCGCAGATCAATGTGGTTATAGCGTGCTCGTCATTGAGAAAAACTCGTCTATTTTCGAGTTACGAACAAAGGCCTTAATATACTAATTCGTGCCATTCAATCACTTTTATAATACGTGGTGACCCCAGGCAGTAGTTCTTTCAATTTACTTTTGCACTAAACTTACACAAATACATTAAAAATATTCATTCATGTTATATAGTATTATCTAATAAATGAATTTTCTCATAGTAATTTTCATTATTTGAAACTACACAATACACTTAGTGAACCTTGATTTATATTATACATATTTCAGTTCATTGATAATATGAAATAAGTAACGATGAATTGAAAATTGCGTACATTTTCTCCGACACTTATACTATTTAAAAATGGCGATTGGATAGTCCTCATGCAGTAAGTACGGTTAGTTTATTTCATAACTTTAATTTCAGTGTAAAATACAAGATATTTTAATTATTTGCTACGAGTATGTACTTATATCACAAGTTATTGACCTTAACCTCTATCTATTCCATCTCGCTATAATTTTGTAGTTAACTCTATTTTAGATTACTTCATTTTGCCACTGTGATATGTTATTACACTCAAACCTAAACTTTTTACATAGTATATGAAATCACACTCAATTTATACAACTTGATTATTTTATTTAAATCACAGTGGTTCATTAGTTACCATCTGGCGATTTGGATTCGATTCCCAGCGAAATTCAGGATGGATTATTTTTGCGCGTTACTTAGCATATAAGTGATTGTAAATGTATTATATTACAGTAGTATTAAATTTAAAATGTTTTTTGATCTTGTATCTCCTTCAGTCAGATAATAAGATAACTTCAGATTTGATTGGCCAAAAAATGCTGAAGTGTTATCCATCAATGTGTTTTCAAATATGAAAATATAGCTTTAATTTTTTTTAAATTATAAGAACTAACTTCCATTTGGTGTATACTCCGACATATATAGGAGTTCACAGCCATTATTCAAAGAGAGAGAGAGAGAAAGAGGATACATCACTGGACACTGGCGTATACTCCTTCATATATAGGAGTTCACGGCCATTATTCAAAGAGAGAGAGAGAGAGATTGTCTATGGCCGTCATTGACACATGTCAACTTGTATTCAATGTCAGTTCAGTGTGCTAACCTCACTTTTCGTTTGGACACGCGATTATACCGTCGTGGTGCATCTTGTGAAAATCATTATTTTAATAATTTAATTGGGGATTACATATGAAAATCAGTGAGATAGCGTTATAAATAGCTTTTACGTAATGTCTGACAATGAGTACGACATGCAGCTCGATGATGGAGATGAAGTCGATCCCGAGATTCACACTGATCTTGTAAAAGCTATCAACAAACTTGATAAAACACAGCATATCAAGAAGCCAACAAGAGATGGTTATTCTGAATTAAAATCAGAATTTCATGTATCTGGTTCTGATCGATCTGCAAGTACAGTTCATGTTAGTGATTTGATAAATATATTACAAAGTAAAAGTGAACATGCGGATACGGGCAAGAAAATTAAAATCGCCCACAAGCACAGCAAAGCTTTGCAAAAACCGGTTGAAAAACACGAAGCGGAAAAAATCAAAAGAGCGACCGGATTTGAAGAAGTGGTTAGTAATTTAGGCAAATGGGATGCAATCGTTTCAAGAAATAGAACACTTGAATATCAAAAATTTCCACTGCCGGAAATTTCAGGACCGAAATCTTCAGCCAACAAAGGGCATCTGTCAAAATTTATTTTGCAATCTGAATTAGAAAAAGAGCTAAATGAGCTTCAGCCGCCTGCGGAAGAACCAAAAGAGCAGATATTTCCAATGACCGTGACTGAAATGCTAGAGCATAGAAAGGAAGCAGCTAGATTAAGAGCTAAACAGTCTTATAAAGAAGTCAAGGCTCGAAGGCAAAGTAAGATCAAAAGTAAAAAATTCCACAGGTGGGTGCTATTTATTTTATCGGACATTTTTATTAAAGTAAAACATATCCTAAACAATGTTCACATAAAACGATTATTGGCTTCTACTGGCCTGAGTGCCTATTCTGAAAAGACACAATGTTATTAAAAAATCCTATATCCAAACTTTCAAAGCTGTTTGATACTCAGATGCATAACAGAATATATAGATCAGAAAGTAATGTCTAACAGGCAATATTCTGTACTGTTCAATTTCTGAATCATTTTACTCAGTCCATCGATGATGTAATATATTATTAGAAGTAATAGATGTTTGTTGATCTCTTGTCTATGTGTCATGGTCCACCATTGTCCCATATTGTTTAAGGTGAATAGCCTGACAAAGACTGGTTTAATTCACAAAACTGTTTCCACTTTATATGTATATAGTACAACCTGGCAATCTGTTTCAAACAACCAGAAAGCTTTTATTTATTTTATATTTGATATAATTTAACACAGTTATATTAAGCAAAATGCATAATTTAAGAGAATTTGAAATAGATAAAAATCGAAAAATAATAACAATAAGCACAATGATACTCATTATTCTCAGTTATGTCTACATAGTTTATTAAGGAGTCAATCCTTAATTTATCCACTGGAAAATTTGTTTCACAGAAGCATTCCATATGAGCGTGGTGATGCTCTTAATGGTTCTTTCATTTCATAAATACGGCACAGAAAACAATTTTAATTCACAATGCTGTACTATAAATAGTTATTAGGTAAATTATTAAACAAAAGTTTGTCAATCAACAAGGGATTCACTATTTTTTCCATTAAGTAATTTGTATGTTATTATAAACAGGTACGTAGATATCTTCTAATGTTTAAGAAGTATCCAAGGACAGCCATTAAAAAAAATATAAAAAAGGCCCAACTAATAAACACTATAACCTGTTTTAAAAAATTTAATACGAATGGGAATGTTACCCGAAAACTTTGATTTAGCAGATTACCAATTAGGCCACAGAGGTCGTCAAGGACTGAAGTTTTTATGTCTCATTGAATGGAAAACAGCTTAAAATGCCAATGAACCTTCTAAAATCCTCGGTGTGATGCTCAACTATAAAACATGCTATCAATGGGACCTTGATGTGACTGCCCCAATCGCTGTGGTCAAATGTTGGGTGGGAAGGATTTAAAAGTTAAATTATGCTTAGGTTTCCTTGTCTGCTTGATGTTCAATAGTTTGGGGTGACAGGTGTCGCAAAATAATACTATGCAAGTCTTTATTCATAATTTTTATCTTTAAAAAGATTTCTAGTTTTAGTGTGCAAAATTCTTCAGTTAGTAGTTTTCTTTTTAGCCATTTTTATCATGTCATATATCCCAAATTGGAGAAAACTGATCATCCTATCGTAGCATTCAACTACACTTCAGATAATGTTTATCTTTATAATTTATTTTTTGTATTATTTCTCCCAACTCTAAGTGTGGTGTGTGTTGAAGATGTATTTTCTATTCAATATCTATTTGAAAAAAACATTAGTAGAAGCACCATAAAACATATATAATAATTTAAGAGATGTGATAATTGAGCGAATTTCTGTGGCTCCTTTATTGCCGAGTATGGATTTGACACATGGCTCTATCCCACATTTTTTTTAGTGCATGTGTATCATTGTTCCTGTCATTATTTTTAAACTTTTATCAATTGAATTTTTTGCTTATACTATCGATTTTATTTTATGTAATTGGTCTAAGTAAAATAGGTTGTAGGTGAAATAAAATATTAAATTTAATAAATAAGCCGGTCAGTGCAACGCTTGGCTTATACCAAGGGGTTTTGGGTTTAGTCTCCATTCCAATATCTCTATTTAGGTATATAATATTTTTTGTCACTTTTTAAAGATCATATATTTATTAAAAAGGGAGAGTTTACTGGAGGCAGTTACCTAATGTCAGGCTATTTACATGCATTTTTCATACTTGGAGCCATATAAGAGACTATTTTGTTTCTTATTGAATGCATGTTTTATAAAACTGGTAACATGTATAATAAATGTTATACAGCATTGATGATTACTTTTTAATAACTGTACAAATTTCATATAAACAATATTTTAAATTTATAGAATTCAAAGAAAGGAAAAAATAAAACAACAATTGAAGGACTTTGAAACATTACAAAAAACAGATCCAGAAGAAGCTCTCAAGAAACTTGAACAATTGGAAAAAACAAGAGCACAGGAGAGAGTCACGCTAAGACACAAAAGTACTGGTCAATGGGCTAAAAATAAATTGGTTCGAGCCAAGTACGACAAAGAGGTTTGTTATCTTTCAATATTATTTGAATAATAATCCCTATTTTGTATCATTTCCCATTATCTTTACGTTTTACATTGTATAACACTTCCGTTGTATACAGTCCAATTTGGCGTGCTTATTGCTATGTGGCAATCTCTTCCGACCAACCAGAAAGATGTTAAAGTGGCCTAATGTGAAATCTAGAGTGGAATTCTTTTTAAAAAAATCTGGGTTCCAGCGTGATTCGAATCTGCTACCTCCGGTTTGAGAGACAGGTGTCTTACCAACTAGGCCAAGGAGGTCATCATATGTAGCAGTTAAAAAGTTTGTCTGACTTTAATGTCATATGTCGTCAAGCAAAGCAAACAATTATGTTCTCAGTTTATGTATCATTACACAAATTTTATTTTAAAATTTCTTTAAAATTGAATAAGCCTCATAAAATTGAAATACATTTTTTTTAAACATTCAAAACCTCGCAAGTTGATATTGTATCATTTTAACCACTAAGTAAGGTACTATAGCTTATATTTTTCATAAATGGAAAAGTAATATTATTTGAGAGATTTCCTTTGACAATATAAACTCTATTACTATGATTTAGAAAATAGTAATACATAACTCATTTTCCGCAAAAAAAACTTAGATGACATAGTTTACATTTTGCACGAGAATATGCATACTTTTATTTAAGAAAAAGAACTATCAACTTTGCCGTGACAAGTGAAGAAACACTTTGAAAGCAATACAATTTTCAATATGAATATAGTTTTACCACATCAATTATAAAACCACTACTTTCTAATTCATATATTTATTGCTTTCATTTATTTCTTCAATAAGAAGACAATCTGATGTTTTTTTTATTTTTTCAGACAAGACAACAGCTAGCCGAACAACTTGCTATAAGTAGAGAACTTACACAAAAACAGAATTTAAGCAGTGAAACAGAAAGTGAAGAAGAAACAGAATTATTGAATGGTAATTTAATTAAAGATTCATCCAATCCTTGGTTACCAAAAGTTCAGTCTTCAAATGAAGTAGATGATTTTGTCAGTGGATATAAAAAATATTGGGAAGAGAGAAATAAAACAAAAGCAATGGTTGAGAATGAGAAAGAAGAAAATTATAAACAACATTTGTTAAATACAGAAAACATGAATTGCCAAAAAACATCAATTAAAGAAAAAGCATGTATAAATGGTGAAACACATGAAAAAATTACAAATAAACTAAATCAACAAATTAAAAAACTTGAAAAACAAATTCCCGTTGTGAAGTCTACAGAAATGTGGACAGTTGAAACAGTTTCCATGAAATTACTTCCTACGAAGAATACAAATTTGAAAAGAAAAAAAGCAACAATATCTGTGGATAGTATTTTTGAAGATTTGGAATGGAAAATGCAAAATAAAGCAGTCACAAAATTAAAATCTTTGAAGTCAACGAAATCCAAAACCACGAAAAAGAAGAGGATTGTATCAAAAGAACCTGAGATCCCTTCTTCGGGCCTTGAATTCAAAAAGAAAATTAAGAGACCTGATATAGATGAAGCGCTTGATGAATCATTAAACGATTCATCAAAAGGAAATGTTAATTTGAAACAAAACAACACAGAAATATTGTCCCACAAAAACACAGAAGTCAATAAAGAGATGAATACTAACCAAATTGATCCTGACAAATTTGTGGCCATCAAACCTAGACATTTGATATCCACCCTTCCCGATGCAGAAATGGGTGGGGACCATTTAGATGATGATGAAAATGATGGTGAATATGATAGAAAGATAACAATTGCAGAAGCTTTTGAGGATGATGACATTGTTGCTGAATTCCAGCAAGAAAAACAAAATGAAAGAGACAAAAATAAGCCAAATGTGGAAGATATGAATCTTCCTGGTTGGGGCTCATGGGCAGGTAAAAACTTTAAAACACCTAAACGCAAACACAGGAGAATGTTTTTAAATATACCCAAAGTAATCCCCCGAAAGGATGATAAAAAAGAGAATGTTATTATAAATGAATCAAAAGATTCAAAATTACGAATTCATCAAGTTTCTGAATTACCTTTCCCATTCACTACAGTGAGTGATTTTGAGGCATCTATTCGTGCTCCAATTGGTAATACATTTATACCAGAAACGGCACATAAAAAGTTAGTGAAACCAGCAGTCATTACTAAAACGGGTGTTATAATAGAACCTATGGATGAAAGTCAACTTATAAAAGTAAATAAAAATAAAAATGCAGATTTCGATTTTTCAAAAAAATTGTGAGCATAAAGTTTGTTAACACATTCACTGCATATAAAATACTTAATGTCATACAGAGATGCTGAAAATTCGCGAATTTTGAAAACCTATAACTTTGTTAAAAATCAAATTCTACTTTCTATTGAAACATCATATACAAGTGTATTCCTTCGTGTCTTCAAAACACATGAAACCGGCGACAAATCCTTATCGGGAGACTTTTATGAGTACACTAAACATTCAAGGCTCCCGTGTCCATACAAAATATTTGTATGGACACGGGAGCCGTGTTCGACGCAGTGAACGTGTTAAGTTTAAAGTGAACATATGTATTTTATTCTCATCCCCCACATAACTGATATTTTGTATTTTATACATTTAGTAATGTAATAGAATAAATCTAAGTTTATAAATAACTTATTTTTGTGTCATAATTCTAACCTCAACCATCTGTTTGAATGAATGCCCATTACCCATGACTAGTATAATAGAAGGCACAATACAAAGTGCGAATCTAGTGTACCTTTTGGTGTCGCAGGAGATGACAATATAAGCCAATTTATGATGGGCATATTCTGTTACATATAGGTCAAAGAACTTCAGCACTTAAAACTTGTCTGCGTCTTTTTTTTCCATTGGGTCCTTGATAACTAGCAACAGTTTTACACCGTTTGAACACTGAACATTTATGTTTTTGAGCATCTCATGCAGTATGTCCTTAAATCTCTTGCATTGCCCTCTGTGCTTTCTTCTGCCCTCCATCAGAGGATATTTTTTGGGAGTCGTAAATTCAGGCATACGAGCTACATAGCTAATTCAACATGGGACACCAAAATCCTGATGCTACAGTAGTTTGATACTTTGGATTATTGAATCGTCATTATTTAAGCGAGGTGCTGCTAACATTTTTTGAGTGTTTTATGTTTTTATTTACATTAAAAATATCTGCAATAAAAAAAAATGTTTATCTGTATGAGGAATGTTTATTGGAGTTGTCACTGAAATTATTCAAATACAGAAAGAATCCCTAAGTGTTCTTCTTGAATAGTAGCCATAAACTCCTATATATATATATGGAGTATGCACCAGTGTCAAGTGATGATCCCTAAGTGTTGAAAACCACATGTTTCAAAATTCAATTTGATGATTTATCTACGAAATATATTCACAAATGCATAAAGAGTAACCATTTGACTTTGACTCGGCATTCTTCTCAGACCATGAAAAACATTGTGGATTGTCTACAATGTAAGGACCTTGTAGAGCACGGATTTTGTTACAAGGATACCAGGGAAATACAGGATGGACACATAAGGGTTAGACGAAGGCTGCTGCCTGGGATCTGAATGGAGAAGTGTAAGATATTACACTTCTATTCTCTAGCCACAGTACTTTGAGGGCGCGTGGCGTCGTACTTATGGTCGGATCTGTAGCTAGTTGTCTGATCAGCTTAGAGCCTACCTCTGACTAGCTGTTGAGCGTGAACTTCAAATTAACTGGTGAGGTTGTCTTGGTATTCAAGTGCTATGCGAAGATTTTTTTACGACTGACTGCTGCTGTGTCAGATTTCGAGACAATTATTGTCATTGATGATTTCAATGTCCAGGCGGGCTTCAATTTTACCTGTGATTCAAACATGATGGATGGGCATAATATTGGGAAGGCTGAATGCCATGCCAATCTACAAGTACACCTAGATATCACCAGATGGACGGGCAAAAAAACAGATTACTTCCTTATCAGGGAGTCAAACTGAAGAGATCTGATGAATGTGCAGACCTACTGTAGAGGATATATTCATATGAGCTTCTTATTGTTTCCGCAAACTTCCGGCATAATAAAGTTCCAAAGCCATCTGCTCGCAGAAGATTGATGTCCTTAAATTGGAGTATCCTCAGTCTTGTTTACGACTCAAAACAAACATTTATTGCTTAAACTGAAAGTGTATTGATATATGATACTTAAGATTCCTAAAAAGACAACATAAGCGCGTGTATGGCAAACATATTCAAAAAACTAAATGCTGTATTATTTATGCAGTATTTGTTTGATCTTGCAAATGAATTTGTTTTTTTTTATATTCAGCATAAGAACTAAAAAATATAATTTGTTTTTATTATTAAGTATATTATGAAAAAATGTGCAAAACAGGTACAGTTAATAGAATGACACCATCGGAAAATCGCTATTCCAAAAGAAGTTTAAAAGAGCCTTCTGTTAATAAAGTCTTGCTTGTGGACTTCTTAGAGAGAGGCACCATGTTGAACTCCAGGTAGATACCATAATTAACAACTTGAATTAATCATAAATCATCTTCAAAAAGTAACGAACGCATTTGTCAAAAAGAATTTAAATATAAAAAGTTTTTTTTTTATTATTTACAAATTGGCAAAAGACCAAGAAAATTATGGTTAGATTAAGTAAATGAAATTTCGTAAGAAGTAGAAGGAGCTATATGAGATGAGGTGAATATGTTATGACTTAAAAGTCCAGCACTGTTCTTTTTGACAGAGAAATGCCGTGATGATATAAATATACTTAAATTAAACAAAATTCACTTGAAAATTTTCTTTTATGTGAGTTCTCCAGTGAAAGCATGTAAATACAAAATAAAGAGCAATTATTGTCTAATATTAAACACCAACTCGCATTGGGGGCGAAACAAGAATGACACCATCGCCTCTCACAAAAAGCATATGAATATTTCTTTTGGTTGTTCGGTACACCTCTTCATATGTTTCTTCATCGATTTCAACAGTAGTGACAGTCTCTTCAGCTTCACCAAGAACCATGTTGAGATGCTGGTCGTATGCCTGGAACACAAATATGACTTTAATTTAATTGAATACTTCAGATTTATTGGTATATTGTAAATCTCTCACATTCAACCAGAAAGGCATTAAAAAAAATCAGAATGTACATAAAACATACTTGTTCATTTTTATTACGTTACTGTTAGGAATCAAATTGGAAACCTTACGAGTTTAGTTATATTACAAATATACATTCCAAAAAAATTGTTAACAGAGTATATTACGATGTAATCCTATTAAGACATGTGTGTTTCCTCTTAAGTATATCTGCTTCAATTTATTTTCTCTAATCACGAGAAATACTTCGATATGACAATGGCCTTACTATTAAGGAATGCCCAAGTCCTTAGGCTGATGGTCATAAAAATAACTCAATGATAAAAACAAATGGCACGAGGTTATTTTTTTATATAATTTGATATCAATGTATCAGCCAGAAATACTAACGTGCAATCTCCCTCGTAGTTCCCTTTCGCTTCTCATTTTCACATAAATTCTTTCGTCTAAACTTAAACGAATCAAATCTAGAGGCTCTTTTACTGCCATAACCGGGACCTGAAACAAAATGTTACATTATTTTAAGGTCAATTAAATCAATTTTATCGTAAAAACTTCCTTTCAAAATCTTTATATACCCTTACATTTTCGGCGTCCTCTGCCATTTTTTTTTCAAAACAATAAACAAAAATTACACGATTATAAAGTATAGGGTAAATTTAAAAAATAAACTATTGATACTTTCAACGTTAAAGTAACTAAATAATTAATTTGATGTCTTGTATTTAAGGCGATATTATATCGCTTCGCGGTAACGTCAAATTATGGCAGGCTCAGAGACAATTTTTTTTTTAATAATGGCCGTGACAATTTACAAAACCTCCTTGAATACTGGCCGTGAACTATATATGAAGAAGTATACGCCAGTGTCAAGTGATGATTTGCGAAACCTAAGGCATCCTTTACACGGTCACTCTGGATCGCAATCAACGATCGCGATCCAGATTGACTGTGTAAAAAGCGGATTGACGGATTGATACATCAGATCGCAAAATATCCAGATGTTTTGAAATCACGCTTGCGATCTGCTGATCGCGATCGGGATTGATCATGTAAGATCGTGATCGCGTCAGTCAACGCTTGCGCATCGATAGAGATGGATGTATGCCTCCACCGTTAACGCCGCCGCCGGCGGCAGTAATTCCAATAGATTCACCATCCCTGCTTACTTTAGAAGAGAGTTTTATGAACGGACTTGAAACTCTCCCTGAGCTCTGGAATGCTCAGCACAAACATTATTCAAATAAATACAAACGGCCGGCAGGGCATTAAAATTAATTGGGAATTTTAAAGAAAATAAAGCCGCAAGCAACCGTTGACAACGTCAGAAAAAAAAATTGTCTGAGATCGAATTATAGGAGAGATTAAAAAAAATTACAATCTATATCATTGAATTAAGGGCTTGAACATAGATATACGAACTATTGCAGGTAAATAAAAAGAAATATTGAGAAAAAAAAATTAGAAATAAAAATACTTACGTAATCGGACGCAACTCATCCAGCAGATTAAAACGTCCGTCATGGAGACCAACGGTGTACTGGAGAAATAACAAAGGTACCCTTGTGTGAGGGGAAGGGAGTCAGGAAGTTACTATAAGCCTCATCTCTTTGTCGGTAAACCTCGCCCATTGGCACAAAAAAACTAGGTACCTCATCTCACAGATTAGATGCGCCGCCCAAGGGTTAATTTAGTTTTTTTTTCATTCTGTGTGTGCGCACGTACATGGATATATCTGTATATGTTACAATTTAGTAGTTTGTTCTATATGTCCTGGGGTACTGGACCTTTTTGGAAGGATTTTTTAAGCATTAAAAATAACAAATACATTTAACACGTGCGAATAAAATGGCAAGCTATAAGGGTTGTTTGATTCAGGCAGAAAAAGTTTATTATATTTTTCAGTTAAAGTTGCTGGAAATAAATAGATTGTGTGAGAATTGATTAACCTCAGATAAAATCCCTGGGTCATTTGAATGCGCAATATCAAATATATTTAAACTCATATTCGAATATATTTAAACTCATACTCGAATATATTTAAACTTATACCTTTCACAGACGAATGGCTGTCATGATTATGATTTTATAATACTTTTCGAAGATATATTTGCCTTTGTTATCTTTGAAGATAAAAACGCTTATTGTTAAAACTATTAAGTCAACTACTCGTACATACCTTAGTAAAAAATATAAACCGTATTCTTCGATATTTATTACATTCATTATTTTTAAATCTTTTTGTATAGCGTGTATATTTTGCATCATATTTTTATGTAAATGTATTCAAAAAGATTTATCCGCATAAATACATCTTTCAAATGAAAAGTGTATTTATTTTACTGAAGGAAACTTTGCATGCATATTTTGCTTAATATTTAAAAAGAAAATCAGAATGTCAGGAATTTCTTACCTGCATTAGTAACTTCACTCATTTCAAAGATAATGTAAGGTGATCAACATGTATCACCTTACTTTTAAAACGCCCAGCATTCTAAAGTTTAGCCTAACTATGTTACAAGTCAATATATGCAGGAGAGTGGTTTTTATTAAAATCTTAGGGTGTATTTAAATCTCTGCTGGGGCTTTGAATTATCATTCAATGTTTTCTGCCTTCAAAATCCAGATTAAAAATTATATGTATATATCCACTTCAAACTCTTTGATAATTAAGTTATTCGCCTTATTTGACGTTCTACAATCACGTTTGTGGATTCATATTATGTTATTTCAATAATATTTACAAGATTCGTGAGTTCAAAAATACTTTTCATATTTTTTTAGGAAGTCATCAGATTGAGAGTTCAAAGTACTTTTCAACGAATATAATTCTTACATTTTACTTATTATACATTTGTGTGAAAATATGTTGTATTTAGTAAATATTATTTAATTTCTTGCCTCAAAAAAATAATTCTCCTAGAAAATGCACACATCCCGGTATTAGTTATTACTTCAGGAAACTTGTTTATTTAATTTTATGTTATAAATTATGTTTTTTATGAGTTTTGGCATAATATTTGGAAAATTAATTAATATTACTCATTTAAATAAAATTTTGATTGTGTAAGATGGTCTTAATGCCATAATGCAATTTAATTCGTTGCATCTTTTGTCTGTGAACAGCGCGTTATTTCTTAGTTTATGCTTCCCTTTATCCATTGTTTTGACGTTTTATTTAACGCGGAAAAAATTGTGTGCGCATTGTGGGCCGATGCGCGTTATTGACTGAAAAAGTTTAAATTGTGCAATTCTCGAATTGCATCGCGCAGGAATTGTAATCTTTTAAATAAATAATTTACGGAAACATTCATATTTCGAAAGAAAATGGTAAATATTTACTATTTCCTGGGCCGCAATGTTCGGTTATAGTTTTGTTAGACAATGTAAATAAAATCGTCTAGCAACAAATTGTACAAACAATTGATGTGTAGAATCTAAAACATAAACTTCAGATTCATATTAGGAATGTTAGACGCCCTCTTCTCGGTTCAATTATCTGATTTTTAAGATATTTTATACTAAGGCGAATTTTCAAATGAAGAGTTACACAGAAATTTTCCTACTTCTAGTATAGAATATGATGTATTTAGTATACCTTAAATTATTAAATCTGCAACACAAGCATAACTTGTTTCCATTTATATATAATTATTTATATTTAAAAAATTATGTATGTGTTACAACAAATGTTTATTGAATTGCCTTTAGAGCGATGATGATGATTGTGTTGTACATAGATCGTTTTTTTAAATAAATATTAGTGAAACTCAATTCCTACCATCACCAAAACATATATAACTACTTATTTTGAAGGAAGAAAGTGGTCCCCTTGAATAAAAACAAAAATTGTGGGGTTTAAAATTTATTTCATATAAAAAAAATGAAAAAACATATAGTAGAACTTAGTTAAAATTAACGTCGAAATAGCGAGTTCATAGTCATTATAAGCAACTAATAGTGTTTATTTTAGCACCCATATTTCTATACAAATGTTTATAACATATTTCTTATTTCTTGGATATATCAAAACAAAATATTCAATATTTCTTCAACCAATAATTATAAATAATCTTAATTATTTAATAAATTTAAAAAAAAAGAGGCATTTTAAGTTTAAGGTCATTGGTAATTACATTGACTAGATTGAAAACTGTGACAGAGATGATTTGCATTTTGATCCTTTAGTGCTTGTTATAACCAAGTTTAACTATAGTTCATTTCTGAATTTAACCACTTCAAACTAGGGTTTTTTTATGCAAATTTTTTTTTGCAAAATACAACATGTGTGATTTATTCTGAGGACCTTGTAAAGTTATGAATATATAAGATGTATTTGCCAAGCATATGTAGTTAATGGCAGGCATATGCATTTAGGGTCTCATGCAAAAGAATAATGAATGACAGGTGTATATTCTCAATGACGAGCATATATTATATGCACAGTGAATCTTGGAAATGCCATTTAAACTTGAAGTGCCATTAGTGAACTTGCACACCAAGTGGTACTAACTAGTACTACTATGTGTGCTGGTATATATTTTTATATAAAATTAAACTTTTCGGGACGAAGACTGTAATGTATATTTAACTTAATATTTTTATCTAACAAATGCACACTAAATAAAAATGTAAAAATCGTATTCGTTGAAACATACTACTTTCAATACAGAAGGAATATCCGTTTGAATGAAATGGATATTATGTTGCATACTTTTTGCCACTGTTTCTGAGAAGTATATAAAATTACTAATTTCAAATGCTCGTTCTAGTATCCTACATGCATATAACCACACCTTGTTCCTAAACGTAACTTTAGTTTCTTCCAGATTCATATAGTTCGTCACGCACAATCATATTATTTGCGCTTCTCACTACTTTCTTTCAAAATTTGGTCCACTTGATCAAACCATTTTTTTGTTGGTTTACCTCTTCCACACATACTATGCACTTCTAACTTGTATATTCTCTTAGTTAATATTTTGTCATTTGATCTTGAATGCTCCTTTATCCATTGAAATAAGAATATTCACTTTACCCATGCATTCATTTCTGATGTCTTCATTGTTTCATACATTGATATTCCACAATTTTTCAGCGCAGTTCTAATTTCTAATCTCCACATCATTAATCTTATTTTTATACGTCTGCACAGTTCAAGTTTCACTCCCATGTATCAAGTTGGATCTTCACATTATGTATTGTAATTTTTGCTACTTTTTATATAGCACGGTTGTATTTTAGATAAAGTGCTCCATTTATATTATTCTCTGTTGCTACCTGTCTTTCAATGTCCCTTTCAACTCGCCCATCATATGTAAACATACTGCCCTGACAGCAACTACCTGCTCCTTTTTCTCTGAGTTAACCTTTATTACACCTCTTCCTATAACTGTGAATAAATGGTAAAATAAACCATTTATTAGTTTTCAAAGACATTTGACTTGATGTAACCTCAAAAAAATTTAGGTACTCGTGTGAAAAAATAAATCTTCAGAAGGACTGAATTTAATGCTTTACAAAAAGTAACTGTTTTAAAAAGAATGAAAAGATGGTTTGGTAATGTGAAAGCAATGTAGTTCAAGAAAAATATGGATTGTAGATCACATTTTCAAAAATGTTTAAATTAGGAGCAAATATGACTAGACATAAATTATGAATGTAGCTTAAGTTCGAAAAGGGGAGTATGGGGATCGAAAACTTCAAATATGTCTCAATTTTAGTTTGCTGTGTCGAGATTTGCAGGAATTATCATTGTCTCTCGGGAAACAAGAAAATATATTAATTTTATGATTGTTGCGGTTCTATATTGATACAAAATGATTATTTTCTGGAAAAAAAAAATAATAATTTTGAAACACAATAAACAACATATATTTTATTTATATTCAATAAAATCAAGATTATAAAATTATGTTTATATGTTAAAATTGGGTGAGGTCGTCACAATACACAATTTGGGATGCTAGAAATTTTGAAGCGTAGGAAAGGATGCTAGAAACTTTGAAGCGTAGGAAAGAAATTTATAATGATGAGGTTTTTAAAAGTTAACTTGGTGTTAATTTATTTATCTTCACTGATATCATACCTTTCTTCCTATATCTGAACTACGACTTGATTGTTAATTTGTTTTATTTCAGAACATGGCGGTTCAACAATTTAGGCTAAGGTGGAATAACCATCAACCAAATTTTATTTCGGTGTTTACATCTTTATTGAACAGTGAATCTCTTGTCGATGTAACCCTCGCAGCTGAAGGCAAACATTTGCAAGCTCATAAAGTTGTTCTTTCTGCTTGCAGTGTTTATTTCCAAGTAAGTAAAATAATATGTTAGGAAATTTTTAATCAATATTTTGTTTCATATCTGCACCCTAGCTCTTGTGTCTTTTTCACAGATAAGATCACAAGATAGTCTATAAGTACTGTATTGACCTGACTATAAGGTAAGGGTTTTATTTCAAAACCATCATGAAAATTTGATGGTCGCCTTATATTTGAGTCTCAAACAAATAAATTCACTATCGCGCCATAACAGACAGTTCTCTCACAATATTTTTTAATGATGTCCTACAATAGACTACGTTGTTTGTAAACTGCCAGCGTCCAACTATTTTCTGACAATTGTTTTTTATCTTATTTTTTGTTTTTATTTTTTCATATTCTTGCACCCTCGAAAATATGATAAGTGACCATATTGAAACACAAGGAGTTTAAAAATATCAAATCAATTTGCAGGAGCTACAATTCCTATTTCAGGATTATGGTAGTGCATACTGCAAAAACTACAAATAATTGCGACTGACAGAAAATTTAGTCCTACTGAAAATAATGTTAGATTTAGGCAATCACAGAAACAAGACCTAATAAATTATGTATTCCACAAGAAAGGCATTCTGAGGGCCTAAGAAAGAACATTTTGAATCGATAGTATAGTAAAATTTTTCTCTAAAAAATTTGTGTCACCGGTACAGTATTTATTGACCTGAATATAAGTACGGTACCCGGCGGTACGGTCAATATGGTACCCGGCGGTAAATAATACATACTGGGCTTAAGAAAGAGACTGTCAGCCAGAATCGGCTAACTTCGGCTTTGTAGAGAGTCGTCTGTCATTCATACAACACTACAAAACCGAAGTTAGCCAATTATGGCCGACAGTCTTTCTTAAGCCCGATGTGTATTATTTACCTCCGGGTACTGTAATTTGTTTGATTTTCGCGTAAGTTTAAGATGATTTTTTGTAATTCTGTCAATAATTTTAGGTATTTGAATAAATTTTTCGTGTGTGCTCTTCATGTTATGTAAAAGACATTTGTGTCATGCATTAAATAAATAAATTGATTAATTTATTATTTACTACTTCCCTCTTTTTGTACTTCCTCCAATCTCAGCAAAATGGTGTTTAAGAGATTTCAATGATTTTCAATCCTCTAAGCGAGTGAGTTTTTGGAAGTAAAATATGCACAAAAAGTAGTTTATTTTTACAAAAATCTAATATCCCATTTTTTTACATTTTAAAACTTTTTGAAATCCCGTTTTTTTTTATCAAAGTTAGTTTTTTACTAATATTTTTTTTACAAATAAAAAATGTAATCACAGCCGCTATATACAAAATCATTGAATAGATAAATTAACTTAATCCAGGCGTTCGAAATTGTAATTCACTTACCAAGAAGAATATTATGCGGAATTATTCTTTTTCTCTGCAGTATGATGAGCACATGTTCATGAATTTATCACTCAATGTTCTTATTATACAAAAATAAACTTAAAATATACACATAATTACAAACTAATAAATAGTTCAGTATTTTATATCTATATTATCAAATATATATTTTTTTGTGTGATAATCTTCGAAACATGAAAATAAACTATATTTAAAGTCCCTTCTTTATTTCGGCCTAGTTGGGACCTATCATATATGACCATACTCTCTTTTTTGAGGAAAAATTTGCTCATCGAACACTGTATAACCACTCTTTTAGAAGTCAATATTATTTCATTATAAAAAATGTTCAATGAAACAAATACAAATGAGAAATAAGAGGCTGAGAGATCGTTCGACTTCAAGTTAACACAAATATATCATTTTGAAACCCTCAAGTCTCGACTTGAAGTTAACACAAATATATAATTTTGAAGTATTAGTTTTTTTGTCAAATGTGTTTTAATGATATGTTTTTTTATTTTTTAAAGACATTGTTTACCTCAAACCCATCACGACATCCAATTGTCATCCTGAAAGATGTAAAACATGCTGATCTTAAAATACTTGTACACTTTATGTATTATGGTGAAGTAAATGTATCACAGGAACAATTGCCACCTATATTGGAGGCAGCTAAAATGCTAAAAATAAAAGGCTTGACAGAAATGCCTGAACCTTCTTTAAATAACCCCAACGGGTCTACGGAAAGACCGAATCTTCTCACTCCAGGACAGTCTTCATGGCATTCTGATATTCCACACGATTCACTATCAGCATGTAATTTGTCTCCAACTAACAGGCAAAACAGGTTAGTTAATCTTATAATAATAATAATAAAAGGACAATTAATAAAGCACTGTTTGAAGAGCAGACTCTCCTCAAGGACGCTCAAAATCATCTATGAAAAGTAAATTAAACTAAAAATATTTCATATATATCAAGGTCTACAAACAAATTTACCTATACCAAACTACAAAAAACTAGTTATATATTTACAGCAATTAATATAAATTTATCACTGAAAAAATGTAAATAAATCACAGGATTTCCAGAATTTTGTAATAAGATTTTATTAATTTATTCAAAATGTTTGTCATTTATTCGACATAAATATGATTTTTAAATTTCTCAATAAAATAATTCCTGCTGCTACCTTCCTCTTCTTACACTTGATAGATTACTCTATTTTATTGATCGTAAATAATTTATTCTAAAAATAAAGTTTATATTTTTTTACTTTGCCATGAATTTTTCTCAATTTATTGGAACTCCTCACTTAACATTATTTTTGTCTAATTGTACTTCATATTTTTTTAATTGACAACTAAAGTTTGTAATTAACTTTTCACACTATGGTGCTTAATTAACACATCGATCAATAAGGCCCGGGACTAACTACTAAAACAACATTTGTTTGCCAAAATTCTTCTTTATTCATCAACATAGTCTCCTTCAAGAGCGATACATTAATTCCAACGCTTTCCTAACTATTCTATGCCAGCCGTGTAGAACGATTTATCTTTGGTTTCAAAATAGGCGATAGTTTCGGCAATCACTTCTTCATTGGAGCCAAATCTCTTTCCCTGGAGCATCTATTTGAGGTCTGCAAACAGCCAATAGTCGCTGGGGGCCAAATCTGGAGAATACGGTGGGTGCGGAAGCAACTCGAAGTTCAGCTCATGCAATTTGGCCATCGTTACTATCGACTTGTGACACGGTGCATTATCCTGTTGAAAGAGAACTTTTTTCTTCTTCATATGGGGCTGGTTTTTTGCAATTTCTGCCTTCAAATGCTCCAATAACGCTATGGCCATAATCATCCCGGCCGACTGTTGAGTTTTTGGTCGCTTCGGACGACTTTCACCGGCTGCTCTCCACTCAGCTGACTACCGATTTGATTCCGGAGTATAGTGGTGGATCCAATTTCATCCATTGTCACATATCGACGCAAAACCTCCTGTTTATTTCGCATACACAGTGCTAAACAGTGCTCTGAATCATCGATGCGTTATTGTTTCTGTTCCATTGTGAGCAAACACGGCACCCATTTCGAAAAAATCTTTTTCATGACCAAATGTTCATGCAAAATAGTGTAAACACTACCAAATGATATCTTCAGGATGTCAGCTATCTCACGCAACTTTAATTAGCGATTTTCCATTACGATTTTGAGTTTTTTTTTATGTTTTCTGGTGTAACAGCCTCATTTGGACGACCAGAGCGTTCAGCATCATTTGTATCTGTACGACCGAGTTTGAAATCACCATACCACCGACAAATGGTTGTTTGCGACGGAGCAGAGCTCGGATAGCACTTTTCAAGCCATCGCTGAGTTTGAAAAGTATTTTTTCCCATTAAAAAGCAATGTTTTATCAGCACACGAAATTCGGTTTTTTCCATTGTTTTGAAAATAGCAAAAGTAGCGTCACTAAAACCACTGTAACTCAATGACACAATGTCTGAATGTCATGAAAGTTTGACATGTAACTTCTAAAGGCTGGTACTAACTGAAAATGGTATGGATTTGTTATTTGAGTCGCCATCTGTTGGTTAGTCCCGGGACTTATTGATCAATGTGTTATATTGTATGATTGGTTAAATGATTAATAACTTTGTAAGAAGTCTCTGTGGATAATTTACAATGTGCGGCATGTGACATATCAGAGAACTCTCTCCACCTTGGTCTACATAAAAATGCAGAAAGGCGAAGCTGATGTTAAGCAACTAATGCACTGATAAGGATACTCCCTATATTTCAATGGCGTCCCTATCAATCGAGTTGATAAATTTAAGTATTTGAGTGTCATAGTTGTTTCCTACCCATTAGGAAAAAGTGCTGCCTTTTAACAAATAAGGCCATATGGACTCCTTAGTTTAGTCTGAAGACAATGTTTCGGCTATTTCGTACTTGCATTTTGCTCTTATTTTATTATATGGCTTTGAATCTTAGCTTGTTACCAAGACCTAAGAGAAAAGACTTCTTAGTTTTTGAGAACACATGTCTTAGGAGGATGATGGGTGACAAATGTCACAGTTCGTCTTGTATATTTAAATTTTTTCTATATTACTGTTAAAATAAAATATCCAGAATGAGAATTTTTCCTACTTTTGTTTTGTACTGTCAATTTAAAGAAATATTTTTATAATCAAACATTTTGAAGACCATTTTTCTCAAAAAAATTATTTGAATTTAATATCAAAGCCACATGACTCAAATGAAAATTGATATATTATTTCCAGACATAGAAAATCTTCTAGGTCACTTTCAAGAGAAAGGAATGAAGAATTGATGTCAGATGAGGCAAATAATTTATCTATGACCCGGCAAGAGGAGATTAGTTACAATAACATGAATTTGCCAAATCCCTTTTGTGCAAAATCTAGACCCAAAGAGCAACATTTTACTGAATATAATGCTTCTAAAGACAGTTTTGACGAAAACGGTCCAATGGAAGGCAATCTTATCATAGTAAGTAAACTTCTATTTATTGATTTATTTAAATGATACATATGCGATACTTATGTGTCCTTTACAAACCATAGCAACATTTACCAAACAAAAAATAAAATATTAATATTTTCTAAAAATTTACACAATTCAGAACACATATGGTGCGTGAAATTACCAATGTATAGTAAGTACAACATAAAATAAAACAAAATTAAATTACAAAAAAGTTATTACAAAATTAAAATGGAATAACAAGTATCTCTGTCAAGATCTAAGAAATTGCTGTGTAACAATAAACCCGTTAGATGTACCATGCACACGAGATCTAAGAAATTGCTGTGTAACAATAAGCCCACCAGATGTACCGTGTACACAAGACCTAAGAAATTACTGTGTAACAATAAGCCCGCCACATGTACCATGTACACAAGATTTAAGAAATTGCTGTGTAACAATAAGCCCGCTAGATGTACCATGTACACAAGATCTAAGAAATTGCTGTGTAACAATAAGCCCGCCAGATGTACCATGTACACAAGATCTAAGAAATTGCTGTGTAACAATAAGCTCGCCAGATGTACCATGTACACAAGATCTAAGAAATTGCTGTGTAACAATAAGCCCGCCAGATGTACCATGTACACAAGATCTAAGAAATTGCTGTGTAACAATAAGCCCGCCTGATGTACCATGTACACAAAAAAATACCGGAAAAGGATCCTGCTGAGCTTAACAACATCTGCATTAAAAATATCCAGCAAACTAGACATGGAGTTACCCAATTGTTGTATTTTATTGTATTATTGGGTATTGATAGTTGTTGAGAGTAAATATATCTATATGAGTCCTTTAGGTTGATTTTCTCAACTAGACAAAACTTAAACATACATTTATTTTTATTTAAAATTATTCCAATATCAGAATAACAATCAATTGTCAAAAAATATATAATTAAATTCAGATACACATGTTACGAGAAGTCAAATCATGAATTTATATGTCGGTTTTACCCTGATTTTTATATTAATCAAAAGGTAAACCTATCCATTTAATGTAATATGACATAAAATAATGCAAAAAAGCACTAAATATTTAAAATGATATATTTATACATTTCATTTTGCAATATGAAATGCTTTTAACATATCACAGACTAAAGTGTATTGTATTCTAGGACGCAGAAGAAGAACCGAACGATTGTAATTTGATGAGAGTGTCGGATCAACTAGAACCTACTGGTGTTGGAACTCCTGAACAAGGTATTCATGATTTATGTGAAAAAATCATATTAGTTAAAATGTTAAAAAGCCAAGGTATTAAAATTATAAACTTGTATATCAAATTTGGAATACCCAAAGTTGAATAATTTGAATTGAGTCTGATTAGATATTAAACTTAAAATTACTTTTGTTACTCAACTAATTATATTGCAATGTGTTTCTACCTCCTAATCTAAGACTGTCTTCAGGCAGACTGATCTTGGTTTGTAATGAAAGCAATATTGAGGTCTAACTGGTGTCATATCAGAAATGTATCTATTTACTCAAAAGAAATATTTTTATAAGTTTAATATTTTTTGTATTCAATTATTTTTTTTACATAATTTTGCGACAAATGTAAAATTTTAACTCTAATTTCTTTGAAATCCTGATTTATTTCTGTAATATGGTTTGCATGTTTGCATATTCTGAAAATTTGCGATTGGATAGATTCTTGTATCCTAGTGTCAATGTTTCTCCGTGTCATTCAGTTATTTATACTTCTGAAAGTTTCTCCTATCCCGCTTTTATGTCATTTATCTTTTCTTTCTTTGATTTATCTCTTGTAGGGCCTTTGTACAATCAACATTATTAACAGTAAATCATTCTATTGCTGATGAACTAGGCATTATTATTAGTCTTGTTCCTTTACATGGCACTTACAACAAATAATCAGAGTCAGGACAAGTGCATTATATGAAGAGTGATAAAATCAACTGACAAAAAAGAAAGGTAGCATAAAATAAATATATAAAAATAGATCTAGTCTTAAACAAGACTATTAATTATCTCTATTGCTCTGTCAATAAAAGTGGGTTCGAGCCCTAAGTTGGAACTCCCTGAAGAGGAGTTTGCTCTCTAAATTGCCCTTTTATCAGTATTATAAATATTTTATTTCGAACAAAATCATATAAACTTATTGATGACTTTGCCACCCTGAAAGGTCGAAAAATAAAGTTATAAATGTTTGATATTTTAATTTTCATTAGCTGATTTATATTATGGGGTACAGTGACCTACAATCCCAATTTTATCTTTTTTTAAGATAGAATATGGTGAAAATATTACAGCAGTTTTATCCGTTCCCGAAAGTGTTAAATTTCATCTTATTGTGGGGGCATGTGTTCAAATATATGCCCCAGGCACCAGAATACCTCGTCCCGACTCTGCAAATAATCACTATTCACAACATTATTGGCCAAGTATAAATTGTCAACAATATTAATTTTGATGTGGTCCTTTAAGATTTTGTACATGGAAATTGATTTGATATACTTATTGTGAATCTTTTTTTTAGGCTCCCACTGGGCCATTATGAATCATGACTATCCAAAATACACAGGAACAACACCAGATCAATCAAATAATATTCATGGACTCCCTGGCATCAACATGAATTCTATTCAGGACGCTTCGTTGCATAATTTTGGCATACAGTCGATGATTAATCCATATCAATATTCAAATGAACACCAAACTCAACAGAATGCTGAAACTAGTGGGAACTCTCCAGGACCCTCTTGTTCTAATGCAACACAATTTATGAATCAAGATAATCTACAAAATCTTACCAAAAAACGTCGGAGAACAAATCCCCAATCTGGTGAAAATTTTCAGCATGCTCTGGAAGCAGTAAGAATCGGAGGCATAGGGTTTTGTAAAGCGGCTAAAATGTACGGAGTCAACAATCGTACATTATGGCTCGAGTATAAGAAGTTAGGATATCCTATTAACAGGGCTAGTATAAAAAGTCGGATAAAACAAGAACATTCATCTCCACCCCCTGAAATGAGAGAAGAAAACATGGTCAATATTCCTGATCAACAATTTGCTTTACTGTGTCCACCTCATCCTAGCGGTATAATGGGATTTATTGATTCACGACATGTAGACTTTGCATCCGGAATGCAAAATATTAATCGGCCGAGGTTTGTGGAAGACCCTATGAACCTACATAATCCGCCTTTGAATTTGCATGGTGTAAATTTTAATACAATGCAATAAGTGTTTGAATTCTTGAACTATTTGATGAAAACTGTGATGTCTTCCTTTAAACTGAACACTTTTGTAATACAGACATCCAATTTTCATAAATATTTTGTAATGCTCATTTGTGTTTTGTGTGTATTGACGCGGTTTCAGTATGAAGTTGTTCCAGTAAGAAGTGGTTCCAGTATGTGTAAACTTTTTGTGATTTTAATCATTTTTAATATCTTGTATGTGCACCAGAGGTTTTTCTCACTGCCATTACAGGGTTTTCTCACTGCCATTTTTTGTTTTTTATTCCGATTTCAGAAATATGCATTTATGAAAAAAGTATAGGCCTCATAAAAATGTTATAAAACTTTTGATTGAAGGTTCCATTTTGAAAAAAAGTTTATAATAATATTAATACAGCACAAGTTGGTCATTTTATAATATTATACATCATCATCTTTGAATTGATTGTCAAAATGGCTGTTAATAATCCTCTAATATGCAAATGGCACATACATTTATACTATTCCTTTCTAAATAGATATAACCTTTGTCTAAGTAAAAGTAGGAAACTTTTTAATTGTCAAAAAAATAAAGTGCAATCAACATATAAATGCGCACTTTTTAAAACTACTACAATTTTCACCATTCATACTTTACTATATGTATTATGTGTATATTTAAAGGCATACAATATAAAATTTCAGACTCAAATTATTGTACAAACCAAACTGTATTTAAAAAAATGTTAATTGCTTATGCACATATGTACATATGTAAATTTATGTTAAAATTAATGTTTATATATAATTTGTGGCATACAAAGCATAGATCAAAAGGTATCACCTATTATTTTCATGAAGTGAGTAAGTATCTTATGCTTACCAGTGTGAGAAATATCAATTTTAAATAAACAGTATATATATATATATATATATATATATATATATATATATATATATATATATATATATATATATATATATATATATATATATATATATATATATATATATATATATATATATATATATATATATATATATATATATATATATATATATATATATATATATATATATATATATATATATATA